>VZZY01017682.1:832854-869975 GCA_013400335.1 Eurystomus gularis
GCTCGCGCCCGTAATTAACTTGTCTTAACAAGAGCCTGGCAACCGGTGGGGTTCGCGCAGGGCGGGTTTCAGCGGACGAAAAGCGGCGAGACGTGGCGGAAAGGTGTTGAGTCCCGGAAAGGAAAGGCTCGGCGGGACCGGGGGGCGGAGGCGGTGCGAGGGGAGCGCGGTGAAGGGCTTTGCCCTCCCCGAGACACGGGCCGGGCTCCTGGCAGCCCCTTCGTGGGCGTCAGCCCCTTAAAAGTTGTTCCCTGCGGCTTTTCCGTGGCGATCGGAGTCCCACGTGAAAAGACGCTTCCACCGCCGCCGTGGTTGCGGTAGGTAGCGGGGTTGGGTTTCCCGCCGCGGAGGAAGGGATGTCGTGTTCTGCACGTCGGGGAGAAGCCCCTTGCGTGGAGCACGGGGAGGTCTGGGCGAGGAACCGAATGTTGAGGTGCTGCTCTGCTGTGAGGACCTGCCAGCGAGGCTCCGCTGCCAGCTCACCGCTCCCTCTCTAAGGCCTGTTGTAGTTTTTCAGATATAACCAGAAAACACACAAAGGCTTATTTTTATTTCCTTTTCATTTTCTCTTTTTTTTTCCCCCAAGTAACTTCAAGGCCATTGAGTAGGACCAGCGTGTCGTGACACTGGCGGGGTTCCTATGCGAGCGCTGCGCTTCGCGTGCGGCTGCTGGGCCTCGTGTCACATAAAACGCTGGCGGGATTTGCTCAGAGCCTTGTTCTCTCCTCACGCTTCAGTTCTGCCGTAGCAACATAATGGTACAAACAAACACGGCGTGAAGTTATTGTCCTAAACCGAAGCGTTTGCCAAACCCACAACGTGAAACTAAAACACGGGACCCAAGACGTGAACCTCCCCCGGAGATGAGCAGAACCGCGGGTGAAAAATTAAACTGAGATTAGCAGAGCTGAATAAATTCTGCTCATAAAATTAATAAAACGAAGCATGTGTGTAAGTGCTGGTGGGGCTTGGGCATAAAATAGTGGAAGTCTCACTCCCTGTCAGCCTGAACAATTTTGCATCGTAATAAAACCAGCTTGTCTTGGGTTTGTTATGTTTAAAGCTGCTGCTAGTTGTAGTGCTACGTTCAGATTTCTTAGTTTAAATAAATGTTGCTGGGAAGTAATAATTTTTAAAGGAACTTCCAATAAAAATATAAATTTAGTACTTCATGCTGTGTGCTACCCAGACCTTGAGGCATTAGAACTTGTGTGTGAAACGGTTTATAAACAAAATCGAGTGTTTTAATTATTCTAATGAAGTGGGTGAAGGAGAAAAGGAAAATAGGTCACTCCAATAAAAGACAATCAGTTGGTTAGAAGATAACATTTTAGGGAATATACAGACTTTATGGGATTTACTTGCAAATATTTAAGTGTTACGGCTGATTTTTAGAAAAAGATTTCCTGTTCCTGTACGAGCATTTCAGTAGATGGTCTAGGTCAGAATGTTAGTTGATGTTTAATTATAATTACAGAATTCTTGGCTGTGCTGAAATGTAAGAAAATCGGTGGAGTTTGTGTTTCTCAGGGTTTCTCATTTCTGTGCCTGTAAAGCTGCAGTTCTCGCCGAAACCGGTGAAGGATCCCCACTGCTGTGGGTGGGAGCTGAACCAAGGCCCTGGGTAACCTCACCCGTAGCATATGAAAGTGGGCTCCAAAATAGACATTCAAGGATGTGCTTTAAACCTTTATTTTTTTCCTTTTTTAAACCCCTTTACGTTCCATGTAGGAGGAAGACTACAACGGTTAAAAAAGCAAGAAGTGCTGCTTTTGTGGCTCTGGTTGGTCGTTGGGATTGTGGTTTCTGCAGGTCTTGTCTGTCCTGCAGTCCTCTCGGCCAGTCAGGAGCTGTGGGAATGTGCTTGAGGAGGGGGTCGAACTTCCCTGCAGACATCCTAATTTAAGTCAACCCCAGTTTTGAAACCCCGTGTGTTGTTTCTCTGTCAGTGCTGACTCAGCCACTATCCAGCCAAACCTTCTTGGTGTCCGTTTGTATCAGAAATAAGCCAAGGGAAATTTTTTATTTTTTTATTTTTAATATGGCTCACTTTCTGACTGTGCTTGACTTCTGTTTTTCAGCATCTAAACCAGGTTTTGTGGTCTCAGTGTTGTCTGTGAAAGGGGCCTTAAGAAAATAAACACATTGATAAGCATCTTTAGGATGCTCTAAAAAGGCAATATAGCATGAATGTGTAACTACGTTAAACTGTCCTCTGTCCTGTTTATTTTCAGAACATGCTTGAAGAACTAATAATTCATAAGCCAGATGATCCCATTCGGTATATGATAAACCATTTAAAGCAGAGCAACGATGAGGGTAAGTGGAAACTGAGACACCATAAACAGTTCAATTCCTGACTTGTAAGCAGCTGCTTGAAGGCTGCGCTTCAGTTGGCAGATGATGGGTAAAACTTTTCAGACTGTGTCTTGGGTGGGGGGAGGAAAAGAAAAAAAGAAAAAAAGAAAAAGGGGAGCGTTTTGGAATAGTTATAGGTAAGATGCTTTTAATTTCTTTTTTAGTGGGTAATCTAATAAAAAATGCGCTTTAACTGTTATAACAATGAAACCCTCTAAGGGAATAACAAAGAGTTCGAGTGTATCAATTATTAATGCGTTCTGTGCCCCATCTGATATTTCCTGTTGTCTTTAAGCTCGCTAATTACTCCTTTTGTCAGGTGTAAATTTGGTTTCCTATTCTACCTGGGCTGGCAGATTCTCTGGGTTTTGATTAGTTCGTTCCTAGGTGCTGTTAATGAGTTCCCGAGCTCAGTGGCATCCCAGCTGAAGGAACGGTGAGCACGCCTGCTTGTGTGGAGAACAAAACCTGGGAAACGGGATAGGAACTCTCTATTCTGCGCAATAAAAGCGTGTACCCTCCGTCAAACTATGTGATTTACAAACTGCTCACCCTTAGGCAGATCGTATTTGGCTACGCACAACTGAACTATAATTTTTGTTAGCATGAGCTGTCAGGGATGGCTGGTGTCACGTTGCTTTGATGTTTCTATAAAACCATAGTAAACCATTATGAAAGTTCTGCTGCGGCATCAATGAAAGCATTTTTGCTAGAGGTGCTGCAAGCTCTCAGTGGTGGTGGTCAGATGGATCTGGATTGAAATGCTGCTAAATATATTTAAAAAAAAAAAAAAAGAAAAGTCAAATGCTGCAAATTGTGTGCTGCGAATTTCTGATGCAGGCAGCACGAGTAATCAATCCGGTTTATAGACCCGTGGAAAATGTGCGGAAGAATTTCATGGGGTTTGATAGAATGCTGATAAAATTCCTTCACATTCAGCTAACATTTGTCCTTCAGCCCCGCAGTATTATTTGAACAGAATTAGGCAGGTTTCCATTTCATGACTTGAGTACTTAGAGGCTAAAGATAGAACGACAGCAGTTGTTTGTCAGAGGAAAAACGCTGTCTGCTTTGGGTCTGGAAAAACCTCGTAAGAAAGGAAAGGAACTCCAATTAAAATTAAAGCCTAAATGTTGTTTTAAGAATAAATTATATGGAAAATAATGTAACAGAAATCTGTAGCAGAGTTGATTTTACTTTTTGATCATGGCGGAAGGTGCTGACTATTTAGAAGAAAAAAACCCCTTATTAAAGCCATCAGTAAAGTGATGAATTTTCATGATCTTGCCTTGCTAGACAGTTTTAGCCCTAGAGAAAATTTCAAACAGAGATGTGTAGAAAAGCAGCATTGCATCTATCCCAGGTGTGAAGTTAGAAACCCTTTTTAATTAATAATAGGATATAAAGTACTCTTAAAAATATAAACAAGTCTAATGATGATTATAGCTTACAACTGTCCTGGAAACCTCACAGGTCAAATGCGTGGCTGAGTGTTCGTGCCTAAGGCACAGTTCTTCTTTCACATGTTCCTTCTAAAGACCTTAAAGAACCATAAGAAGACTGATAATTCTTTCATATACAAAGGTGCTAGTTTTCTTTTCTACGTTGTATCATAGTTTGTGCTAATGAAAAAAGCTTTTGGGATCCAAGTGGCATTTCTGTGAGTTCTTCCTTCCGAGCCAAAGCTCTGAAGAAACAGAAAGTTCTGCAAGAATGTTCTTCATGTACTATGTGCTTTTGCTGTTTGACAAAGGAGTTCTCTTACGAGTTAAGCAAATTTTATCATATTAATATTAATCACAGAACCTTTTGGATTTAAATGGAACTCAGTGAGTCCAGCTGTTCTTTTTGCGTTATTCCAGGATTAATTTTGTTATTATTAAAATCATTGTTGAATGTGAGAACTTCCTTTAGTTGGCACAGTAAATCCCGTAGCATCTCATCAAGACTAAACATGGAATGAAATATGATTTATCAGTGAAGAAAAAGGCATTTTCCAGATTTTCCTGACTTCATTTAGCTGCTGGTTCAAACCTCCAGTATTAAATACTGACAGTTTGCTGACTGGAGGGGGTTAAACATTACATACAGTGGTGTCCTGGCTGTGCCCTCGTGTCATATGTTTAGGGAGGGTGCTTTAGAGGAGCCTTACAAGTGTGCAAATGAGTAAATCAGTGAATTACACTGCCCCATCTGCTGCCAGCCACTAAGCAGAGAGAAAACCAGATTTAGTACAAAGTGAGCATTTACAGTAGCCCTGGGCAATATTAAAGCATGATATGGTGTATATAATGGTATGTTTCGTTTTTTATCAAACGTTTGTCCAAGAAAGCTGTGTATTAAAGCTTCAATACCTAAGGGTTTTCTTGTGAATTTTAAATCATGCTCCTAGTTAAACCTCAAAAGGATCTGTGGATGGAAAGGTTTTTTGATTTTCTTTGAAGTGGTTTGAAGAAGTTGATTAGTGTTGGCACCCGAGCACTCTTTTATGACGCTGTTTATAAATAATTCCTAAGTACCGGGCTGGAGTTTCAAGGTGTTAGATTAAAAAAAAACCCTAGGATTTAATCACATTACATTTGAAAGAAATTAGGTGATAAAAACAGCTGATGTATCCTTTTAAAGTATTTTTCTACATTGTGTACTAGTTCTGTTGCACTTGCAAGAACCAATAAGGGGGGAGTTTTTCTTAAACCTTCCGAGTCAGATAACTTTGTAAAGATGAATCTGTAATTTGGGTTTCATGTATGTTTAAAAATTGCACCTGCCCAATAACTGTTAAGTGCATGGAGGGCCTCATAAAAATACATTTCACATCCTTCCCTGTCTGCCACCATCAGACACCGTATCTCCCTTGGTTATCAAGAGCTGAAGAGGTTTTGGGTGAGTAGATCCCTCCTCTGTTTTGACCTGTGTTACTCCCAGTAAATACTCGTCAGTCCCTTCTGTTTATAGTCTGGCTTCATTTGTTTGTTTTTTCCCTGAGGTAGAGGGGAAAAAATATCAAAGCTATTAATATAAAATGACAGCTCAAGGGATTGCAGCCGAAGGTGTGTTCATGGAAAAAAAGAAACCCAAATACTTTCCTAAGAGTTCTCCATTGTCCTTGTTTGTCTTGCTTCTGATTCATTCCTAATGAAGCTTACAGCGGTAACGCCGGTTGTGTTGTCTGTAGGCATTAGATTAAGGATTCCTCAGAACTGGGATGTGTTTTTCCCACCTTGCCCCCTCAGGGAGAGGGACATGCAGTAAAGAAACACAAGATACAGAGGTGAAGAAAACTACTTTTAACGATTACGAGAAAAATCGAAGGTGGCTGTCAAAAAGGGCAGAGAGGGAATGCTTGATTTTGCAGTATCTAAATCTTCTCTGAGCCCTGATGCAACCTATTTAGATGAAACTAAAAAATGAAATTGCTTTTTTTGTGAGGAGAGCCAAAAGCTTTGCCAAAATAAAAAGTATTTTCACTACCACACTGTGTGAGGGAAATGAGAGAAGCGATGATCTCAAGAAGTCCCATCCAATCTCAACCATGCTATGGTTATGAGAATAGTCACCTTTAAATTGTCCTGTCCTGCACGTACAAGCTAAAATATTTTTTCATCACAAAATGCATCAAGTCTAAATCAATGTTTTGGGAATAAAAGTCAAATTCAGATAAGAAAATGTTTATATCTTATGCTCTGATTCACTCACTGAACTCTCCATGTGTTTAAATTGAGATAGATAGATATATATCTATATATATCTTATGTATCTCTCTAAGTGGCATGTTTAGTCAGAGTATTAATCTCATTGACCGTGGAGATTAAAGGAAGACCCAGATGGCACTGATTTAGTGTTCCCCCTTCTTTTCCCCAGTGGAGCCAAATCCTGAAGTCTCCATTCAGGCAGATTTCCAGCTGAAATAATTGTTTCATTGTGATTACATCTATATTATGCATATAGAAACTGGTTGGGATTTTAGCTGTTCTGCATCTTGACGTTCACATATTCTTGTTCCATAGCGCCAAGGATTTGTGTACTTGGTCCACCTGCTTCTGGGAAAACTACGGTTGTGAGTATACTACCTTCAGTGTTACAGTTCTGCCCACTTTTTTTTACTTTCTACTGAGCTCCTCTGAAAATTTTATTATGAGAAAATAATTTTCAGAACTCTCTAAGTGACAGAAGAGCACAGGACAAATTGATAGGTGGCATTCCAAAAGGATACACTTCTATATTATGCTGTGATTAAATAGAAATGTTCGAGTAAGCTCTGTAAGAACTCACTCAGGTCGTTGTTGCTGTAACGCAACAACAATTCTGCCTGCCTTGTTTTCCCAGCTTTTTAGCAGGACTAATTAACCTGGGAGGAGTACCATAGTTACACGGTTGTGGCATCCCCATATTGAGGACTGCCCCCTTTGCACGACCAGTTGTCCATCGCATCCACTGGTACCGCTTAATTGAAAACATCAGCGTTGTACTTGACCCACGGAGAAAGCTGAGCACAGAAACGGCAGATGATGGTGGTGTGTGCATGCTGGGAAGAATGTGTTCTTCTTTAAAATCTGTGTTTTAGTACAGCGGTTGAAAAATACTTTATTCGAAGCTGTAGAATCTTCAATAACTTTCTATGAAGCTGCTTAAAGTTGCTCGTACAGTCTGTACACTTAAATGGAAGGCTAGGAAAATGCTCTCCCTCTTCCTGCAGCCTTTTGAAAGAATGCTTCGTTTTCTTTCCAAATATTTCAACCTGTATTTTTTTTCCCTATTCCATCAGGCGATGTGGCTTTGTAAACGTTTGGATGCCATACGTATCTCCCAGGAGACTTTGTTATTCAAGGAAATATTAGCGCTGACAAAGGAAGCCAAGGCATATAAAGAAAGAAAACAGGTGTGTGAGACGATATAATAATAGTAGTTCTCATGGCACAGAGGAGGAATTATTTCACACTCCCATGATTTCCACTGCTGTGAGTTGAGCAGATCAGAGTAAATATTCTTACATCTGTGGCGGTTTGTGCATTGGTTTGTATATGTGTAGGTACAGGGCCTTTCAGAGCAGAAGGGTAACCTCTAGATGAGAGGATGTGAACAAAGATAACATGTCAGGGCATGGAACAGGGACAGGAGCGTAAGACAATGTCAAGTAATGGAGGTCTTGAAAGCATTAACCCTCGACATGAGCAGCAGAATTCAGAGAAATCCAGGTATGCACAATACAATTTATAGAACGGTTCATTAGATCATTAAAGCATTTCCTATTTCAGCATGTTTGATAACCTCAATAAAATACGCATTAATCTCTGAGGTCTCCTTCAGTACAAAATGCTCTGGAAAATATGTACACAAAGAACTTTTTTTGATCTGACAGTGCTATTTAGTTGTGCCTGCTTGATTTCTCTGTAGTGTGGCACAAATAACTTACTTGGTGCATTGACTCCAAAGGCACGTGACCATCCAGTCAGCTACTGAAAACCCTGGAAGCTCTCAAGCTGAGGCAATAGCAGCTGCTTGAAGAGATGGTTCAGTTCTTGGGTTGATAGGCTCTACCCAACTCGGAGTACCCAGTTTGCTCCAGGCAGGTTTTTTAATCCATTCGTGCTTCATTGTGGGCTTCCTAACTAATGCTCAAAGGAGTTAGTCCAAGGAACATTTTTTCCAGATGTCGTGACTCACAGGATTAGTTCGTCAGCAATGGAATTGTCTTGTTATTAAAGGCTGGTGACACGTAGATCAGGAAAATGTGGTGAAAGAATATCCTGAATACACAGAAGAGCCTCTGCTTCTGATTCCTGCCCTTTTAGCCCGTTCCTTTCTCCAGACATCAAAGCATTCCATGAGTAACAGAATAGAAGGATTCTGGTTTTCTCTGACTCTCTCTAACAAGTCCACTAGTTTGAGTTTATCTTTTCGCCATTGTCACCTATTTATGTAAAAATTGAAGCACTTTCATAGCTGTGAGAATTTTACACCCCTGCTAAATTTTTTTTTGCATTGGCCAACGGATTCATGATTTGCTGAGATCGTAGACAGTGTGCTACATAGGTTGTTTTTTTTTTTTTTCATAGAAAATTAGGCTGAAAATAGGGTAGTGTTTATTACACTGAATTGGTGAATGGAGTTTGAAAATGTCTCGAGTAATATACTTAAAGATCTGAGAGGAAAGAGTTCAGTGAGTTCAATGAACTTACTGGCAAAAAGGTTTGCTTTTGGCTGGGATAATATAAAATTATTCTTATCAAGAATATGTACTTTGAAATCTTCGTTCTAATTATTAAAGATTGTTTTGCTAGGTTCATAAATTTCAACTTGGAGGGCGAGAATTTAAAACAAAAATTCCCTTTGGTTTAATTACTGTAATTATTAACATATTTCAGACTATACGGATGCACTTTCAAGGGTGTCCTTTTGGGCTTATTTGATTTAAAAAGATGGATGGTACGGAAGATGAAAGTCAAAAATGTCAAGGCTAATCAGGTGGTAAGGAGTGCCCAAAGAGCAGACTCTGGTGGTGGTTTACTTCTGTGCAGTTTGCCTTTGTTTTTGAGATGTTACATCATAGAAGAAGATTTTTGCTCAATCATTTTTGTTCTTTTATATGAGTTTGATTCTTCAATTGTAACTCCCAAAATGAGGAGGCAACTCCTTGCTCCCTCTAAATCAACACAAGCGTCACAGTGACTTAAAATCTAGCCAAAGGGTCATCTCCAGAGCTGTATTTGCCCTTCCTGAGTCATGTCTGCTGGCTGTAACTGACCCCTGGCTCTGCTGAAGCAAGCGGTGAACTTGACTCCTCCAGCGCACGTACCATCCATTAGCACTAATAGGGTTGGAGTGTCTAGTCAGAACAGAACAATAGCTGTTTATACTCTCTTCGATACAACCAGGGCATTAAAAAGTTGTACTCCTAGCCAAAGCAATTTAATAAATGGAAAGAGGAAGAGCAGGAACTAAGACTGTTTTTGAAAGTCTGGTGTGAAGATCATATAACGCAATTTAATGTTGTTAGAGGAACGTTTCTTGCCTATAAGGTTTCTGGGGCTGAATTAACCCCGGTGCCAAAGGTCGATCATTTTTAGGTCAGTAGGCCAATGTTACGAGATCCAGGCAAACGCTGCAAAAAGGTCTGCAAATGTTTGTTGGCAATTTTACTGGCTTATTTTTACCCAAGCATCCATCTCTTTTGTGTTGTCTCCCAGTGAACACTAAAGCATTTGATTTTTCCTGGCATGAGAATTCATGGAAGGCATATTTAAGATACGTGATTATTCTCTGAAGCTCAATTTTGAAGTTGGACATGCCGACGTTCGCTAACACATACCTGGCCATTTCCTAATGAGCACAGCTCAGGTGGAGAATTTAAAATATTGGCTGTTCAAAGCAAAATGTGATCAGTCTACATGTAAAAATATTCCAAAAAGAAGTCAAATATTTTTTGAATATTCCATAAATTTGAAGAACCATGAGCTATCAATAAATATTCCATGAACAGAAAAAGAGGCTACATTTTTGGATAAATCATTGCAAATTATTCCCTTACCTCTAGTTATTATGTTGTTAATAGGAAGCTCCTTCAGGTTCTTCCTATAGTGAAGTCTAATGATGAGCTATTGCATGTTTCAGTTTTCCTGTTAACTGGATAAAATAAGAAGTTGAAACAACTGTGGTAATTGTGGGCTTGTGGGATGGGTGTGCTCTTAATGCTATACTAAATTGCAGTTAAGGTGTTTGCATACTACTTAATGACTTCAAACTGCTCCGGAGTTGCATCATCTCCCCGTGCTTTTTAAGAAGAAATATAATAGAAGAGAGGAAAACCCAGGGCGTCCTTATCTATGCATGTTCAGCATTCTAATCCATTCCTGGACAAGCCGCTATGAGGGAACAAATAAGAACTGCTCCGGTCTTGTGTATACATAAAAAAGACCAGCATTTCATGTGTGTTTATCTGAACAAGTTAAATCTAAATGTTTACGATTCTCAAGAATACTAAACCAAATTTCATCAAACTTGACTGCTTTCCCCTCCAAGGTGCAAACTTGGAGAAGTCAGAACTTTTTAGCTGTAGTGTTCGCAGAACAAATATATCCAGAACTTCCAATAAAAATGGGAAAACGTTCCCCCCTGCAAAAAATAGCGTAGCAGCTTTATGAAAAGATGGTTGAAATAGAACACTGAGTAGATCAGGCCTGTGAATTGAAGTATGATGGCCCTGAAATATTTAAAATTCATCCTGAAATGAGTACAGTTTCTCAGCAGCGTGGCAATACTGATGAAACTGGTGTGTATGGAAAAGGGCACATAAACAAAATGCCATAGCAGCAGGTCTTTCCGTTGCCTGAACTGAATGCTGGGACAGGCTCCACGTGCCTCGGGGAAGATACAGGTCTGCAGTTATCCAATGTGCATGTGTCGTTGGCCTTTATTGCAGATTTCAAGGGGGACAGTCCCGTCTACCAGGCTCATGGTAGATTTATATGAGTGTTTATGAGAGAGAAATTGTAAATGTGCTGTCTGGTATGTATCAGATTTAATGATTTCTAGTTGAATAATTAAGCATCCCGCAAGCAAGCTATTGAAAATGATTTTGTAGGGCACGGCTCAGGAGGAGGAAAAATGACCAGGAAATGAGACTGGAATTGAGCCACAGAGAGCAGAAGGAACTGAAATACCCGCGTGCGTGTCCGTGGTTGTTTTTGTGCGGTCAGCCCCGCTCAAAAGCGAGGACTAAGAACGCTGCTGCACCGAAAGAAGTTAGTGTGCTTTGGGTCTAAATTGGTTTGGCAAGGCTTCGCGGAGCAGACCCCCGGCAGTCGCTAGCCTGTCTTGACGTGACACATCAAAGCAGCGAGCCAGCCGCTGGCTGTTCCTGCGAGCAGCGTGGTGCACCTTTGGAAGGTGACAGACTCAAAGCCACCGAGCCAGGCTCCAGCAGCGCGAGGCTGCGGGAGGCTTTGACACACCACCCTGTGGGACCTGCTGGCTTCTGAGGAACGCGGCAATTTCGCTCCCTTTTTCTCTTTTTACCTGCTTGAATGTTGCCTTAGGAATGGCTGGTATTAGGGAAGGCGCTGAGAATTGGGGACGGTAGAGAGAAACAAAACAAGAGAACCCACTGCCTGACTGGGCCACCTCGTCTGTTCCACAGCTGGCCGGGGACTGGTCTCTTTTATGTATTCTGGAGTGATTTCTCCACTCTAAAGTGACTTGTGTAGTAGCGTTTCCACCACTCTTGGTGAAATTGTTTCCTGATCTAACGAAGAAGATTGTTAGGAAATCTTTCTGCATATTCATCCACGTTTTATTATATCTCTCTACGTCCTTTAGTGTGACGTAAGCCTACAGAAATACTCTTTTTTAGGATCATGCCCTTTGGACTGGTTGAAAAAAAAGAGAACGCACAATATATGGAACAAAGAGTGAAGATCACATTGCGAAGTGAAAGAGAATTTTTTGACTTGGGAAGTAATCTGACTGCAGATTTTTTTCTGAGTATTCATTTCACCAATAATGACAAAAATGGACGAGGCCGAGACAAGGGATTTAGGCAATTAACAGCTGTTCTCACTGACGTGGCTGAAGGTTTAGACTTTATCAAGTTAAACTGGCTAACAGTGTTTAAGCAAGTTCAGTGTAGAATGAAGGCCTAAATTAACAAGGTCGTGAAGAAAATTCTTACAAGGAGGGGATGTTAATTTCTTGCCAGAAAATCTAATATAACAATGCAAGAAATATTGGGGAGGGAATGTTAAAGTTGTAGAGGAACTTTGTTCTTCTGCCAGATAGCAAATACTGTCTTAGAAAACATCTCTAAGTGTGGGCAAAGTGATAGTCACAGCGCTTCTGAAAACATTGGCACCTGCAATTTCAATCCCATTTCACAGTCCTGAGTTTAAAACTAAACTAACTTTAACATTAACCATAAAATGTATTTAAAATAAACTTTCTGGATGCTGAACGAGTGAGAGTTACTTGAAAGTAGGAAACAAACCTCCTGAAAAGCAGACTCTCTCTGTAATTTGCTCTGTTTGAGATTCTGCTTGTGCCACATGCTGGTTGTGAACATCACCAACGCTGAGTCCTCTGACACACGAAGTAGTAGTAGGGCAGCTACTTGTGGTAAAAAGGATGTGATGTTCTTATGGATCCCTTGGCAGGTTTGATGTCCAGGGCGCTTAGTGTCCAAAACTGGGCATTACTTCCATGTTAGTGTGCAAAAAGCACGGACGTAGGCTTTGTGTTCAGCTTACTCTGATTTTCGTGCCCTTATTAACTCTCTGATATATTATGTTAATGACTTGGGACTTGCACAGATTTATTTATTTCTTTTTAAGAAGACATCTCACTTCACCTTTAACCGCCGTATGCCTGCCTGGTAAAATTCCTTTTGAACTCAATTGTGAATATTCAGCCTTTTTTTGTTCTTTCTTTAGAAAATTCCCAACGCGCTTTGGGCCAATCTGATCCAGGAACGTCTGTCAAACGTGGACTGCATCAAACAAGTAAGAATTGCTCCTCAGAGGGCCGGTGGATAAGCACTTACACAACTCGTGCGCAGTAGTTAGCATTCTGAGTCCTGAGCAGAGGAGGGAATGGGGGCAAATCATTGGGGGCTCTGGAGCGGATTGCTTTCTTGAACATCAGCAGAGGGAGTTTGGAGCTTTATTAACAGGATAAAGGGGAGGATGAGAGTATGCATATGCTAATCTTCTAGCACAGAGATGATCAAAGGCTGAACAAGCATAGCTTTGTTGATTGCCTGGGGCAACTGGCAGAGAAACAGTGGACAAACCAGATAAACAGAAAATATATAAAAATCAATATGTTGAGTTAAGATTTTAACTCTTATTGGGGAAAGGGGGGGGAAAGAGTCTAACATTACTCATTTCAATTTTCTGTATTTCTCATTGTGTCTTTTTTTTGCTTCCTGTGTTAGAAAAAGTTGCATTTGAATAAGTCCTCTTCTAGCTAATAATTAATGTGTTCATTGTTAGTTTACACAAACAGGCAACTGAATAGGTTTAGCAGTACTCACAGATGTGGGACTTTTTTTTTATTCCCCCTGTGTGCTTAGCCTTAATTTGAGACTTTTAACACAGAACCAAAAGATAACTTAAGTAGATTAAAATTGGTTGAAATTTATGTCTGGACTCAGGGAAAGCAGAATCTCTTTTATGTGTTTCCTTTAAAATCTCAGATGTTCTGGTTTATTGAGTCAATAACCGGCCTGTTCTAAGGGACTGTTTGTAAGGGACTTACTAATCTAATGGATCAAACCTGTTTCTAAGCAGTGCCAAAATACGAACTGCACATCGTTGGATGCAGTTCTTGAGAGGCAAAAGTCCAGTCCAATGTAGGTGTTATGTTCATGAAGGGCTAAATAGCTTTTTTCAGATAAATAGTTTGTGTTCTCAGAACAGTCACTCTCACAGCCACACCTTTGGGTCAGGAGATGACCAGTACATCCTGACCTCATAGACATATTTTTTTTTTTTCCGTTTTCTTAAAATCTGTTGCTTCTCAACATCATTATCATCTGCCTTGGTGGCTGAATAAAGCAGGGCATGTAATCAACATTTCATTGAAGTGTGAAAATTGCTTCCTAAACCGTCTTAGCATTAGGCACCGAAAGAAACCAGAAGTGCTGAAAACCTTGTCTTGTACTTTGTTCTCGCTCTCCATGATTTTTGGTGCTGTCTGCAAAGACCTGCAGACTGATCCTTCCATCCATGTAAAACGAAATCATCGTGGGGGCTGGACCATTGCCTTGTAGTTCTCAAGACAGTAATTCTGTAGTGCAGAGGTGTCTATAAGTGCAGAGAAACATCAACAGAACTAGCAAGAAGAACTGGAAAAATTTCCTTCCTCTGATCGAAGGTTTCAGCTTTTAGAACTCAGACAATGTGAATGATTGCCAAGGAAGTCTTCATGTGCCTCAGTGCAAAGTCAACTACCTTAGCTTAAGCCACTGATGGAAGTGGCTTTCAATGGACCTGCCTTGTGTGAGCCAGATCAGGTGGTCGGTTCCAGTGCGTGAGCTGAGGAAAGGATAACTTGATCAGGAAGGTAATGAATAGCTGGAGGTGTAATCTCTTAAATTGTTCCTGCCTGAGAGGTTTGCTAGAGGACATCTGTCTGGGTCATATTTCTGTTGCAAGCATATAGCTGTAGCAAAATAGGCGGTATGCTGGTCTAAGCAGTAGCTTAGACCTAGCAATAGCTAAACTTTGACCTATCCCACTATCTAATCCACTGGCTGCATGAGAATTTAATTTAGAACACTACCTGCTGGTGTTTAGGGTTGCTGAGAAAAGTCATTAAGCTAAAATGAACCTTTCCTCGCCCAGCTAATCCTGTTCTTTTGCCAGGTCTAGATTAGTGCCTGACAGTGCCCTTGTCTGCACTGGAAAGTATCTTGCTATAAAAGCTTTTCCATCAGCACAGAAAGCTCTGGAGGAATAAAAATAAGTTTGCGTACATTTCATTGTATTTTTTGCTAATTCCAGGTTTTACAAGAGACTTACCGTAACAAAACTTTATATGGGATGCATTATTGGCTCCCTTATGTATTTACAAGAGATAGTATAGGACTCCTCCTCCTTTAAAGAGACTTGAGTGATTGTTTTTATGAAGGGAAATTCATGAAACAGAAACCTAGCTCATCTCTAAATTATTCTAGCTGTACACCAGGCATAAGTCCCGTTGACATTCATGGGGTTGAATTCCTGCAACTTTGGAGTACCATAGTCATGAGTTGAACCCTGCACTTTTAAACTACACCAGTATTTGCTCACATGGGGTATTGCCTAGATGTTAGGATTTTAAAATGTACCGGCAACTCTAAGCTTAGAGTGTACCATCTTGTTCATTTTTTATTATGTACCATCTTGTTCATTTCTGTGGCATTTTGAATGAAAGGGGGTAGCTGAGAAACCCATATTGTCAACTCTGGATATACTACAAAAGAGCAGCAAAAAAAAGACTTTTGAATGTCAACATTTTTTATGTGAGCAGTACAATGAGATATCACGGAGATACAGCAAGTCAGGTGATGGTGTGATTTGCCACCTTGTCCTTGTGGCAAGATGTGGAACATCTATCTCAAGTGAAACTTCTCCTCTAGTGAGTGTGTTTAAAATATCTTTAAACCTGCAGAAATGAAAGTAAGTCAGAAAGATGAGAAACCCAAGAGAGTAACAGCTCTTCTGACTGCCAGGCTTCAGGCTGGTTTCAGACCCCAGACACAACCTCCCTCAGCTTCACACTAACAGCTTCTCTGGTTGTGCTACTAGTAGTTAACAGGTGGGATCGGGACGATGCCAGCGTGCCCCTGGTACTTTCAAGAGTTTTGGTTTAATATTTTCTCACATGATCTCTCAAAGGTAGTAGTTGCTGGGGCAGTCTGTCCTCTGATGCTACCTGGAGGAGAGCGGTTGGGTGGCTGTAGCTGCTGTAAACTAGCAAGTAGGTGAATTATATTAAACTAATCCTAAACGCTTCAGTTTAGGGCTTTTATAACAGTACCTCTAAAACTTCTCCAACTTGCTTTTTGGTTTTTTTTTTTTCCACATAGGTCGCTTTGCCTGATTAAAAGAAGACGTGTTTTCAACAGCTAATTCTTCTAGTGTTGTGATGCTGTTAATAAAAAAAAAAACCAAAAAACCCCCCAGTATTCCTAACCATCCGTGTGTAAGCCAAACCCATTGCTCTCCAAAGGCTGCATCCACCCTGTGCTTTTTTGTTACGCCATACTTTCTGTAATTGTTGGCATGGTTCTAGTTCTCCTTTTAATAGCAAAGGAAGGATCTCTTGGTGACTGTTATTTTAAGTATTCAGTCATGTAAACTCTTAAGTAAGGTGACAACACGGTTAAAATGCCAACAGCTGCGTAGTGTCCTGCCCACATTTTATATTCCTGCTGTTATCACCAGCGACACTGAGTCAGTGCTGGATGTCTTACAGAGCTAGGGGGAAAAAACCCATTATAAAGCTTCCCTGACATTCCCTGGATGTTATTGGTCTAGTTGATGTTTCAGCTGTTTTTAGAGAAAACACATAATTGGCTTTTCAAAGTTGTGATAGTTATTAAAAACCTTTTAATTAATAGACAGGAGTTCATGGGCACTAAAACTTCCTCACACTGTGTATGCCTTTTCCATTTGGAAGGGGATCTGTGCATTTCCCTGGCAATATTTTCTTTGTGTGATTGGAAATAGAGTCAGTGCTGTGGATTTTGTACATCATTGAACAGATTTATGCCATTTCCTTCAAAACATGAGTCAGCTCTTTTTTTTTTTTTTACTGAAAATGTTAATAGATTAGGAGCAGTATGTTGGACCATAGTACCACCAGCTGTTTGTTTTATTTCTCCTTGTGGTGTCATTGGCTTGGCATTAATTGTACGGCTTTCATCCCACTGACAGTAGGAATACCGAATTTTTTGTGCCATTGTTTTGACACACACGGGTTTATAGATGTCACTGGCATTCTCTAAGGAGAACATTTTTATTGATCAACAGCTCTGCTGAGACTCTGTGTTATGTGTTCTTCTAATACAAAGGTAGTTAGGACTGTGAGGGATCAGGCGGGTAGGTCTCCCAGCATACGCAGAAAACTTATTACGAGCATTATGGTAGAACATGGGACTTGTGTGGCTGATATGAAGACTTTTCGTCTTACAGAGGTAGTACATGTTGGCTGCGGCACCTCTGACTGCTGGTGGTGTGGAGGGAATTTATAGAGCTGGAGGAAAGAGATTGCAACGCCATGAATTTGTGTGAGCGCGAGCTGAGCAACCTTACTGATGTCTTCGGACCATTTAGAAACGAAGATTTGGCCAGTGATTCACACAAGATGTGGCAGAATTACTTTTTATTGGTATTAAACAGTTCAGAAGGGTAGTGGCTGTCCTTGAAAGGGAAGGCAAAGAGAGCAAAGGCTGTTGGGTCTGTTTGGTTTTACCTCGGCAGATAAAGGTCATCACATTGACTCTGTGAAACTCCGTGCAAGGACAGTGATGTTACACAGATTTATCTGGACAGAGAATCTGCCTATTCACCGTCTACTCACCGTCTTTTTTGTTTTCCTAGAAGAAAACAGTTTTTTACTTAATCTACAAAAATAATGTGGGGAATAAAAGGGTTTTTTTCTAATGGGAAATTTGGTAAAGTGTGAGCTTCTTCCGTCATCCATACTGCTAATGCTGATGGACCGCAGGAGCTGGGCTAACAACATTTCTACTGCAGTCCTCAGTCTGCTGTTTTCTGAAAATCTCAGAAATTTTAGATCCATACTGGCAAAGCTGTTACTGAAATTTTTGCTTTATTGTCTGTCCCCTTTCTTCAGATGGGAGTGAAAGGCATGTAATGCTTTTTCAAAAATACTGAATGATGATGTGGAAAAGCTGTTGGGATGACTTGTTTTCCTAAAGGCAGCGGCATTCATGACCTTTGATCTTTACGCTTGTGGCTGAGATTTCTTTCGTATTTGCCACATTAATCCAGAGTTATTTTTTTGCGCTATCCCTTTTCATTATTCTGAGGCAATGTCAATTCTAGATTTTGTAATTAAAAAAAAAAAAAATACACTGAGGGTGTATGGGTCAAATAACAAGAGAGAACTTGAATACCCAAGTCGTCATTATTGGATGTGAAAGTGTGAAAGTGTGTAGGCTTGGTATTACAGCTGAGAGTAGTGCCAGCAAAGGAATGAGGTTTACATTTGGGGATGACCTTGAGCATTTCCTTTTCTCCAGGTTCCTTAAATCTGGAGAGAAAAGTGATGGCTTTGAAAGCACTTCCTTGCTGCTGATTTTCAGCATGGCACGGGTCTCCAAGGAGCCCTTCACCTGGCATTCAGGCAACAGCAGAATGCTGTTTACAGCAGTCTTCACGTGGCAAAGGACTGAGGTTTCCAGCTGTGGGAGAGGGAGCAGTGACCACAGAGTAAAGGCGCTGTGGAATTACGCACTTCTAGCCTTTGTTCTTGTGATAAGGTGCAATCCACGCACGGGTGTAAGGTTACTGCTATCAAGAACAAAAAATAGATGGCTTCTTAAAGAAACAAATTTACCATGTGAAGTTACTAATTACACTTTAATGATAGTCAGGAGGGCAAAAAAGACCAGTGTTTGCATAAAGCATGATAGGCATATTTTAAGTCAGGTCTTGCTCTGCTGTGTCTTGCTTCCTCTTGCTCGTTCCCAAGCCACACTCCCTTTTTACTCTTTTTTTTTTTTTTTTCCCCTTTCCCTATTTTTTTTTTTATCTGTGACATCTGCTTGGAGCTTGTCCCTCCTGTGATACCATACTACTTGCAGCTGTTCAGACCTCCAGCTCTGAGCTGTGCATGGGGTGCCCTGAGCATACGGCCTTTTTGATGTGTGATAAAACAGAACCAAGCCACTGGGGGTATGGAGAGGGAATGCAGCAGAATATCAATAAACCTGTTCTGAACAAAGCTGCAGCTCTGTGGTGGAATAGACATTTCACTGAAGTGTCAAGTAGATGGATAATGTATTCTAATTAGGGACTGACTGATACCCTGCAACTCAGAGACCTTTGGAAAGAAGATCCAAAATGCTAACTATTTTCATTGTGTGTGTTTATATTGCATTTTTTAATGCCTTAAACCATATTTGTTGCAGGAAGCTGAGTATTGAGCTATGTTTCCTTCCATTGCAAAAACTTTTAGCTATAAAATTGCTTATTGCCTGTTTTAAAGACCATTGAAATTCCTATCTAAACCTCCTGAAGTTTGCTATTCGTTGTTAAAATACAATGTTGTTTTTGCTGCCTGTTGCTCAGTATGTGATTTTGAGCGATAAGCTGTAGTGACATCAGAAGCAGTGGTTTTGTGAGGTGGGGGTTTTTTCGTTTATTTTGGTTTAGTTTCCAAAAGCGTTGCACTTCAAGTGGAGAAAATGAGCCCGATTTCTGCTCTGTAATTGGCATAGATTTATTGGCTTCAGACTTCTGATGCCATTTCTCCGCAGAAGAGGATCTGGGCCTATATACGTGCTGTACAGGCACAATATATTCAGAACTAGTGCTGAAGTTCCTAGCATACGGCTACGAATAGTGTGCAGCCTCTCCTGCGGCAAGTCCCGAGGGATGAATTGATTTCTCGGCACCTGGGTGACCTTAGACGGCAGCTTCTTCCGCTTCCATAGAGCAAACATTGGGAGTGGCCAAAATGGCTTGAGTCTTATTTTCTACAGATATCAGCAGGATGACACATTCCTGAAACGAGGCTAATTAAGGAATTGTAAATAGTCTATTTTCCTGTATAATTGGAATGTCCCCATTTCCTCCTATGGAAGTCACGGAGATAGGTTTCCCTGAAATACTTTGAAAACCTTTGGACCGCATATTGACAGAGCTACAGATTTATGTGGGAGACGATAATGATTGCTAAATAATGCGAGATTAAAATATCTTTTTTATTTTAGTACAAAGATCGTTTCCAGATTTGTTGTAGTATCACAAAGTTATTTTGAAGTATGGGATGAAGTGACAAGGGCATGTGTGGTTAAGCAGCTAACAGATAAATGAGAGAAAGTTCAGCAGATTTGGACTCGAGACTGGGAAGTGGATTAGATTTCAAATACTGCATCACACAGAAGCTGAGTGAGGCTGCGGCTCTCCTACGGTATTTCACAGATCTGTAAATGTTTTTTTAAAGATGCTCAATCCAACACTTAGCTGGCTATAACAAGGACTTAAGGGAGCAAAAAGCTCTTTTTTCTTTCTTTTGCTCTGTTGCTTCATTAGCTTTGGGAACGCTGGTTCCATTACTGTGAGTTTTCCTGTATAATTTAAGAAAATAATGAAAGCGTGCATATTTTCCTCAGTGTTCTTGGCATTAAATCTGTCTTTAGATTTGTTTAGCCTCTTTTTTATACACAGTGTGGGCTGGTGTCCTTTTGAATATTTCAAAACTGTAGAAATTGTTGTGGGTTGTTTTTATTCAAGATAGAAGTTTCTTTTTTTTTTTCTAAGATTGAAACATGAAAAAAAAAGATTCCATGCTACAATACGTAAGTTCCCTTTGCTCTGTGGCAGTCGTATTAGTGCATGTCATTTCCCAAAAATATCGGTGCTCCGTGTCTGCTTTCTTCTCTCACAAACATCCCTAACAAAGGCTGTGCTCTTGTGGGATCAGAATGAGGTTGGTTTTGTGCAAATTGCACTGATATTTAGCACTGGCTTTTGTTTTTTCTCTTCCAGGATCAATAACAGTTTCATGTTTTTGTTCAATAGGGATGGATTTTGGAAGGCTTCCCTGAAAATCAGGAACAGGCACGGATGCTGCAATCATCTGGCATCTTTCCTAGGCATGTTGGTAAGCAGTACAAGGCTTGTGCGTGACTGCATCCCACAGGAAAGACTAGAAGTGTTTCTCCCTCAAAATCCTCAATAAATTCAACGCCAAAGACACCAGAGTCACCAGACAGCAGACTAGTTCAGTATGGTTCAGATGCACTCAAAAACTTGAGGTAACCTGTGAGACTTTAGACCCTTTCTTTCACACATGAACCCTTTTTATATTCAAGACCACTCCAGCAAGTGTCTCGGAGCAGCTCTAGGTAGCTTTGCTTCTGTTCTAGGAGTGGGTCTAAGTTTTTCTCTGACTTCCCTCTCTAGAAATCAGCCTTTATCCTCAGACCAAAACAATTCCTCATGTGGTAAATAACAAATTCATCCTTCTGTTGAATTAGAGAATGCAAACATCACAAAACTGTGCTCCACCAGCTGAAGTGGAGATGATTTTAAGCTTAGTTCTTTTAGATTGTGGCTGGATTTGAGAGGACCATTTGTTTACTGACAAAGTGCTGATAGGCAAGACCTTGACAGCTGCCTTTCTATCTAGAAGAAGCCTGTAGTCCCAAATTAATATAGAGGATCTAACTGGAATGTAAGAAATTATTACGATTGTGTGGAATACAGTGTGAAATGGTAAGTGTAGAGCTTGCCAGTGGATAGTGAGCAGAATGTTAGCGAGCTGGAATTGTCACTTTGGATTCGATTTGGATGCGATTCGACTGTTGAAGAATTCAGAATCACTGCAATAGAGTTAGGCAAAAATGTTTAATGTCTAGTACTTGCATGTATTTTTAATGTGGCTAATAACATCTGAAGTTGAGTTTTGCTCACAATTATATCTGTGCAACCGAGACCTGAATAAGGATCTTAAAGCTCACTCTGTCTAGTTAACCAAAAAGAAGATTGAGGGGAGGTGAGATTTATGGTGTATGAGTACCTTAATAGGGAGAAAAGTGTTGAAAGAGCTATTTGATACAGAGAAGAAAATCATAAGAAGAACTTATTTGAAACCTGTAATCAAATGCACTGAAAATATTAATTAAATTAGAGTGTTTAACTGTGAGGTTGATTAGCCAAAATCAGCTCAGGGAACGGACAGGTTCTGCATCTTTGGATGCTTTCTGATAAGTTTGAACACTTTTCTGTGAGGTTATCAGAAGTACCAAAGTACCTGGGTGAAGAGGAATTGTTTGTGGTATAGAAGAGAACCCGTCTCAGGTGATCTGTGGGTACTTCTGTCCTCGGCACCAGATGCGATGTAAATGAGGGAGAACCTTGTTAATTGGTATAGATGACGAAGTCAGCTAGTGATCACGGGTCCTGGACTGGATTAGTGTGCATTTTATCCCACTATACTGTTCAGGAGCAGTGTATATATCTATATACACACACTATATATATACTATACTATAATATATATATATAGTATATATATGCTATACTGTGGAGCAAAATTCTGATTAAAAGTATTTCAGGTAGAATACTGGGAAAGGAGAGTGAGGCAAATGTGCTTGAAATACCTTAATCCATCTTTAATATTAGGACATGCCTGAACAGTTATTGGGAAATAAAACAAGTGACTAACGAGCTACACTTTTTTTTGCTTTTTCTTTTTTTTTGCGCCTAGTTATGCTTTATGCTCCAGACACTGTGCTGATTGAGAGGAATGGTGGGAAAAGGCTTGATCCCCTCACAGAAGGTGCAGTATGTGTTTGTTCCCAATCTCCGCTAGAAACTGGAGTGTTGCTTGGTCTCAGAAGCATTGTAATGCCAGTGGGATGAAAATTTAAATGATATCCCTTTAAAAAGCACTAGGAATGTGTACATTTAAACTGTTTGGCAAAAGTATTGGTTGACTTTGCATTATTTCTTGTGCCAATAAAAAAAAATACGGGAAAATATTAAAGCTTGATATTGAGCCTGCAAACAGTGAACTATGGCAGTACAGAATATTTGAGGGTTAGATCTTTCCATGAGAGCTTATATTTTGCTATGCATCTTTGCCAGATCCTGTTGTTTGGTTTTTTTCTGAGGTGCAGGCTTGCTTTTAGATATCTTCCAGTAAATGACTGTCAAATAGATTTAGCTCTCTGTGTTCTCTGTTGAGTATCATTACCTATCCTCCATCACAGAATAAAATCCTGGCATTACTCAATAAAAAAATCATGTTGGATGTTTTAGGAATGGAATTAGGAAGCCTATTCTTAACTGAAGAAATGGCTTTTGTTTTTTGTAAAGGAGATTTGCTTATCAAAGTTCTTGCTTAAGGTTCAGTCTAAGATCTTGGAGAGCTATCCTGGGTCTTCCTCATCACAGTGTCTTGGCTACATGGGTGGGCAGTTGCCTTGACCGTGTCCTATCTGTGCATCTGCAGAGTGACAGCTGTCAGTGCAAGTAGCGAGGGAAGTGCACAGGTTATTACTTGTCCCACAATATAAAGCTTAAAGACCTTGATTTTGTTTAGGAAGCTTTTTGGAGCTGAGCAAGAGCTATTAAATCATCTTCTTAGTTCCGAATCAGTGTCTTAACTTCCAGAGGTGTACCACACGACCTTTGACTGGCCAAGTGATCCACTGGTACAGCAGCGTTTGGTAAAACCAGAAGATCTGTCTGAACAGGAGATGTCAAACAGACTGCTGGAATATCACCGGAACTTCCCTGAGGTTTTCCAGATCTACCAAAAAGTTTCGAAATCAATCAATGCAGACCAGCCTTCCATAGATGTCCTCTCACAAGGTAAATGTGGACCTTTATGGCAAATCTGATAGCTGATAAGCGCTTATCTGAAAGGTAGTTCCTCATCATAAGGAACGGTTTGTAGGCTTAGTCAATACAGATGGCTCCCAGCTGAGTTGTGTTCTCTCAAGTACAGCGTTTGGGCTGTTCCTGGTATTTTACAGGACGAGAATAAGTGCAGATAACTGGAAAGTCTTTGTCCCACAGTCCTGCCAGGGAGCCACTGACTCAGTAGAGCAAACCTCATGGTTATCTCTTCTAAAAGGCTGCATTGTGACTCAATTCTTAATCTCCCAAAGGACTTGTACCTTCCACAAGCCTGATAACAAGAAGTAGGAGTAGTTCAAAGCCGGAAACGTTTCCTTACTTAAAAGCTGTTTGTGCTGGTAGCTTTTCTCTTCAACAATTCTTTTTTGCCTTTGCTTGACTGTAATGTAATCTGACTTGTAATGTTGATTCTTCAAGAAGAGAATAAGGAAACTGCCAGAAAGACCGATTGATAATGTGCTTTGTAGCTGTCAGTCTGTAGATGATCTGTTATATCCCAGTAATTTTGCATCTCAAAAAGGTCTTTTTTAATAACAAGTGCTGCACTTTTAAGATAAACAAGTAGGAAGTTTATATTCGGAATTTACACATTAATTACCTCTAAATTACTTAATTAAATTTAAAAGTTCATATCATCATTCATAAAGAATTCATGCCTTGAATTGTAAATAAAAATGTGAGTGCCTGAATATTAATTATTATTAATTAATAATGTAGTGAGATAAATTGAAAACGGGAATGAAAAAAATCCTCTCTAGATCTTTTTTCAGCAGTGCATCAAGCAGCCAGATTTTTTTTTTTTAAAGAATAATTAGATGTGGAGACTGTCTAGGGGATCATTACTCCTAATTAACTTGGTTATTTACTGCAAATTAAGCATCATTTGTAAGCAGGGTGCTTTGCCTGTAATGTTTGTGCTTTTCAATACACTGGGTTATGGAAAATGTTCAGAATAACTGGAGCGCTCCTTGAGTAGCTGGTACTTGGTTTTTAGGATGTTATGCAGCAAACACTATTTTCTGTTATGATTTCCCAGGGTTTTTGTGAAGTATTTTTATTGCTACAGATGGAGTTAAAAAAGAAAGAGGAGCTCTCTCACCAATATTAGTATTATTATGGATTGCCTCATGCGGTTAGAAAATTTTGTAAACTCTGAACCGCTAGTGCAATTACTGCTAACATATGCTCGGATGCACGGCATCAAATTCAGTTGTGCAGTGCAGTATCCCAGCACAGCCTGTGGGACTGGAGAAAGAGATCCTCATGATCCATGGGGTCCCAGTTTGAGTTAGTTTCCCTGTACTTTAGGTCCATTACCTAGAAATGGCCAGGCTGGAGTTGGCTTCTTTATTGTGAAAATATTTTATAATGATACCGAAGCGTCTAGCAGAGAGTCCTCAGCAAGGTTGTTAGTTAGTATACAGCAAGGTGTTATCAGTGGTAGTTAAAACACTGACCCTTGTCATCTTCTCCATCAGTCCTTTTGTGTTGGGTTTGGGTTTTTTTTGATACGGGCTTATGATTAATACAAACATTAATGTCTAAACCTGTCCTATTTGTTAGACTAAAATACCACTTTATTACAAGGACTCTAGAGAGTCTTTTATTTGAACTGATGGTGTCTGGGCTGACAGTTAATGGTATCCATTGCAATTGCAGAGGAAATCAAAGCCTGTGTAGGTGTGCCCATGTTGCTTTAGTCACGGGTAACCTCGACGGTCAGGCTGTGATGGCATGTTTAGCCTCAGCATTTGAATCTGTGATCCTCAGAAAACCTGCACAGCTTGTGCTGAAGCTTGAGCTGCTCTCTTCACTCGTATTGTTAGCCGTAAAAGGGGCAAGGGGAGTAAGAGTGTTTGGGTTTGTCCTCGCTGCCAAACCGTGTCTTCTTTCGGCTCCTTGGTCATCTACCAGGGTCTCTTTTGAGATTGCACCAAAGTTCAGCTCTCGAGAACACAGCAGCGTTGATGACCACGTATCCTGTGGTCTTTGCGAAGCTCTTATAATCTGTAGGTTGACCTAAAGGTAGTATTTCCTACACAACACAAAACATAGAAGAATGTTGTCCAGCAAACAGAGTGGAATCAGAGAGAGAAGCTTGAATGTCCTTTATACATTATGCAAACTTGATGGCCGGAAGAATAAAATCACCCTCAGTTACCTGTTGTCAGTGCCGTATTGTGTCACGACATCCTACGTGACAAGTCTGTAATACTGTAATTAGGAGTCTGTTAATCACACACGGAGCTGGATAAATGTCATCTCAATTTAACAGCCTGAGTTTTTACACTGAAATATTTGTTCAGAAACTGCAGAAAGTATTAAATGTAATTATATCCCTCTATAATTTGCATGGTAAAATTGTACCTATCAAAATTACTTCTGCTAAAAACAACGTAGTAAAAGAGCAATTATTAATTGAATCCGCTCTTTAAAATGGTTTGACATCTATTGATGAAAGGAAGTAGAGGAGTGTAATGATAGCGAGATTTCTAAAATGCCTCTCAGTGTAAGTTGCTGACATGACTAGTTTTGTCAGAGTCCTGATTTTGGTTGGAGTATCCAGATGTTTCAGTGATAAAATAAATGATGATCTACATGACAACCTTTTTTTTTTAAAAAAAAGAAACAAAACCCCTGATTAGCTTTTTTTTTTCAAAGTCAAGCTAATCAGTGGTTTTGTTTCTTTTGTTTTGCCTTGTTTTAAAGAAATGGGATATAAACTGTATTTCTTGCCTTTCTCTCATGTTCTAGTTCTTACCTATGTCCAAACACGGCACCGATCAGCCGCCCCCTTTACACCTCGGATTCTCTTTTGTGGCCCCCCAGGCAGTGGGAAGAGCCTGCAGGCAGCACTAATAGCTCAGAAATACGGTGTTGTCAACAGTAAGTTCTCAGTAAATATGCACTTTGCTCAATTCCCGCTTTCTCTCTTTTTGATCATTTATCTTTCGCTGTCTGTCTTTCTTGCTTGCTCATAAAATTTCTCTGTTTGTCCGTTGCTGCGGATGTCAGATTTTTGAGGGAAGTGAAAAGTGTTTCAGTGAAGAAATATAAACCAACAGAGCACATATTCTGTGACAAGCCAGCTCTTTTTTCAGTCATCGTTTTTTATACCCTTTACCTCAGTGTTTTCCCATGTGTTAGATTTCTGTAGTGCTCTGGGTTCTTCTGTGGATCAGTAGCTCATGAGGAATGTCTTTGCAGTTTCAGCTGTCTGACCAAAATCGGGGCACTTTTAAAATGGAATTTACTCTGAACTTTAATGAAGACTCAGGTTCTGTGGATCTGAAGTAATGTATTAGAAAAGGAAGCAACTATTTTAAAGTGCCTTCTCTTTCTTTTGTAAAGCAGGCCCAGAAAATTCTGTACAAGGCTTGTTCATGGTTGGGGTGCTAATGTTCAGGAATTCTAGAATATGAATACGCAGCGTGGTGACGGGATCAGTGCAATACGTGTCCGTGGTCTGTAACGTCTTCTCACAGTGAGAAGAGCCATCAAGTATTTTCAACAAATGTCTGATACCTGTAACATTTCCAGATTAGTCATAAACGCTTTGATAAGTAAAATACAAGTTTGTTTCATTGGTGTTCTTTCAATGAATACCAACTGACAAAATCAGAATCGAGTAGGTTGTGACTTTCTGCTTTTTTTAAAAAATCTTTGGGAGATTCTTTAATTAATGGAACTCACTCGGTTGTCCAGAGAGATGTGCCAGTTTGCTGGGCTGCTCCCCGAACTCCTGGTGAACTCAAAAGGTTTCCTTGAGTGTGGGTTTGTCTTTACATGTAAATAATAACTTTAAGATTCAGTGGTAGGTTTTTTTCAATTACAGTTTTACTGCTAGGCGAAGAAATCATCTTTTTTCAAGTTCCAACTTGAACCTTCAGAAAAAGCTGTGTGCTTTCCGTGCAAACGTTCCAGCCAAAGGGGAGATCGTAGGTTTGTGCAGTTCCATTAAAGGCACAGAAGCAGCTCTGAAACTGGCTGTCTATCCGTCTGGGGTTCTAGGTTTAGTATATTTGTATTTAAAATCATTATTATTATTTTAGTGTTAAAAAAACCCCACATGAATATAACTAAAATTATATCCAGTGAACTTGAAAAGGGTAAATTTAAATTATTTCAAAATCTATATTACAATACTGATAAGTACAAAAAACCCAGAATGTATATGCTGTCAGTTTAATATTGCTGCATTTTTAAATTTCATATGAAAAATAAAGATTTGTAGATTTATTCAAAGCTGTATTTTTAATAGTGTAATTGACTTAGTGAAAAATAAAACATGTCTGGATGTGTTAAAGAAAAATTGACTTGTTCCCATGTTTCTGAATATTATTTCTGAACTTTATTTCTAAAAGTGCAAGTTTGATAGCGTTTTTGTCTAGGTCAAAATTTGAAAATATGTATTTTTTTTTTAACTAACTAGTATTTAAGAGAGTTGTGGCTCTTTTCTAAATACACTTATCGCTGCCTTGTTTTTTTTTATCACTTATTTTTTTTAATCGCTGTTTTATTTTAAGTATATTGTAAATGAAATATTAGTAGAATTAAGTCTTTAAAATAGACTTAACAGTTAGACTTTAAAATAGTCTTCCAATAGAGCTGGAAGACCATCAGTTTCCTCTGAAGAAGATTCAGCGTATCCTAGATTTCCAATGGTGACACTGAGACTTAAGATCAGGCTTAACAATTTAAGACCATTTAAAGGTCTCATGAATTGGATTGAGTTCAGGTGTATACAGATTAGCTGTCCTAAGTTGGGGTCTGTGCCCTGAGTTAGTTACGTGGAGTCCCCTCACTCCCCTTCGCCAAGCAGCACGATTAACGGCGATAAAGCAGATGAAAGGTCTCGCTTCTGTTTCCATTAAAGGCAGCGCTTGGTGCTATTGATTTCAGAAAAGGTGGAATCCACTTACGATTATTAATTGAAAGGTTGTGCAATAATGTACGGAGAGGCTGTTACCTAATATTTATCAAAACTGAGCTGAAACTAGAACTTGTGATGTTGTGTAACCTCTCCACGCTTTAGTTCCCGCCCTGGCAAGTGAGGGTCAGGACTGTCGTATCCAGCTCACGCTGGGCAGTGAGACTCCCTGACTTTGGTCAGCAGGTGCTATCCAAGCCCCAGGTAGCAGTCTTTTATATACAACTGTCCTGACTAAAACTTTAAATCCGTATCTCCTGGTGTTCCGTGTATTTGCAGTCACAGATAATAGTGCATTAGCGCAGTTTTTTAAATATAATTCTTACATGATCATTAAATGATCCAGGGAGTCGCTTCCTTGAACTGCATATTACCCTGCACCTCCAACAGCGCGGTTCAGATGCTGTTCAGCAGGTGTAACTTCATTCTGTAATTACAAGTTTATAAAAAGTGAAAACCAGTAGCAGTCCCTTGAGTTATTATTTCAGAAGCATATTTGATTAATATCTTTCTCTCTATCTCTGTTTTTAATATGTTCTTTGCCAAATGTATTCTTTTTTATTCAGTATTCTCCCCTGCTCAGTCTCTGCTTTTTATTCTGCTTGGCCAAAAAAATAAAATATCCTAACAACAAACCCGAAAACCCCACAACTTTTATTTTATTCAGTGACCTTATTCCGGTATGCAGCTTCTGGAGGTTTTTTTTTTTCTTTTCTTTTCTTTGTTGCTTCCTTTTTAAAATTTAACCTTGTGTCTTTTTTGTTCTTCCTTCCTGTTAGTTTGCTGTGGGCAACTGCTAAAGGAAGCTATTGCAGACAAGACTAAACTTGGAGAACTCGTTAAGCCTTATGTTGACAGTGGATACCCAGGTAGGGCACGTTGTTGTCTCATTACGCTGTAGTTTCAAATTTGTGGCAAAAACTAAATTGTGAGCGAGTTTTTCTTGGTCAGATTCTAATCTGAGTTACATGAGAGTAATCTGGAAGATGATGAATTCCATTCATTACGTATGATTTGTAGCACTGCGCAGCAGAAGTTCTATTTCTAAGCCCTTTGATATCTTCAAAGCAAATAGTTCACTGTTCCAATGAAATTCAGATTTCTTGTGCACGCTCCAAAATTTAAATTCCATGGTTTTATCTCTAAATCAAAATCAGAATTCTGATACAGATGTATAATTTTTAAAAGTTTAAACTATTTAAAGCACAGTATTGTGTTTCATTTCTATTTCAAGTAGGCTATAATAAAGACTCTGCTTCTACATGTGGATTTTGACTTCCAGAATGCTACTATGGACTCCTCTACTTCCATGCAAATATTTTAAACTTAAAAGTGAAGTTCCTTTGCGCTTCATTTCTAACAGCATTTTGGTTGTAGGAGAGGAGTACCACAACAAATATCTAAGCATACTTTGCTTTTGGAAGGCTCTGCAGTGATCTCAGCTAAATCATAGATACCATAAGCTCCTCAGGGCAGCAGCTGAAACATACACGTTTGTTGGTTGTCTTGCACAAGGGTGGCTCTCTGTCCGTGGTGGGTATTAAAAATCAGAAAAGATCTTCGTTCTGGAGAGTAAGTTGTGTTTCAGACAGGTGGAGCAATGTTTATTTTGCCAAGTTACAACGGCCTGGAAGAGGAACTTTTAGTCCTGTTTCTGGGAACAGGCCAAATGGTTGCCAGCGATACAAATATAAGGAGACAATCTTACTGCAGATTGAGAAATCTCAGTTAAGCTTCAGTATTAATGGAATTTTGAGAACCCTCCCCCGAGCACGGAGAAATCTTCATTGTCTTTTATTTTTGGCAAGGCGAGTAATTTGGTGAGGTGGAAAGCTTGAAAGCCCCCCTTTTTGCACAGTAATTTAATTCTGAGACTGAATTATATAGATCTGAAACATGAGCCTATAAAATTAACTGAGGTTCCCTTGATACCCTACCTAGAGATTCAGCACTTTTCTAAGCATTTCAAAAAGACCTTTGGCAGCCTGCAGCTTTGGGCATTCTGTCTCTCTGCCAGGCACTTTATCAAGCCACAAGGTAATACATTTTAACTCAAAACTTCCTCTCTAGTGAATGGATTGCATTTATTCATAATACAGTAACTCGGCTAGTTTTAGGCATTAATTTTCTGTGGCAGCCACTGTATTTCTGGGACTAGGATCTTACGTGGGAACCGCGGGAATGGAAAGCATGAATGTCTAAAGCCTGAAAGAGAGAAGCTGGGTCCTCTGTAACATGGGCACAGAGATCTAGGAGAGGATCTAGAGATACTGCTAATCAGAATTTGACTCAAAGGCAAGAGATCTTAGCGTATATTAATTGCACCGTATCCTAGATCTTCATGTATGGAAATGACTTCTTCATGCGTGTAGTCCAGTTGACTTGAGTGTGGCTACTTGTGCCTGCAGTCAGAACTCACACGTGGAGATGATTTTAAGCTCTGGGCCCCTGTCTTTTTCACGGTATCCATTAATTCCAGAATCTTGTGTGTATACTGTAATTTCACTTTCTTCTCATCTCTGAAGTAGAGGATGGCTGCTGTATCTACCTTGCTCTCTAAATTTCAGTTATAGCTGAGACAGGGGAGTTTGGATGATCTGTTTATTCAAAGATAGGTCCTTTAAGAGCTTTCTTTACTAAAATGCTCTTTGTGTATTTTATAAACTTTATCCTAACCACTGAAGTTCCTTAAAGGAGATACCAAAAGCATTCCCAGTAGAGTAAAATCATTGCACAGATTGTGATTTTTAGCCAGTCCTAAAAATATGCACATCCTGAGTCCAAGGGAGCTGCTTTCATTTCAGGAAGATGGAATTGAAGTTGTAATTCCTTTCTTCCTTCGAATTGGAAATTATTTCAGATTTAGATTAATTTTTTTTTAATATAGCATGCAAGGATAAAGGTGTACAATGCTTCTGAATGTTAATGGGAATCATAACTATATTTCTATGCTTTATGCTAAAAAATTCTCCCTTAGTTTTTGCTTGTATGCACATATATTTTATTTGGTGGAACATGCTACAAAATTAAGGGCTGAGGAAAAATAAATATTATATAGCAATAGCAGAAATAATAAGTTCTGTCATTTTGCTAATCCTCCTCTCCCAGGGATAACAAAGAATGAATTTACATTAGTAAACACTAACAAGAATTCATTACTGCCCTCACAAGAGGTTTGGAGAAAATGAAATAACATAGCGTACTGAAGAGGAAAGACGGGCAAAGAATCCTTGCTGTCTTGCTACAGAGTTACAACCAGGTTAATATAGAAGAAAGATTCTCACACTGTTATTGACGACATTAAATTTCAAGAAAATCATATCTGAAAAGAGTTAGTCAAGAGCAGACTGTGTTATAGCTGGAAAAGCAATTAGAACTTCAAAATTTTCATTACACTCTAGTTATGTACCAAGTAAGCTTAGTTGTTCCTTTGGGAGAGGAATCATGCAAGTGATATTATCACAGAATACCCTGGAACCCAAGACAGACCATGAGAAATGTTGCACTCAAATCATTACTAGTCAAAATGAAGCTAGTGCCATAAAATCTTGAGGGCATGCCTCATATATTCTTAAAATGTTTGCCCTAGGGACTGATCTCAGTGTGGTTTCCCTTCTTGCAGACACAAGTGATTGCATACAATTAGTCATTTAAGATACGCCAGCGGGTTATGTTGTGGTGTCATAAAAAAAGCTCAAAACCCAGCTTATTCAAAGTTAACTCATTATTGAGGCTCTCCACTGTCTATTCTTCTCTACTTCAGGTTGACTCACATGTCTTCTTGGGTTTAGGATTCACAAACGCTCTTTATAGCTTTGCCTGTACTGCTGCTTCATGTATACAACATGTATTTCAAGAACAGCCCAGACAATTCTATTATTCACCCCAGAAGGCTACTTGGTGCATTCCCATTTTCTATATTTTCTAGTGTTTGCTGTCTCATAAAGACCTTATCTGCTGCTTTATCAAACTTCTCCATTTCATATATGGTGCTTTATCTTGCTTAATAAAGGTAGCATAGATATTTTTGAGCCCATTAATTTTTTAATTCCCAGGACATTCCCGTGTACAGTTGGTGTACACTAGATACTGAAAAATGCATTTTCAGTGAAGAGTTCAGCAACCTGAGTGCTTTCTGTCTGTCATAAACATGGAGTTGTTCTGTGGACAACCAGGCTGAATTGCACAGACTTTTCCTTTAGGATGTTGTGGCTTCCACCGAATACTGGGCAATTATTGCTGACCATACTCTGGGCAGAAAATTGCCAGCATTGGAGTCTGAGACCAGTCTTCTCGTCACTAAACTCCAGTTAGTTTAAATCTTGGTCAATAATGCTAAATTTAGCGTACACTGTTTGCTTGGGCAGCCTAGGAGCACTTCCATTTGGAGCAAGAGGTGAGCGTAGTGGAGAGAACCCTTCCACACACAGCAAGACAAGGCATGTAAATGAATTTGTTCAGTTTGAGTCCTTCTGAAGTGTTGTGAAGAGACTGTTCCACAGACTGGTCCTCCCCACCTAGTAGTTCAGGCTGTGGACAAATGATGCAGATGTAGAGAGCCCATCACAGACTGCACAGGCTTGATGAAGACCTTCATGGAGAATTCAGGTCCCCAGGTTGCTGTAGTTCTGAGGAGGGCTAGACTGCCTCCTGGACCCGTCTCATTGAAAACACGAGCACGCGTTAATTTAAAATTCCATCTCCGGGATCTACAGTCACCATTTTGAAGGTGTCTGTCAGAATTTGATACTCTGGGAGAAAAAAAAATGCAGAAAGCGCATCTGCTTTTTCACCTCCTAAGTGTCCCTGGTGTTTGCCCCTTGAGATATTTGCATTTTATTAATGAAAATAGAAGCAGCATCATTTTGGCATTGGGGGCATCACACAAATCGGAAAGGTCATCAGTCAGCTGAAAAGAGGTTTGCCTGCCATCCTGTCCCTTCCATTTTCCATGTTTTCGTGGTGAAATAGCATGGAGTGATCACTGCTAGTTAACATACCTGTTTGCAAGGCTGCAATAAATGGAGCCAAGAAAAGTGAGATGACAGGAAAGCAGAGAAGAGGGGGAAAAACCCGGTAAGATTCTGCTTTTCAGCTGGGAGAATGGCTATTAGTTTGGGTAATTGTTTTTTCCACCGAAATGAAGATTCAGGTGGTAAAGAGAGCCGATTCGTGGGAGGCAGGTAACACTGCGCGGTTTGCAGCCTGTTAGACTGGAACACACGCAGTCTGTGTTGTTTTTTCCCCTTCTTTTTTCTAAGTGATAATATCTGAAGCTGTCCCCAATGGCAGTCTGCGTGTGGGGGGTAAAATCTGGAATTCCCTAATTTCTCCGATTTTCTAATAAAAACTATTACCGTACAAATGTAGATCCCCTCCCTCACTATTTTAAATTGGAGTGGTTTTAAAGGGGGCCTTTTTGGTGTAGCCTCTGAAACTTGTGGTCCCCCGGTGACCGCGATCACAGTCTCACTGAAAACACTTGGGGTTGGGTTTTGGTTTGTTGTTTTTTTTTTTTGACATCAAATTAATATTCTCATCACTGAGTGTGAAGTACAGATTTGACAATAGAGCGGCTTCCTCTTTGTTAAAAACTTGCAAAGAGTTTCCGAGTTGAAAGGCTGAGTAAATCTTTGTATCTGAGGAGGTAAGCTGAGTGTTATTTCTTGTTTTTAAGAGCGCTGTGCTGGCGAGCTGCAAGCTGTCTGAACATCGGAGAGAGACCCTTTGGGAGCTCCATTGGTTTTCAGCAAGTCTTTGCATGCAGTGTGTTTGTACTAGCTGAAGACAGCGCATGGCTCTCTAAATAATTTACAAGTTGATTAATAGACTCACATGGGTATAATTAGAAGAGGGAGAGACAGCAGCTACAGTAACGGGTACAGTGCTTGGGGGAACTAGAGACTTTATTTTTTTAAAGAAACTTTCTAGGGTGCTGGGCGTTTGAAGATAAGTTGGGAAGAGCTCAGTGCCTCTTCTCTTTTGAAGTGGAAATAGGACAGTTTGAATCCGTCGAGTTTAATTTTTCACAAGCTTTAGGGGCCCTGCAGTGCAACTCCCTTTTTATTATTGAAAAAAACTCTCCATTTTCTTTCATTTTTCACACACGTACACACACACGCGCGCACACACACACACACACAGAGAACCCAAGCAGTAGCTAATAAACAAATTTATTTTTTAACTTTATTTTAGTTGTGTAAGGCTGCTATATGTTCACCTATAGATGCGCCTCGATCGCAAATATACTGTGTAAAGTTGCAGAGATATTTATGAATACACCATACTTTAATGTATGCATTTTTAAGAAACCTTCACCTCTCTTTGACAATGCTTTTGAAGTAGCTTCGTTTTTCAAGTCAAACTTTTGAGTTTTCCTCTGGGACTGCTACAAAGGGGTTTTTTTATGGAAAATAGGTAGCATTTTTTTTTTTCCTGCTAGGAGAAAATTGGTGGTCAAGAGAACAAAATAAAATTTAAACATATTGTATTTTCTGGTTTAGGTGTCCATATTTTAATAAAAGATGCAAGATTGTAGAATAGAAAGTTTTAGGCATATAAGCGGTAAGTTGCCATCTTCTCTCCCGAATTTTCCTTTTTTTAATGTGTTGAATCTCTCCAATGTGATACATTAGAATCCCTTTTTTCCTCTATTTGAAAATCTAGAATATGTTTTTCTTTCTACATCATACAACAATCAAAATTGCGCATTTTCAGGACTGTAATAACACTGGGGAGACTCAGTCTGCAAAGACATTTTTAAGGCCACCCCACTTAAGGGGGAAAAAAAAAAAAAAAGCCCAAAAAACCTACTCCAAAAAGCCCACCCTGGAAGCCAGACCATTCAAAATAAATGTGATTTTATTGAAGAGTCTAGTGCAGTTGTTTTCTGGAGCAATTGTGATAATCAGTCAGTTAGTGGCTATGATCCTGCCTAGATAAATTTTGTAAGTGAAAATGTATCAGCTGCCCACAGTTCCCGTTTCTGGTGAATGAGCTTCCTTGGGCACCACCAAAGTGCCACAAACCCTCATGGATTTGAGCGAAGATGTGGCCCTTGGCCATGCAGGGCCTCACGCTTGCCAGGGGCTTTTCAATATCAAAGCACGATAAAAATGCCAATTATTAATCTTTTCCTCTTTATTTTGATCTTTATTGCTGACAGTCATTGTTAAAGAGCATAGAAAAGTGGTGTTTGCTGGTACTCTTCCTGCAGCACCAGCTCCTCAGCAAAGGGCTGCTGCCTGTTTGGAGTTTGGGATGAGGAAATCACATGAGATTGTAGGAGAAAGCTGGAAGGAAAAGCACGTTGCTTACTGGCAGCATCCCTCTTTTTATGGTCTTGGAGTTTGACATCGAATTCTGGCTCTGTTTCAGTGGGTGCCATACATACAGGATCGGTGTGGAAAAGACTTTTTTAACGGCAAGTGAAAGATTTCCTGGCTCTTGTGTATCGCTTTACATTTTTGAACGTACCTGGTAGATGTCAGGAGGAGCCGTGGGGGAGAGACACAGAACTGGGCAGCTGATCCCACCGTTGGGGCTCTGGAGTGTGTGCTGGCACCAGGCCCCACTGGTGAGGGACAGAAAACCCTTCACAGCCTCTCCTCACTCTCATGGTAAAGTGCTATTCGCTGGAGAAAGCCAAGATGGTTTTCAGCATGTTTATCAGAATGAATTTATTCTTTGTTGCGTATTATCGCTGCCAAAAAGGGTTTCATTCTGCCCTGTCATAAGCCCAGTGCTCTTCAGTAGAGCCGAACTAGTTTAGAAATAAGGAGGAAATCGGGAGCTCGATCGGTGATGGGAACGATGCGTTCGATGGGTTGGAGCTGCGGTTGCTGCCTTCGGTATTCTCTCTGCGGGAGCTGAAGGAATGAAAAAAATAGCGCAAATATGAATTTTGTTGCTAGCTTTAGAATCTTGCAGGTTAGAAACATCCCTGTGAGGCAATGCCGAGGAGCTTTGGCCTCGCAGGTGGGTAAACTGAGGCAGAAAAACCACATTCAATGGGAGCCACGCCGTTATCAGTGAGTGAGCATTGGTGGGAACCCCGGCGTGTGGGCCACTAGATAGCTGGGCCTGCCTGCAAATACACACAGGCACCAACAGCATCTCAGAGGCTGTTTTTTAGGGGAAAAAAAAAGCTTTTTGTGTTTGTATGCTGGAAGTTGGGTGGAAATTCCATTGCTGCAGCTGAAGATGCTGCTGGCAGGTAAAGCGGCGTACGGGGCTGGCGTCTTAGCTAGTCACTAAATGTCATCTGCTGCAGATTCTGGAATTTCTGGGTGGATAACTGTGAGCAAACGTGATGCACCCCTTTAACGTGCATTTCCGAAGGTCTTGATTTGATCGGGTATCGTTTGATTGATGATTTGGGATCGCACCTGCTTTAAAAAATGTCATCACGCCCTCCTTCCAGCTAATTCTGCTTTTAAATGCCTAAAACCCCACCCAAAATAAATTTTAAAAAATAAATAGAAGGGGTTCTAATACATTCAAAGAGAGAAAAGAAGTATTTAAAATCTGGAAATGAAATATCGCATCAAATTTATTTATTTCGGTGTATGGGAATAATCATTCTCGGTGCTACGGGGAGCCGTACCCACGTCGAACGGGCGAGCGGGGGCTCGGTGTCTGCTCGTTCCCCATCCGACGGCACGGCTAACGGTGACCGTAGTGTCGTTTCCTCCCTCCCTCGCCTCGTCGTTTACCGGTAAATCCACGTTCGCCTCAAA
>VZZY01017682.1:870073-918621 GCA_013400335.1 Eurystomus gularis
CTCCGGGCCGGGTCCGAGCATCCCCCTGCCCCCGGCATCCCGCCCCAGACCCCCCTCATCCCCCGGGTCCACGGCCGGGAGGATTCGCTCCCCTCCGCCTTGCTGCGTCCAGCAAAACCGGAGCGATTCCTCCCCGCCGCCCGGCCCCCGGTGGAAGCCGCGCTGGAATTAATTGTGGTCGTTTACCGTAAGCCAGACGAGCCGGTGTGCCGGGAAAACGGCGAACCGGCCCGTTTGCAGCAAGCCTGGCGTGTTGGCGGGGTTAAATTAAAATATTGATCCACCCGCCTGATGGTCGGTCACTGTTAAATCATTCTCGAACGTCGATGCCGTCTCTGGAGACCTTAATGCAGGCGAGAGAATAGAATGGTAGAAGAAGAAGCAGCAAATGATCCGCTGCTTATAGAGTTTATAAAGCAATAAAATAAGCAAATCTCATGCTTTGCTAAATGTAGGCTTGACAGGACAATCCGGGAAAGCGGCCTTTGGCCGTAGCTCGTACTCTGGGCAAGATGTCAACTGTCAAGTGCTGGGATCAAGCCTCAGGCATCTGAATTAGCTGTGGAACTCTTCAAGCCTAGCTTAAAAATCTCCAAGAGGAGGATAAAAGGATAAAAGGTAAACGGAGAATATCGTCAAAAGGACCTTAAAGTTCTTACGGCACGAGGCTGACAGAATTTCTAGTTGCAAATGCTCTACTTAGAATCGAGGTTTTATAGGTTTGGAGGAGTCAATACCCTTCAAAAGTCTGTTTTAAGGGGAAATATATGGAGGAGGAATCGATTTACATATGATAATTGTATAGCTTGGAGCACTGACGGAACTGAAGCTGTTGGAGAGCAGTGCCCTGTAATCTCTCCAGCGGTGTTTTTGCCTTTCAGACTGTGCCTTTAATGTCATGGTACTTTTGTCTTGTGCGGACGGTGGGGTTTTGTCAACCGATTGCCTGATACGATTTTCTGTTAGTCCTGCAGATCTGTGGGTTGGGTGAGAGCTGATAGGCCACACTCCTATGAGGAAGTACTTTTCATGAAAAGTACCTTATACTTGTGGAAACCTCCGAAGCTCCGGGAGGTAAATTTGTTTTTTAAATGGTCTGCTGGAAGATGCTGATTGACAGCCCGGGAGACAGCAAATCTCTAGGTGTCCACACAGTAGTTCCAGCATGAACAGCAGCTCTTTAAGCCTCTGTCCCCTGCCTGCTCATACCCTTCAACTGATGAGATCACTTCTTAGGTCCATAACTGCTAATTCAGCTGTGTAGTCTAGACCATTAACATGGTCGAGACAGGCTGGGAGATAAAGGGGGTATGCTGTGCTATCGATGTTAGGCAAGAGTGCATGCATGAATGAATTACATTTCTATATGGAGCTGGTTGTGGCCTCATTCTGCCATATAGACCATTTCTGAGGTTCACCATCACCTTGGTCCACAGCTCCACACAGTGCTCTCTGCACAGGGTGTCCCTGTGGCTCAGCAGCTCCACAGCATTACTTCTGAGGGATGAATTTTACTCCTGTACCTTGATTTCTCACCTTAATAGAGATGTGCTTCCAGATTACCTAATCTAGGTATCTCTTTGTAGCACAGTGTAACTTTTACAAGAAACTTGTCTTTGGACTTCTCTAATGATAAAGTAAAACCTCTCTAGAGCCTCGTTCCCCCAACTTTCAGAGTTGGAAACTCACACAAGCTTATGTTGAAAAGGAATTGATTATTCAGAGCTCTCGTGCTTCATAATCTACTTAAAACATGTAGATTGACTGGCTCGTCAGAAAAGCTCTACATTTTACCTTGCTATATAGCCCGTTGGGTCATGTGCTTAAGGCCAGGAGACCTCTGGCTAGTTACTTACCGGCTGCGTGCCCCTCTAATTACAGGATATTAATTTGCCTTACATTCCAGAGACAGTTCCACATGAGTGAAAAGGAATATCGTACTGCAGGGCTCTTCATTACCTACTCTGTCTGTGCCACAGCAAAATAAGAATAATACTGATTTCTTTCTTCTTTTTTTTTTTTTCCTCCTCCTGTTTTTTTTTTTCCTCTGGTCTGTGGAAGATGTTTTACAGTTTTAATGCAGCTGTTTTAAGTGTGACTGTTCCTGTTCAAGGGCAGCTGATGTACTTTGTAATGCCACCGAGCAGCCAACACGCTATGTTCCCCCATTGTGTTGAAGTGATAGGTATGTTTGCTAATCAAGAGGAGAGCAGAGCTTGCTGTCTGACTTGTTTATGTTTTATTTCTCACCATCAAGCTTTAGAAGTAGGCGCGGAAGATATGTAAGCATCTATATTATTCAGTGATGTATATATGTACATGAGTGTACAAGCAATCTGAAAGGTGGTGCTGGTATCTTCTAGTCAGTCATCACTAAAATTAGCAAAGTGTCAGGGTTACCACCTATGCCCAGCAGCGCTCTAAATACCCCAACCCTGGCGTGTCATTAGCTAAACTGTTCATTAATTGTCACTGCATCTTGATTTTTTTTTTCCTCGTGTGATTTCTTTGGGTTTGTTCAAAAAATAGTGACCAAAGTGGAGGATTTTGATCATCAGGATTCACAGAAGACCTATGGGAAGTGAGCAGGTAGAGGAGATGCTGCCTGGTTCCCATCACAATTGCTCGTTAATTTTCTTGTGGGCTGTAGTGTTTCTCCTTCCCACACGCAGGATGGGAACAGTTCCAGCCCCTGGAACTGGAGACTTTCCTAAGATCTCCTGGAAGCAGTATCCCTGCTTATTTCCCTGGGCCATTCTGGGGCTTTCAGCCTCTGCCCCGATTCCCTGTTCACCTCACAGGGATGTCAGCTCCGACAGAATCCTGGTTTAGCTCAGTTTTCATCGTGGGTTTGTAGGTTTTATTCCAATCCCTTGCAAAACTGTTGTAAGCGTGCTGAAAATGTTTCCCCAAAAAATCATGTAATTTGGCATCTTTGCAAATCCGTGTTAATTATTCCAGCAGGAATCGTGATAAAATAAACAGGAAGTTTAGTGGTGCAGCCAGAAACTCAGGAGTACAGGAAAATTTCACTTGTCTTTGTATGGAATAATTTAGGGGAAAGAAAAGGTGGGGGATTTTTTTTCTTTTTTTTTCTTTTTTTCTCCTAGGATGTGTTGGGGTTTGTACTAGTTCTTGTAGCCTGGAGGATGGGGAGAAGAACTGCCCTGCCAGGAGCCCTGAAATTCTCCTGTTATCCCCTCTATGCCTGCCTGCAGCTCAGGTCTTAGGTAGATAAGGATCATCTGTCTAATAACGTTTCTGCCTGCTGCTGCACTACTGTATAGTTAATTTTATGAATCCTATTTTTAACAGAATGCCTATTTTTGCATTGTCATTTTGCTCCCCATCAAGTGTCTGATTTTATTCCGTTCCTTTTTGCTTTTAGCAGATGGAGAATATTACTCTCCTTAACTTGCTTTTTTTTTTGTAATGTGAAGTTGATATCTTCAATTAATACTCTAATCTGTTTTCTAATTAATTCCCTGCGGTTCCCCTGCCTTTTTGCTGGTACATTGAATGCTGAGTGCAATTCTGTAAACTGAGTAATTTGATTATTTAAAGGAGAAGTAATGAATTTCATGGTAGAGGCGTACATCTTTAGGAAATGGTAAATTTCAGGAAGCAAATGGATTCTATCATTGCAGTTTAAAACCTGCTTATGCCCAGGGTATAAATGTGCACTGCTAATAATATACTCCACCAAAATACAGGCGGAGTCCTGTCAGCCAGTCCTAAAGCGAATCGCATTGTTAGAAACCTGACAGATCCGCACTTGTTGTGGTGGTTTTGTATGCAGATGGGATGGCAGGGCGAGTATCAAAACATCAACATCCCGTGATGTGGATTTATGTAGCAGTTTTTTATTGCTTGTTTCCAGTTAGAGGCAACAGTGCCTTAGACAGACTGTACAAATGAAGAGAAGGGACTCTCAGCGCTCCTTGAAAATTGTTTCAGCTGCTGCTTTGGGAAGCAGCTTGAGGTGGTTTTGCTGACCTACCTTTTGGGTTATTAGACACTAAGCCCAAGATATTGCAATAGTTCTTGGAAAATGTATAGTCGCTCTTGTTGAACCTAATCATTTAATTCTAATGTAAAAAAATTAAAAAGCTACAAGATACATAAGTTTCCGTGTGTTGATTGAAGTAGTTCACTTCATGAAGGCTATAGTGAAAACGTGCGAGCATTTCCCAATTCTATTTAATGGGACACAGTAGTAAGGGAGAATAGAATTTAAAAAGCTGCATAGTAATTGTAATCCAGTCAGCATCTTGCTGATGTTCTCTCCTGCCCTAAAGAAAAATATTAATAGAGAAAAGAGAACTTTTATCTCTAAAATTAGGGAGTCGTCAATGCAGTAATTACAGTAGTTGAAATACGTTTTGGAAATTTATTTTACACTATAAAACCTTCAAGCCTTTGGGCAAATTGGAGAAATATCGCATCTAGCCTGCTGTGGCAGAACCGTTATCATCTGCTAAGTCAAATACAGAATGCTACAGAAATTTCTTTCCTCTTTTAGGATTTCTTCTACGCAACTCAGGTGGTTATTTTTGCATTTTGATAAGGTTGTGTCACACGCTTCGTTGTGACATCAACCCCGTGTGGCTGAGAGAAAAAGTACTTTGCAAAATGATCTTGGAATCAGTTTATAGCAGATGCTTTAGTCCTACGGCTCCTTGAGTCTGGGGGTTCTGCAACAGCACAGGAAATATGCAAAAGCCAACAGTGACTCCTGTCTCCAAAATCTATCAGCCATAAACGGGAATAACTCTTTGTGTCTTCGCAGTCTAACCAGGAAAAGTAGCGTGTGTCCTCCTTAATTGCAGACCCAGCGTACAAACTAAATGCCATCTTTTTAATCCTTTGCAGCCCCAGACAACCTTGTGATGAAGATCCTGGCAGAACGCCTCAATGCACTAGACTGCATGACCAATGGCTGGGTGCTTCACGGCTGCCCAAGAGACATAGAGCAGGGAGAACAGCTGCAAAAAACACACATTATTCCAAACAGGTAAGCGATAAATTTAGCGATCATGACATTACGTAGATTAAAAATTTCTTTATGGAAAGGTACAGGTCTTTATTGACACTCTGTAGGCCGTTGCATCTTATTTATTTATTCCTTCCTTAGCTAGAAAAGGGGTCTTGCTCCTGGAGAGTAGGAAATAGAGCATTGGCCTTACAAATTCTCCAGATGGCCAGACTGTGGGAGAGAGAAGAGGTTTGTTCTTCTGGTTATTTGTTTGAGTTGCCTCTGAAGGCAAACCATAAGAAATGGATTAAGGTTTGGATTATATCGGAAGGTGTATTTTATTTGCAACTGGAGGGGGGATCTACATCTTCTTTCTTTAGCGTTGGCACAATATCATGGAACTATATTAGTATTGCGAGGAGCTCATTATGAGACTTTTGGGTTTTGTGAAATAATTAAAAACAACAGAGAATTATATTTTATCTGTGCTATAACGAAGTGTTCCAAAATGTAATATTAGAGAAATGAGCATCAAAAGAGAACGGTTATGACTGCCGGGCAAACAAAATGGGGTTACTCTTTACAGCTGGTCCAAAGGTGGTGAGGATTTGAAATGCTGGTGTACTCAGGAAAGTTGAGAGGCTTCTTCCTGTCCCTCTAGGGAGTCCTGGTTCAGTCCATAGCACTGACTGACACAGAGGCCATTCCAAAGGCGTACATTGGGAATTTCTAGTCTTTACACTTCCAGGAAGCTTATTCTTATCTGAAAACTAGTATTGGAAAAGGAATATTACCCACGTAAGCGTTTAAGTTGGCAAAGTTACTCTTCCTGTGTCTTCTGTGTGGCTGCCCTCAATCCCCTCCCCACCGCCAAGGGTGTATTGCAAAGATGTGAAAGGGTAAGATTGAGTTGGAGAGAGAGAAAAGCAGAGAGTGAAAGGGGAGCGAACTGGCAGTCATGCCATCAAGGTTTAAAAATAAAAGTATGTGAAAAGAGCAGTAGCTTTGTTTATTAAAAGTAAGACAAAATACATCTTAAACAGGAATCCATTCCATGAAAAAAGGGAGAAGGAATCTTGAAACTTATGCTAGATGCAGTTAAATAGCATTTCCCATGGATTGTTCTTCATGTGCACTTAGAAGGTAAATCCTGAGTCTCTAAACATGTGTCTGAGTACCCGAGATCACTGTGAATACTCAAGTGTGTCCATCTACTCCTCAAGACTTCCTCAAGTGAGGAAGAGCAGCTCATTATAAAATTGTGTGTGTGGCAGTTTGGCACAGATCCACTTGCTCAGTTTCCATTTTCTTTCAAGAGCTCTGCACGTTCATATCTGAGCTAAGAATTTGGCCCCTACTATTTCATACAGGGTTGAAGTAAGGGACAAAACCAGACATCATGCTAGCTGATTGATTCTGGAGCTGATGTTTTCCAGGAAGCTGAAGTAGTAGGTATATAAGGGAGAGAGCATGATTATAAACAACAGGACATATTGCAGCATAGGACAGCAGGGCAGTAATTCAGTTTCAGTTGTGATGCTAGTTATAAAACACTATCTGCAGAGGTGGTGTTTCTGACATCAGGAGAAAAACCTGATAGAATTATAGCCTTGAAATCAATCTGGGAATAGGATGCAGAAATCCATAAATCAGACACAGAACAATCTACCAAGTCTCATTTTTAGGAGGTCTCTGTTGATGAAATTAGATTAAAATAAATTTACATATATATCAAGTTTATTATTAAAATCTAGTCACATCAGTAAACAAAATTATTTGTGAAAGAGTATGTTACTCTGTGTTTTGAGCTCAAAGTAGACCTCTTTGGCTGATCAGAACACAGAGTTATTGTCTGCTTGTCAAGTCACAAATCTATTCCTTAGAGCTAATAAATGGTTAGTGTTCAAATACTATGTTTTATCTGACTCCCACCTCATAAAGCTAGTACACATAATACTAAATTATACAGCATTGAGCAGGATCAGTCTCCTGACTCCTCCATCTTATGGAAAGAAAAACAAACCTAGTAATTGATGGTAGAAAAGAAGGAAAATAAAGTTATTTGAAAACAAACAAAATGGGCTATAAAGTTTGTTAAAATGTAATAATAAAAAAAACTCATACAGCATCAGCCACTGCATCCAAAGAACTGCCCTGGAACAGAAAGGAAAATAATTCATTTCCCACTGAAAGAGTAAGGTGCAGGGTTTTCTTTGAATTGGAAGTTGCGGTAGAGCGAAGGCTTCCTTGCAGCCTGGTCCAGGAAAATCTACCTCTCTCAGACAGAACCCGTCTGCCACAGAACTGCTCTTTCTGTGCTCGCAGAAGACGTGTATTGCTTTCTGTGTTCCTCCCTGTGAAGCACTTACTGCTTAAGTGGACAGGATCCTAATCGTATTGAACTGTGGCAGCCTTTAGGGCAAATAAGAAGCTGAATCTATTAGTGGGCGCTCAGCTATCTAGTAAAAGAACACCATTAACCACTTCGTGCCTACGGTAAGTGGGAATCCAAATACAATTACAGGTTGGCATCTGAAGCTCAGAACTACTAATGCAAAGGACTGAATTCAGCTCTTCATCCAAATGAGCGTAAATAGGTATTTTAGCTTTTTTTTTTTGCTGTTAATGCTTGGACAACAGTACGAAAAGGGCAGTATAGTCATGGAGAGTTCTAATATACCAAAAACTTGGATATCAAAATATTTCTTATCCCCTTTTGCTCCCTCCCAAACTTATAGTAAAAATAATACTCAGCAGCAGCAGTGTCATCTGTTCTCTATCTCTTGTCATTAGCTTTGGCTGGTTCATGACCAGCTGTCTGCTGGGTCCACGCCAGCTTAAGGCAATCAGCAGTTTAAGGATTCCCTGAGCCAGAGGGTCAGCTGGACAACTGTCTGAGAGCCCATTTTCCTTGACTTTATAGTCTGTTCTTCAATACTGTACTTTTGGCCTCCGCCAACTCATACGGAAAGGAGTTTTCAGTTTTTCCCTGGATGTCGTATGAAAATATTTCACGGTGGTTTTTCCGGGTTCCTTCCTTCTATTGAGAAACAGTTATAAGTATTCCCTATTAACGCCGCCTAACACTCCTGACTTTATAAGCCTGTTATATATCCCTGTTCAGTCATCTCTTTCCCAAGCAAAGAACCTTGGTCTGCTTATCCTTTGCTTTCCTAGAAGTCATTTCCCTCTTCTGATCATCCTGCCTCCCTGTTCTCTACCTTCTCTAGTCATTCCGAGCTGTTTCTTTGCTGAGATGGGACAACCGCAGCTGCATTCAGGTTTGAGGGTACCACTGTGTGCTGGATGTATAGATATCAGTGCAAACGTTTTTTAAATTTTGATCTTAACTCCATTACTCATAATTGCTGATATTCTACTAGATGTTACTCTGATCGATTGGAGGAACGTTTCTGTGTGTAGACTCTGGTAACTGTTTCACTGAAAATACACTGAAAAATCACTAAGCATCCCAAATCTCAACTGAGTGTGTACAAACTCAGCAAGGAGCCTAAAGACCCTTTAACTCAGGATCTCTGTAATTAAAATTGTAGCCAGGCTTCTGTTAGAGGTCTCCTCAAGCCGATAAAGCGAGCCCTTCCGTCTGTGCCCATGGGCTCTGCTGCTAAGCACGTCCTGGGATTCCCAGTTCCTCTGTTCCATCTTTTCCTTTGTTTTCTTCCATCTGATCTGAATCCAGGGTCGATTGTTTTACATTTCAGTATTGATTAACTATATTACAGAGGTATCTACAAACAGTACAAGTGGACAGACAAAGCTGGGCAGGGGTGATGAGCTTGAAGCTCGGCCTAACCATACATATATATTTCAAATACCTCTATTTTCAATATTAAAGTTTTTCCTTTCCCAGTAGGCAAAATAACCAGCACTAGCTTCTCCAGCGCCAGTTTTCCAGCAGTGTTTTATTTGGTCGGCTGCCTCCCCAGTTATACCATCTTTTTACATAATATATTTAAAGCTTCTTTTTTCATCACACAACTAAGATCCTGTATTCAAACAGTTTAGGATAATGAAGTTCCTAATTCCTAAGGCAGAATCTGTGAATATCACAGAGTTGCTATGTTGAGAAGGGAAAAATCAGAATGGAAAAAAAAGATTTTTTTTTTTTAAACTATTTGGTCTTTACATGGGGCTTTCGTATTTCTGCAGCTGATCCCAATGTGGATTAGGGATAATAAACAGCCTATTAATGGAGGCCTGAACTAGGAAATGGAGTTTGAATCAGCAGCAAAATTCAATGGCTGACGAAGGTTAATAACTCCATTACTATCAGCTCTATTTTTTAGCCGTTTGAAGAGCTAGGTGTTAGCCTTATCTTACTCCTCATTAATTGAGCTAATAGAACCCCAGTGACCCTACCCGTGCTGCCATTATCTGAGAGTTTACCAGATATGGACTGGAATACTTATCACTGAAGATGTATTCCTCAGGTTCATTTTTATATCAGAAATATTTTTCTTAAAGCTTGGCTGTCTTCAGGTTTCTTTTTGTCTTTTCATTTGTTTGCTGCCTTCTGTAACAGCTACATGTTTGGAAATTAAGTGTAAATGACTAATTAAAATCCTATCAAGGAACAAGCTGAGTCCCAAAATAGTTGCATCAAGGAAACATAATAGTGATTGAATTATTCTGACATGGGAAAATCTTACAGGGCATTTTTAAAACTTTGGCCTAATTTAAATTATGGATATTGTGTATTTATAATAGATGTGGTTTTAATTGATGGCATACAAAAATCTGATGAGTAACAAAGAAGAAATGTTATAATTATATCTTCTTATTTTCTCCTCATTTTTGGGGAGGGGGAACAACAGAAAAATGATGCGGTAATCAAGGTGCTAAATCAGTACAATAAAATTTGCCTGCACTGGAGAGAGAGCAAAACAGTAGGAAAAGTCCAGGTGACCTATATAGGATTTGGCTCAATTTATAGAGAAAGTAGTAAAAACAATAGGCCAACCAATTCTCCATTTCAATCATTCTCATTTCTTGTCTCTTGTGATTAGAAAGCAGCTTGCTCCTACCAGAGCCATGATGTAGTTGCTGGTTTACTGATCATTGTCCTCGCTAATGATAATAGGTTTCCTTTTATTGTAACGTCTCAGATCAGTGCTCCCATCTCAGCTAGTCTCTTCTTCCTCCCTCACACGGTCAAAGTCTGACTGGCTGGTTTGGTAAAAACTAAGGGGCAAGACAGTGGGATCTAAAGGGGCAGGATCTTCTTGAGGTCAATGGGATCCTTATGAAATAGAAATACGGTTAGAAACTGTGGTTTTAAATCCACAGTTGCTACCCCTGGAGCCTTCTCCAAGCTACAATAATTCAGTCATTGTGTCATCTCTTGATGCAAGTGTTTTGAGACTTAACCTGTCCATTGACAAGATTTTAATTAAGTCATTTACCTTTGTTTCCTGATCTGCCTGTGTTGCAAGAGGCATCGCTGAGCACTCCATAATGGGCAAAATACATCAGGGAAGCTCCTATTACCTTCTGCGCAGCAGCTGAGCATGAGAAGCTCCACATTGCTCTGGCGTGAAGGCTCTACTAAGCAGTCATGGCCGTGGGCTACTTAACAGGGACAACTAATTCTCCATGGGTAGTGCAAAAAGCTGCACACCCACAGCGTCTGCCCTGCACAGAACTGATGGAAGCAGCTTCTCACAGAGTTCTCAGCTTTGGCCATTGGTGGGCAATCCTTGTTCTCCGTTCTCTCTCTTTTCCTTAGTAGATTGTGCGCTGTCTCCCTTCACAACATAACAGTAATCTGAAGAGAAGCTATGGCTGTTAAATAATCCAATAGATAGAAAATTGGATGATTACAATGAAAAGATTATGTCGCTTCTGCTGCACATTCCTCCTGACCTACCCTGGTACCATAAGAGCCTTCCTGTCCTGGGGAAAGGTGTTAATATGCATCTTGAGCCAGCAATAGCAAAACATCAAATGCAGTTTTAAAATCCTTCTTTTGGCTTTCTGTAGGATGCTGCGTTTGCTGTCACAAGCTTATTCTGCTCCAGCAAGAATAGGAGGTATATTTGGCTTCAGTTGTGGGAGGCAGGTATTATTTTTAGAAGTTACCTCATACAAGCTCCTTTTGATGGCTGGAGTTTGTTTGGTGAAATCCTGAATACAGCAATTAAGGAGATCTCTGATCTCAGCAAGCTTCCTAAGTCTCCAGGAAGAGAAAAAAGAAAAGCTTCTACTTCTAAATCAATATTTTTACTTTTTAAGGACCCTAAACCACATGCACAAGCCTTTCATTCTTTTTGCTGCTGAAAGGAGGGATATTTTTCTGCCGTAGCTATCTCACAAATGAGGAGACATTAGGAAACCTGTAGTCTTGGCATCCCGGTTGCCCTTACGTTGAAAGCCTTTGTCTCAGAAAAGGCTGCTTTTCCTGTCTTTGGCAACGGTAGCAAGTTTTGGAGAAGGCAGACCAAACCAGTTTCTTTTTGGTTTCTCCACAGGGAACAGAAACAGTCAGACTGAAAGTGCTGGGCTTAGTGTTAGTGCTTCCAGTGCTGCTTCACAAAGTGCCATGAAGTACCCACACTTTCAAGGAGAGATCCTAGCTCCTCCTTTGGCTGCCAAAATTAGCTGCTTGTGTGGCAGCAGCGATTTGAACAAGGTGACTTTGAGTAGGTGACACTGGGCTGTATTTGAATCTTGAAGAGTCAAAGAACTTTGAATGACATCAACGTCGCGGGAAGCTTTCTGTTTGAATACTTAACGCTGCAGTTTGGAAGGAGCTCGCTAAATTGGGCAACACTTCAGAAACAGTCAAGATCCAAGAAGGCCTGATTTGCTCGGCTGAGCCCTTACATGCTCTCAGTCACTGCAGGTCGAAGGACTGGCTTGTGTCCCTACAGAGAAAACCTATTTACTGTGGGGTAACGTCACTGTAGACTGTCGCTACTTCCTAGAAGAAACTGAAGACTTTTACTGCACCTAGTAGCCAAGTTCTCACATGTTTGCATTTAAACCTTTCCCGTGCTACTGAGGAAGCTGAGATGAAGGGTGTCCTCTGCTCAGCACTGGGAACTTGCACATTTCAATCTCATCAGGCGAAAATGTGTTGTTCTGAACAGAGATCTGAGAACTGCCTGAAAGAGGAACCAAGCTTTTAAAATCCTAATTTACATTGACAACTCTGCAAATCAACAAAGGTTGTCAGGGCAGGCACCTAAGACACAACATTTGTTTAAGGAATGAAATGAAACAGTCATGGAAATCAAAGTGTTACTGTTTAAATAACAGCCAAGTCATCTAACCTGTGCGTCTCCCCTCTGCACTTGCTTTGCTTAGGTTTTTATTTGCTGCTTAGGTCACCAAAGAACGTCCCTGAGAGCTCAGTGAACTCACAGACCTGGGTTCCCTCAGGCCCCCCGGTTTGCTCTTCATCTCTGTGCTATCCATGACCAGCTCTGTGGGTCAGGATCCAGCAGTATTCCAGGTGCTGTTTGAGTGTTGTAGCACTGAACCTCAGGGGCCATCCTGCAGCTCTTCTCTGAGGCTTTTTGGTATAGATTCACTTTTAACCAACAATTTTTCTAAGACGTAGGAAAAGATGTAGCTGCACGCAGCCACGTACCACCACTGCGTTTCGTGGGACGTAACGCTGATCGACCTCAGCAGCACAAAATATGATGTGCTTTGTCAATGCTGACTATTTCTTCATGGACTAAAGCTGTCATTTTCAAATTTTTCCCTTCATTTCCTCAGTAGTTCACACACAAATAAGAACCATACACGTGCAAGTCTGATTTTGTGGGATTTAGGAGCTTTTTGTAAGGAAGATACTGGCTTCAAGATCTGAGTGGAACCAGAAAGACTTTTGAAAAATAACTGAGGGAGGAAAAAATCTAAATATAATGCTATCACAATATTTTAGCTTGCGTTGGGTAAGAGAACACATGCAGATAATACTGATGAGAGTGTTGCATGTCTGAGAGCTGTGGATGAAGACACTTGGTGTCTGAGAGAGCATGACAGGAGAAGGAGGGCTCTCCAGAGCTGTCATGCAGCTCATATTGTGTTGACCTCTTACCATTTACTTCAGCTGTGTGGTAGCAAGAGTTGGCTGCATATTATTCTGACTAAATGTAGAGGTCACCCTTACATCTGTACAGGTTAAAACTGAGTTTATGAAAGTCTGCTCCCGCGTTTGCCATCTGATATTGAGAGCACAGGGGCAGCACTTTTAGAGGAACTACATTACAAATGTATGTTGCCTTTGAACTCCACAATTACTAGAATTCCGGAATGCTGGAGTCAAAACTTGGGGCAGGATTGTGCCAGCTGTGCTCTGATTCGGTAGTCTCTTTAGAACGGAGACTAATCCCAGAGTAAGGCATTACTCACAGCCAGCGTGGCTGGCAAAATTGGCCCGTACTGGAAGCCACGGCAGACCAGGCACTGCGCTGCTTTTGCTTAGGTTCTCCAAGCTGAAGATCTGGGAAGACAAGTGCATCAGTCTGTGGCAAATATAATACGGCTTGGGTGATTAAAACTGTCAGGTAATATTGCATTTGAATGGAGACTAGTTTGTCATTACCACGAGGATTAGAAAGCGTAATCTTCATTAAAACATCAGTGGATTTTCTGCTGTTTGCCTTGGAACAAGATATTTGCTCAGAATTTTCTAGTAAGTAAATTCAGCAAGTGCAGGGCAATTTAAGAGAGCGGAGCTGAATGCTGTCATAGCCGATCCTTCAGGAAAGATGTAGGAATGATCCCTCATGTCTGACAGATGCACTGGATCTAATTCTATTGGCCTGGATCACCTGCAGTCACATAAATTTATTAATCACCATCACTTAAATCGGCTTCCTTTGGCTCAGGTGTAAGTGGTGACCCAGTGTTTTTGTGCTGTGCAAGGATCATATTTTCCGTCCCTAAATACATTATGTTTACACAATTCTGTGTTATAGAACTGTGTCCTTTGTAAGGCTTGAAATACATTTTCAGGAAGGCTTTTATCCATCCCACAGAGGGTTTTAAATGTTACCCGTTTCTAACGTGCTGCATTTCCGAGCTCACTAAGACCACTGTCATGCTTTGTGCATGATAAAAATCATTCTTCAAATAATTGTAGTCTAATATTGTTCTGATGTGAGTGCCGATTAACATCCCACTGATAGGCAATGAGTGACGATCCAGAGGACAGTCTGCTCTTTTGATACAACTGACCAAGGATCAAGGTAATTGTTTCATTTCACCTTCTAGTAAATGCTGCTACTTTTGTGAACATAATTTAAGCAGATTTCAGGCCAAGTAGATAAGAAGAGTTCCTCCTTACATACTTGCAGGGACATCAAAGGATTCATATTGGCCAGGAATATGCCCCAAAGTTAAAGAAAACAGAAACCAAATAAAGAAATCATGGTTTCTCAGCCCGTTGAAAATGTGGCCTCTTCGGATTGACATTTATTTTTCTTAGCAGCATTTGCAGTAAAACACTGAACTGTCAGAGCTAAGTGGTGGATATGGTGAACTTGCTATAGTTTTGTGAAGTTTATTTCTTCCTTCTGAAGTACCATTTCCTCATGGAATTCTGACTGCAGTTGTCTATTTCTAACCTCTACAGATGACACTGCACAGAATTAACTGGTATAGGAGCAAGCCCTTCGCTTCCATTCCACCATTCAAAATATAATCTCAGCCTGAGAACTTGCTGCTGTTTTTTGTTTAAAATGTTACTGCCAGTCCATTATACTGAATCCAGTTTTTTACTAACTTGCTGTTAATAAACAGCTGACATGCCATTTACTTGGTGATTATTAAATACATCATTGTTAAATAGATCCTTATATTCCAGTTCTGTAATTCTTACAGTAGGTAGCTGTTACTCAGAAAAATCATCCAATAAAACACAGCAAAACCATCTGAGGGCAGGAAAGAAGCTTGAACGTGGTGTCAAGGATGAACTAGGAACAGACTAACTTCTTAAAGTCACTTCCATCCCCTTCTTTGGCTGTGTATTTGCATTGCAAACACAGGGAGTTTGATCAGTACAGCTTCCAAACTGTCCCACCTGCAAAAACTTGAGAGTAGCTCCCTCTGATTTATTAAGCACCATGTGTTTTACTGCTAAGTGTAGGAGAGCTCCTTATTCACACTGAATATTTGGGTTTAGTTCAGGCCTTGGAGAGAATTTCTCCCGTGGTTCCTAAGTTTCTGGTCACGCTGTCTTCCTTCCCACCACCCCTACCTGACCCCGCTGTGGATCTCAACTGTTGTTTTACCTTGTTGATGTTTTGTCTATATTTGCTTTAACCAGATGCCCCTCTTTGCATGCAGCACTGGGACTCATCCCCTCTCTCCTATCAACAATAATTAGCCTTGTAAGACTAATGGAAGAAATCGTGTCTAATTACCCTGTTGAAGGCCCAATTATGTTATTAACATTTGTGGGCTATAAGCTAATGACGAGGAGAGCCTCTCATTTGCATAGCATTAAGTTAATTGAGCTGGAAGCTATGGGGTGGATAGCAGTGATGATAGCAGGATTCTGTTACAGAATGGATAATGATGACCGGAGCAGGACGATTCACCTGACAGGTTTATTAATTAACGGCTATCTGATTACCTAAAAGAAATGGCAAGTGGCAGTCCTTCTGAAAGAAGCTGCGGTATTTTTTTAATGAAAGATGCTGTATCACTGCTGATATTCCAGGGTGATTTATGGTAATGGCAGCATAAGCTCTTTACTAGAATCCTGCACAAAAACCTGTTCTGGTTTCCTCCCTGCCCTTGCAAAAAAGTGCTGCGGAGGTCTGATATTTCTAAATATGTTTAATTCTGACATGGTGCACAAGGTAGGGCTGTGCCAGGGAGTTTGTGTGGTTGTATGAAGAGCGTATTTTGAAAATCCTTAATTGTTCTGTAATCTGGGAGTTTTGCCCTTGGAAGAACCAGAGGATTTGATTTTGTAAGGGTTTTTTATTATTATTATGGTGTTCGGCAAGTCTCTGTGTTGTGTGAGGGAGAAAATAACTATAAACATTCAGTTTTTCATGTTTTCCTAGTATGTACAACCTGCAAGGGAAGGTGAGTGCCCTTACCTTCAATTTATTTCTAGATACAAGCACTTATGCAAAGTTGTTGGACCTTTTAAGGAACAGGAATCTTTTTTTTATTTAAAACAGTCCAAAGAATAAAAATCCATCTTTTTCTTTTTTATTAGATGTCAGGTTCTGGTTTATTCCAAACACATTGTAATTCACAACAGATTCAGACAGAGTCTTGTTTGAACTCTAGTATCTTTTAGATGAAAAAAGTCATTCTGTTCAAAAGTTGCCTGTGCAATCAATGCAAGGCTGAGTAACTTGCTATGCAGTTTTTTTTTGCTAGAAACCCACACCTCACTTCTGAATGTCAAATGTAGCTTCCAGTCAGCAGATCTTACTAGAGGTTTTTCAGCTGCATTGAAAAGCCCATCATTAAATCATGCGAACTCCAGATCTTACCTAGTGATGAAGATCCCAAGTTCATCCTGGAACAACCTTTGGCCAGCCTTGTCCCAGGAAAAAAGAGAACATTACTAACTTAAACCTTTCCGAGAATGACATTTTATCCATTTAGGTGGCCTGATGGTGAGTGTTTCGATAGTAACAGATTAGCAAAGAGTAGAGACCTGTAGGTAAAATACATTCACCATTATTTTGCTGTTGGAGGACTTACACGTCGCTGCATTCTGCGACTGGTGTTTGTTGGGTACAAAGGAACTGAGAACATTGCCTTGATCTGATGTGGTAAAGAAGCCAGAATTTTGGCTTAGTAGATATATATAGACATTCGCAAATCACCACGGCCCTGTTGGTCAAAAGGAGAAGAGAAAAAAAAGGAAAAATCAAAGATGAAGGAAGTCATCTGGGAGAATAGCTCCTGGAGCCAGCTGACAGCCTGAAGCTGGTTACTGGTTAGGACTCGCAACTGCCAACAAGAACAGAGTCCAGTCAGATCCCACCGATTGAGGGTGGATTACTCTCTGGAGCTGTGGCCATCTGTGTGATGAGGAGCAAGTGAGAGAGAAGTGTCTGTGTAGTATTTATAAGGAGCATCTTCCATCTCCTTCCAGCATGTGATGGTACAAAGCCTGATGTCCGTAGTTGTGTAGAAATTACCTAAAAAAGTTGTTCAGGAAACCTAACACAATGAATAAATGCCTTTGCTGGAATTTAAACCCTACCTCCTCCTGGTCCTCATTAGCTTTCTGTGATCACTAACCCACACAGTGCTGGATAGAAATATCCTTCCTGTATAAATTAGTTTTTCTGTAAGGTGTTTGGTAGTTTGCCACAGTGCCTCGCTGTATAAAACAGACAAACACAGCATCAAGCCAAGATCTGATAGAACAGGAATTATGTATTTAATTCAGAGTTCTGTATAGAGTGCTCATAAAAGCTTGATCATGATAGAGGGGCCAATAAACATTTGGGAACATAAATATTTCTGTAGGAAATGGCTTTGTGAAACATTTAGTTGTTGAGTAATAAGAACAACAAAGAAAAATCAGAAGAGTAGAAATCTCTGGGTACTAATCTGATGAGTTATATATGTTGCAATGATAATAATGTCGAGAGAGAAATTTTATGGGGCCAGTAGCAACACGTATATTGAGTCTTGCTCTTTTTACTGATGTCTTCATGTTCTTGCGCTTGCCGCACTTGCTACCTCTGCTGCTCCAAAATTCAGCTTTAAACCTAGACGAGCAGCGGATGAGATGTAGGGGGTCTGAGCTACTCCCCTGTTTGGACACGAGGCTGTAAGCCCTCTGAATTTGCATGAGCTGAGTGTTCTGAGGGACAGGACAAAGCCTTGGAGCCTCAGGCCGTGTTCTCGAGAAGAATGGATCCAAATCTACAGAGAGCCAAGCAGCACTTGTTGTCAGGGCTGGACTGCAAGGACAAGTATAAGTATGTGAGGATTTCAGGGGAAATGATGCTCTTTCTTTGTCTTTTGTTTTTCTGGAACATCCATTAGGGTATTTAGGCATCAGTACAGCCAGAGAGGACACAGATTGATATTTTAGAAGAGCATCAAAAAGTATTTTAAATGGCCAAATTGTAGAACGAGACATTCTGGCAACACAGCTGGGGCTCCTGTCAGTCTGTAGGCTGGAAAATAAGAAGACAACCTGTAAGAAAAATAAAAACAACCTAGGAATAGCTAATCAGGCTAGAAGTGGTGTTTTGGCTGCAAGGATTTTGAGGGCTGTAGAGAAAAATAGAATTAGATCAGAAAATGTTTGTCCATCCTGTATGACAAATGTGGGAGAAGATGTAATCATTTGTTACTTCTCTTTTTTCCTCTGAAAACAGCAACAGCAACGAGCTGGCAGGCAGAGTGAAATGCAGTTAGCAAAAGTAATAGGAGTTGAAAGTTTGACCTTTTTGTGATGGAAATTTGATATGAAAAAAGGGTCTTTTGATAATTTCTCTATCCAATCAGATATGGGAGATGTCTTGATCCTGTTGCCTCATTTGCATGCTGACTGATCTCATTTGAAAACCCAATCATTCAGAAATATTGGGACGTCAACAGAAATGTTACAAGCAAGGAGCTGTTTTATCTGAAAGGTCTGCAGGGTGTCATCTCTTGTTTTTCACTCCAGTGGCCTGATCTCTTCTTCACGATTCCATGTTTTTATTGGCAGGATAAGTTGAACATATTGAAATGCAAATAGCCCTTTCCACATTGAACCAAAATATAGGAGTTTTTTTCAGTGTGATTGATTGTATCCAGGGCACTTCAAAAGCAACAAAGGAAATATTTGCTGCAGTGCCTCTGATTTCTTGACATTGCCAAGTTCTGACGTTTCCTGTGAGCAATCACTGGCAGAAGGTGATTCCTGGGTCTGCCGCTCACCTCGGCTTCTTCCTCGTGTACATCTTTACAGCTCACTGTTGCTGGGACCGGTGCGTGAGGTCATTTACTTTGCCTGTGTGGACACACACACACTTTGTTGCTATCCCAGGTGCTGAGTGTTTAAGTGTATTTAATGGATTTTACCAAATTGTGGATGTGGTCAGTCCAGCAATGGTATAATTCAAAGCCTGCCAAGATCACACCTTGGCTTTCAGCTGTGTAACTGTCCAGATGATTATCTGGCTAGTCAGATTTCAGATCCTAGGCACTGCCCACTTAAGTAAGTTTAGGATCAACTTTATCTCCCGGACAATTTAACCTTTCTATTTTCTAGAACAGGCAATCCAATTTCCATTTTGCTCAACCATGCAGTGGGTTAATGACAAGTTTTCCCGCTGTGTAACTGGTGTCATTATCCCTTATTTCAGGGACTACCTATTAAACTAATGTCTTAAGCCAGAGCTCTGCATCACTTAACCCAGAAGCTAGGAACAGACTAACAGTATATAGTAGATTCTGAATAAAGGTAATTATTTAAGGTAATTCTCTTTTTTGGCATGCTACCTTTTTAATATCAGGGTCAAGCTATACAATAAATCTTTTTTCTTTAGTATCCCAGGATTTTTTTTTCTCCATGTGGACAACCCCTAGCCTGCTTATCTGAGCGCTTCTGTGGGAAGGGGCATTCAGCTCCTTCTTTCTGGGGCTTCTTCATCTTGCTTTTTAGAAAAATGCAAGTGTTCACTGAATGCAAGTCTCCCTGGTGAACACCTGCATTGCACTGCAAAGATTTTCTGCTTTTCTGGTTTGATGTAATCCTTTACACAGAACAATGGCAACAGGAAGGCAGAGATGGATTTTCTTATTTTAGTGTTGTGGTGCTTGGCTGGGAGATGGTTCAGAACTGGAACATCAAAATGAAGTCAGCACATTATGAAGAGTTACCCTGAGCACCAGTTGTTGGCTGCCCGTACCCAACAAAACCTTTCTTTAAATCGATGTGGTTTTGCACAGATTTTTGCTTCTGGTAGACCAGCACACCCTCTTGTTTCCCTGAAGTGGGCAGCTTTAGAGGGGGGATTTAATGGTCTGCACAGTAGGGTGGATTTCATGGTCTGCATAGTGGAGCATGTGAGGAGGAGAGGCACAAACCACAGCATCAGTGACAGTGCTCCTCAAGGACTGCTTTCCAAAGCCAAATCCTGGAGGGAACGGGTGTGAGGAAAGGCATGAACCAGATTATAAGCTTTACATAATAGGATATCTTGAAAGTCATTGAGTTGGTGTTTGTACAGCCCCTTGTAAAGCTCTAAATTAGACAGGAGGTTACGATTTGCCACAGTGTTCCTCAGGTGGGTGAAAATATACCTGACTGAAGTTCACAGTGTTCATCAGTGAGCTGCACTAATAGCATATTTACCCAGCTTGTTCTTCATTTAGTGGATTTCGGGGTGTAACCACAAGTTAGTGCATATGTTTGTGGTATTTATCTGATAGTACCTGATTTCTAGCAATACCTGTACTTCTTTGTATGGGTTGGGGATTTCATTGTTAGAAGAACGTGACTGTTTTCGAGTGAGGACAGGAATAACTTGACTGATGGAGCTCTTTGAATCAAGAGAATCCATTTCCTGTGGCCTGTCAGCTGGGGGGGGAGTGCTTTGTACAACAGCAGAAATGGTAAATCCCCCATTCCTTGTGTCATAGACTGAAGTTGTTGGTATGACTAGCTAGCACGACTCAGCAGCTCTCTGAATTAGACACTGAGCATTCTCCCAGATGGGAAATTAACCTCCTTCATCTCTCATGTATCTTAGAATATCGAACCATGTACGTTAAAACACGATCTATTATTCTGGATAACCGCAGCAACGTAGCTCCTCCCTGATGGATTTTTTTTTTTTTAAATATACTTCCCTTCCACCTTCTTCTTTTGCCTTCCAGTATTCAAAAAAAAAGCAGTTTAAGGTACCAATATTTTCTCTGCAGTGAAGTCAGCATAGAATATTAGTGTCCAAAAAGTTGTAAAACAAAAGACTATCATATGTTGCACCTTTTAATCATGTAATTGCTGAGTGACATTTAACTCTGAGGCTTTAAGTTACTCCTTTGTCAGCCAGCCTTCTCCTTCTGCCCCTCGCATTCCTCCCTCCTCCCGAAGCAACCTGCTTTCGCCGAGTAGTGCTTTAACTACACTGAAGTTTGGCTGGGCTTCTACATATTACAGCAGCAACACGAAAGCAAACAATTGAAGTATTTGAGAACAATGAAATATGTATGGCTATCTGTGACAGCCCTATAAAGCAGAGCAATTAGCCACGTAATCCGAGAAAGCCAAAGCGACCGGCAGCCCACGGTTCCCTATTAGTTAAATGCTTTTTGTACGTCCTCATCCCATCAAATCAACTAACACTTCCTTTAATTGGTTCATGAATTATACAGCTTGGCTGCATTATAATTTAATCACCAGTAAACATTCCTGGGGCCCACTGTAAAGTGTATAGCGCTCATTAATTCCTTAATTTCAGCAGATGGAAGGGGAGATCGGATGAACGGTGGCAGTACAGAGCGCCTTGGGCAATGGAAGAAGGAAAAAAAGGTGGGGGGCCGTTTAGGTTTTTTAAGGGCTGTCAGAAACTCAATCTGTGAGCTGTCAGCAGCTTGGACCCGTTTCCCCCCCGCCTCCTCCTGCCTTCACCCCACCTACCGCTGCAAGTGACTGACGGATTCATATGGAGGCTTGTCAACCCGTCTTTAAACATCAAGCCGGCGGGTAAACCAAGCCCAATGTAAATTAATTCTTGTCTTACGGGCCCCCCTTTCTCTGTCCCCATGAATATTTCATGGCGGGCAGCATAAATATTAATTCTAATAGCTCTGCACAGTGGTTATTATTTCTGTTTTATGACAAATATTCATAAAATATTCAGGACCCTTTTTTAGAACATTTACACACTTGATTGTGAAATTTTCCAGCTTCCTGGGGACACAGTAAACATATTGGGGTTCTCTTGATGGACTTTTTTCTCTCTTAATTAATACTACGCCACATTAATATTTAATCGGATTTAGTTTTCTTTCCCCCAGAAGTGAACCCTATTACATTTGAGGATTTATTTGACAGTATTTAAACAGGGAATTTTTATTCCCTATTATGAAATTGGTTTCCTTTGACACATATATAAAATGACACATTATAATCCATTCTTTTATTCCCTCCCCTCGCCTCCCTATCATACACTTTTTGGTGTCAGTTCTTTCATTTATTTTATTTTATTTTGTGTACCAAATATCCTACCAACAACAAAAGTTAGTGTTTAAATGATGGGGCAGGGGGAGTTTAATGTAACATTTTATAGGAACACTTAAGATTAAACATCATTTACCATAAATTTGATTCCATTTATTTAATAAGGAAGAAAAGTATAGGTTTCCTTGTTAGGAGCAGGAGGTGCTAGAGAAAAGCTGCAGACAGGTAGTGAAGGCATCAGTTCTGAGATGAGTTTGCTAGTGCTTAACCCCAGAGTTCTTCCTCCACTCAAGATTTGCTTTGCAGAATCTAATTATTGCAGGAAAGGGTTGCAAGCATCTAAGGAAACATGACTGCATTTGGGGAAGCGGGTTCAGGTTCCTGACCTCGTGCCTCTGGGGCTGCAGAGGCTTTCGATTATCTGAGACTGCGTTTGATTAACCTTGCGGATGGTGGAAATCGTGCCAGGCACATTGCTCTAAAGCAGTGCTGGCTGCCATCTTACTCTGTGATTCATAAAGCACCGCTGGAATGAACTCCAGGGGGAACACAAAGATGCTGGAATAACAGCTGAGAGTAAGGAGCAGGCCAAGAATAAAAATGAGGGGAGAAACGTAAAGCAGTTTTGAATGGAGGTATTAACGCATCCAAGCCACTTATTACATCTGGAAAGAGTTAATATTGCCTTCTCAAAAGAAGCTTTAAAAATGCATTCCAGCCCCTAGTATGAAAACATTTCCTCTGTGTGTGTGTGCGCCTTTCGTTGTGCTTACGTAACGTTTACACAGCTCTTCAGACCGCTGTCGCGTGGCACGGCTCTCGCTGCCAAAAGGCCTGGGGTTCCTCGCCGGTGTAAATCCATGTGATGCCAGTGGAGCTACTTTGCTTTATCCCAGCACGAGGTCCAGCCCGGTGTTCTGTAAACCAGACAGACAGGGCTGTGCCTGTTCCCCCTGTGTAAGCTGCTGGGGCACCCGCTGAGATGCTGCGGAGATACCAGGCTGGTGGATACTAGGTGGGATGCGGCAGGGACCCTGCCACCTCTCTGTCTGGGCTGCTGGAGACTGAGCACATCTCGCTGGTGGGTGGAGAACATCTAACAGGGTCATTACTCTGCAGTGCTGCTGAAGGGAAGGAACATCTGCAGCTACGAAGGATGTTGTTCGTCTCGCTCCCCTGGCCAGAAGCCATGTCCTGGGAATAGTGCCCCACTTAGCTGCCTTTTGTAGTTATTCGACAGAAATGCATCCATTTGAAAAGAAAGATCCAGTGTCTGGAAATAGCTTGTCACCACATGAATCATCATAGGAGCTCTTTGAGCAAAGCACTTGTGCCGATTAACCTGCGGTTTAGTGTTTATGCAATGTATTTTCCCTTACGGTCAAAACCTAGAGGGTGAAATTACTTCCCAAAATAGAATCCAGCGTCTTTCATCAGAAGCTATCCCAGAATTCGAAAGACATCAGTGAATAAAACCTCCCAACAGCTCCTTCCATAAATAAGAGATAAGGATCATTTCATCCATTGCAGAGACATGCAGAAGCAGTATTTAGGGTGGGAAGTAAACTAAGCTCCATGTCCAGTCAGTAGTGCAGCCTCAGAAGATCGTTTGTAGTCTGATTACCCATGGGCAAAATACCTGGTTTATAGCAGCCTTGGGAGAAAACTGAACAAGGCTGAGGAAGAAGTAGATGGGATCTATGTAGCCAGTTTAATTTTAAGAGGAGATTTGAGGATGCAGAATGTAATAATAGAAATATAATGTGCTCAGGATCCTATGGCTGGGCCCCTAGTTCTTGAGAAGAGGCTTAGCCGAGGTTTCAGGTTGAAGGTGTCTTTATACTACAGGAAAGGGAGCATTCTTTAGGGGAATTGACTGATCCAAGTCGGGTATCTCCAGCTAAGAAGTCAATAATGTTAAGATGACCTGGGTTCTAGGTGGGATTAGTCCCTTGGGTTAAAATCTGAACCTCCTTCTACCTCTTAGCTTGAACCACTAACTTGATTTGCCACATTATTGTGATCATTCAATGGTGTTACCCAAGAAAAAGACCTTTTTGCAACGCAGATTTTTCTTTGTATCTTGGCCAAGCCTGCCATCCTGCTTCTGTCTGCCTTGTGACTCCTATATGACCCTGAAGTTTTTACAGTTTTATGCATTTTTTGGAAACTTAAAACCACGCAGTCAGTTTTAACAGTGAGTTTTATAGTTTAGCCTTATTCAGGACAGTTGCTAGAGATGGTCCTTGTCTCTCCGCCAGTTCAGTCCGTAATGCCCCCCAAGGCTTTCCCATCCTTTTGCTACAACTGTGTTATTTCCTTCTCCGCCTGCCTTGGCTCTGTTTTACGAACCAAAGGGAGGAGCTTGCATTTGTGCCAGTGGCCCCATAAGGATTTTACCTGTGGTAGCCTTGTAGAGCTGCTGCATCCGTACCCTTCAACAGCCCCATCTCTTTTTCAGCTTTGTATCTCAATTACAAAAATTCTAGCCATTACATTGCCAGAACTAGGTCCTCCAGGAGGGTTATTTTCCATGGGGAATCGTGCTGTAGCATCAGATAACACTGTATTGATAACTCCATATTGAGTAAGATATGAAAGGCTCGATTTTCTAGCCTTGAATTGAACATTTTCTATTTGTCTGCCTGGAAAAGGGGGTAACTTTGTGTCCCTTCCTCTCCTTTCTCTCCTTCCTCTCTTTTGCTCTCTCTTCCCCATTCTCTTTTGCTCTGATTTAGCTGGGGTTCTGTCAAAGTCCTGCCCGCAAGTTTGCTGTAACTTTGAGATCACACAGGCATCTGATCTTCACTTTTTTTTTTTTAAAAGCAGACTGATGTGGTACGTTGTAAACTGCCAGGAGCACTTGCTAATTTAGTAGTTAATGACAGTCGCGGAGAGTGTTTTTCTTGCCCCTGGAGAGGTTTTAGACACAGCTGGGGTAGATTTGCCACTATCAATTATGCACAATTTTAAACAAGAATTGGCCAGCAGGGGCCTCTTTTTTTTTTGCAGAGTGCAGAGCGTGAAGAATGGGAATATGGCAGCTGGTACCTGCCTACGAGGGAGAAGATATATAGGAGTCAAGAAAATAAGGGAAAGATTAATGGCTTGCTATTTTTAAAGTTGCAGTTTCAACTCAAAAGTTTAAATGCTACATTACAAGTCACCCAGTGTTGTTTGGTGTTGTGTTTTGTTGGTTGTTTTTTTTTATTTGAGCATCCTAACTTTATCGCGAGGCTTGATCTGGCCCTGGTATAGCCAACAGCAAGTCAGTAGTCTCTGTTTTTAAAAGCCAGCTAGGGAGTCAGGATTCTGTCTCAGATATCATGTGGCATTGTCTTTTCATCTTTGAATGAAAACAAGGTATGAATTCCATTATATTTAATGGTGTAGGTCAAATTTCAGAGACAATGATTTTACAAAAAGGGCTTGGCTTTGGGCTCCCCTCCACCAATGTCAATCCAGAGCAACTCCAGGTAATGGGAAATGCCAAGGATGAGAACCTGACCTCAGTAAATAGCTCAGGTCTAGAACAGTCAACATCTGGATCATCTAGGTCAGCCTCATAAAGCAGCTATGTTTAAATTATGGCACCAAAACTAGTGGAAGGCTGTGGTTTGCAGGCAGAGCTTTAGTCCTCTTGAAATGTGAAGGCAGCTGGCAAGGCAGTGGAGCCATCCCGTAAGGTGACTGTCAACACGCAGGAGGAGCGTGTCTTCATCCGTAGCTCAGGGATACGAGAATTCAGCACACAGCACTTGCTTGCCTTGGGACAACACTCGTAATTTTTCCATTATGGGTGCTTTAAGTCAGTGACATTATGTCCATGAAACAGGAAAACCACCACTAAAGAAATTCTACTGACGACAACTCTGAGCATTGTCAGTTATTAATAACTTGGATTAACTAGGTTGGTTGCCACCTGGAAGAAATGCAGTTCAGGATTAGACCTAGTTGCCTAGGTCAGAAAACCTTTGTTCACTTATTGTATGGTCGCAACACATTTTTCCAAAAATGCTGTCTCACGATCAGGGGTGAAAAAAAACTTCTACCACCCATACTTTTACCTTCTCCTCTCCTTTTGGGAAGGGAAGCCATTGGGATCCCCTGGTGACCTCTAGGATCTTAGGCAATGCTGTTTGAATAGTAAGAAGCCAAAGGTGACTGGAACATCCTTTTGAAATGCCAGATGGTTGGTAGGAAAATGGTGTTCTGTTCCAGTTGTTCGAGGACATATATTTCATCATCATCCAAAGGTGACTACTTCTGATTTGACTAGGTACACAGTGAAGGTGTTGTCAACGTTCTTAATTTGTTGAAATTTGATGTATCTGAAAGCTGTAATAGATAAGTGATGTCAAGTGCAGTGAGGAAGGGGCAGGATTCTGACACAAGTGGCTCTTTTTTCTTTTAAAATTTGTGTTCCCAGTTTTATCATCTGTGAAAGCTGTCAGGACTGGACCTTCTCTCACATCCCTCTCCTGAGAGAGGCAACAAAGGAGAGAGGACAGAGCTTTGCTTACAAATCACTTGGCTTCAGTCCTGCATCTAGCAGCAACGTTGCTGCTCAGTGGTACTTAGGGGGACGTTTGTTCTCAGAGACTTGGGCTGAGTGGCTCTACAGAGTTATACCCCACAGAACACCAACTTTTAACTGGATGCCACTGATTTTTGGTTGCCGTTAGGTAGGTGCTGAGCCCATGATGCAGGAGGGAGGCTTCTTGGTGTCTCTCTGCCCAGCCCTCCCCGGTGCACACTCGTGTTGTTGCTGATTGACGTTATTCACTTGTTGGGGAGCTGAAGGAACAGCTTGCCAAGTCTGAAAGAGGAGCTGAGCTCGATGCTAATCTAGCAGGATAATGTAGTATACTTTGATATGAGGCTGTGTTTCCTCACCTCCCTGTCTACCCATTCTGATGACATCTTGTTTCATATTTCCCCTTGATAGAAGTTGTGACACATTACAACATACAAAGCCTGGCTGATTTCTAAAGCGAGCTTTACAGAGGATGCATTTATGTGAAAAAAAGCACACTCGGTATGCGAAAGGGGCCAAGCTCTGCTTGGAGATGAATCCAGTGCTTGTAGGGAGTGGTTCCAGTTACTGCTGTAAATGCTGGATCATGGTCGTGGGTGCATCCCTCCAGCTTACAAGGGTTTCCAAGAGAAATCCAACAAACACGTTACCTGGACAGTTGAAGGGTCAAGTTCGTTACGTGATCAGAGTCATAGGAGCCTGAGAGAGGGACACGGGGAAGATGTTGCTCAGAAATACCTTGAGGAGCTGAGGGAGGTGTATCATACAGACTTCACAGAGAGTGCATACGTGTAAATAGGCTTTACTCACGTGAGTAAACCCCCTGGGGCTGCATAATAGACTGTGTGTGGTATGTGTCTCCTTCAAAATGATAATAAAGCTTTCTAATTGGAAGTATTTTAAGTCTAGACGGTAGTTCTGTCAGTGTTTTTCCCCTTCATCTTTTTTTCCTGCTTCTGAACAATTTTAAACTGACAGCCCTGGGGAGAGTTGTTTTCTCTTATCTACAGGAGATGTGCGGCGTGGCAGGGTAAAGCATCCGTCCCACCCTCCGCTGCAAGGACCAGTGGATGAGGAGTTCATGCTGGTGTTTGGTATATTCCATGTGTGCCGTTATACAAAGCATGTGGGGGAAAAAATCCATATTAGCAGGGCTGTCTATACTCTCCCACATCTTCCCCCTACACTGTTCTTTAATGGTGACACCAGACTGGATAATAAGAAGCATCTTGTATAAAAAGAAGGGAATCTCAGACAAGCCTTTCAGAGTTCATGTTGTTGGCAGCTTTTTAAGTGGAGTTTTTAGGCTCTTCTGTTTCAAATACCATAATACTTTTTGAGTTGGTAACTATGAATTACGACAAGCTTTCTTGATACGCCAGGTTATAATCCTTTAGTGGTTTTGTTTATTTCAGAATATAATAGGAAGCCGTATCAATTATCATGACGGTATAAATGTTGTTCCTCTCTACTAGAATATTCATCTTGAGACATATCATCAGATGTTACCTGTTCTGACAATCACGTTTTTGTGCCATTGTTGGGCAACAGAAACAAAGGAAAACAAAATGTTAAGAGTGTAAGGGATAAAAGAGTGTTGAAACTGTTGTTCTTTTCCTGTCTTTGGAATCTCCGAGATCTTGAATGTTTTATTCCTGGCTGCTATTTTGTTACCACAGTGTGAATAGAAGTCATTATCTGTAAACATTTGAAAAGAGAGATGATTTTCATAACTTTAAATCCTACAAGGGATTCTAGTAATCTGCTGTGTGCATGCCAAGGTAAAGCTCAGCCTTTCATCTGGTCTGATCCCACCCAGTCAGTGTAAAATGTTCCTTTGGTGACTGTCTGAAGCATACAGTGTCTTTGTGAGAGGCAGACAAAAACGAAAAGAGGAAGCCTGGCCTTGAAGGCAGCAGCAGGAGAAGGTGTATTATAAAGAAAGATGTATTTACAGCCTTCAGGCCATGCTCAGTTGGTGAAAGTTTATTTTCATGTGTTTTCAAAGGAAGCCTTATTTTTTTATTCTGTTGAATTAATTGAATGTGATCTTTGTCTAGATCTGCTTTAGTCTCCAATAGCTGGGGGACAGGGGATTCACGTCTGCTCATTCTCAGCAGTTTGTCAAGAATTTTCTGCTGAAGAGGTTTTGAACTAGAATATAAAATTAACAGGACCATTATAATGAACCAGAATGCCAAGGAGGAGTCCGTGATGTTGGGTGGGCACAACAGTTAATACACGACAGGGCAATGTGACTGGGGTTCATAGTGGCAGAAACTGTTTTCTGGTTCAGCATCCTCGATTCAGATCAGGACTTCTGTGTAACCTGTGTGACACGAGTTGACAAGTCCCGCTCCATCCTCTGGTGAAAAGCTATTCATAGCATGGAACCCCCACCACTGGCACCGAGGGCCTGGCTTTTTAAGATGCTGAGCAACCATGTCTTGTTCAGACTCAATGGGAATTGCAGATTTTGATCTTAAAATCAAGCATTAACGTTTCCTCTTCAGCAGTCTCAACAGCAAGGCGGATTGTCGGGTTGTTACACCATACCGAGCTGCCTCCCATGCCCTAGCGCTTCTCTCTGCAGAACAGAAGGGACAGGGAATTGTCAGCATCATAACGTGGCACGTACTAGGTCTTATTTCTCATTCTGCTTTTAAGGATGCAGGACAGGAGAGGAAGACAGGAGGGCTCACACTGTGGGGATGTGTGGGGAGGCAAGGGCAGAAGTGGAAGTGGACTAAAACAGCAAGAGGAAAATCCTTTTTGTGGACACGGAGTTGTGCAGTGCGGTTGTTAGGGAAGGATGCATAATCCTGGCAGAGAAGCCCTTTTACTGTCCTTGACAGGAGCAGCAGCAGTTTTTTTGTTTACCTTTTGCAGAATGTCGTTGTGATTGTATTTGCTAGTTGGGTTGAGAAGCTGGATCCAGAGGAAGTCCAGAGGTAACTGCCGGACTGTGAGCGAGCTGTAACAGGCTGAGATGGGCTCCAGCTGCATTTCAGTCACCAGTGCCCACACTATATTGTCCATTAAGCCCTGTCAACACACGGCACCGTATGTATTGTGTGTTAAAGAGCTTCTGCCTTGATGAACTTGGAGAGTAAACAAGATGTGAGGAGAAGACCCAGAGAAGAGAGGTCCTGTGTATGTGCTAATGTTTTCTGATGCTGTAGGTTTGAGTGGTACTGTCCCCTCCACGTTTGTGCGTGCCATTTGTTTGAGTAAGGATTAACTCGTACTCTGAAGGTCACAAACTATGTTCTCTGGATGTTAATGCACTCAATTGTTATGTTCTCCATAGGGTATTTTTCTTTAATCTCCCCTATGAATCCATCATGGAACGACTGTCTCAACGGAGGACTGATCCCGTCACTGGGGAAAGGTTAGCACTCCTGTCTGATGTTTAACATTTTTTGAGACTGCCAGTGAGATGAAAGCACCAGATAGACTTCACAGAAATGTAAGAAACTCAGGAATATTGTACTCTTGCTTAGGGATTCCTTGAAAGAGAAGTTAAAACTTTCATAGCCACTCAAGTACCAACCCACCTGCCTGCTGCAGCAAGCTCCTATTCTCAGAATAGGGCACTTTAAAATCTGGGAGCCTGAAATCTACAGTCGCAAATAGCTCAGGTCTAACATTTTAATGGTAACTAAATTGATCGGTAAAATAATGCTGAGGGAAGATGTCTGAAACCTAGCCTAAGTGCAGATGGTTTGCAGACATTCCCATGGGAGTTTTGAAGGCTTCCCAGCTGGGGAAAATGGAAAACTTGCTGCATTTTGCCTCCCCCAGCTCCTGTGATGGTTCTGTCTGCTGTGAGATACTAATATATTTCCTGCTCAGTAGAGCAAACTTGTTTGAGTCACTGAGTCACTGTGAGACTGGGTTCTCAAACGCGGCAGCTCGTCTCACTGGCAGTCACCTCACCTTGTCTCACCAGTGACCTTCAGGTTTACTGCCTTCTCCATCCTTGTTTTTCGGGGAACAAGTAACAATGAAATACCTTTCCAAGTACCTGCTGGAATTGGTGTGGAATTGCAGCTTGTGCTCTGTTTTTATGATTCTCCACACTTAAATTTTAAAACACTATTTTACTTTCCTAATGGTTAAATGCATCCTGTTGAATCAAAGACAAATACTGAACCCTCAAGGATTAAGGCCATAAATAGTGGATTTGTCCCGAAGTGATACATGATTATTCAGACATCTCACTCGAGGTGCAACATTAACTTGTGACAGCAGCAGTGATTTGCTGTAACCGTTTCCCTTTCTTTCAGTAATAAGCCATGCAGTTGTTCAGAAGAAATGAGCGGTATGAAGCAAATCATTCACACATCTTTGCATTTCTTATCATTAGGATTAGCCCGCTCAGTATCTGCTCCAGTTCACACGCTTCCTTCTTCCAAACGCTGGGGTTTATTTCTTCCAAATTCATTGTGAATTGAATTGTTTTAGATGCTGTATCTAATCCTCAGCATTGTGTTAAACCTGCACCGCTGGCTACAGCGCCGTGAAGAGGGTGGCCTTGAGCTGTGCTCTGAAGAATTCCAATGTGGACTGAACCCTGAGTCCACATCATTGTGCCAGCGGGAGCTGTGATGCAGACACCCAGAGACTCTGCTTCTCACCTCGGTTTTGCTTCTATCCCAGCAGTTTTGGAAAATTTGGCTGTATAGGAAGAGGGATAAAGAGGGTTTGTGTTAGGGCACAGGAGACATTTACTCAGAAATAGAATTACCATGGCGGAAAACTTAAATGCATGTTTGCAAAAGAGCTTTTAGCGACTGTTGGCAATGCAGAAGCATTGTCAGAATTCTTTGTGGTGTCAGCTGTCTGGGCAGCCTGAGCTGGGCTGTGGCACTGCCACGGGACCCCGGCAAGGAAAATCCTGTGTCTTGCCGAAGCCTGCTGGGTAGCTGAGCGAACCTACAGCTGGCAATGCAGGGAAGCCGAATTCTGGAATTTTGGAAATCAGAAATAACCAAAACCTGCCTCAGAGTGAATTATTCTCTTTATATCTTCAGCTACTATAAAAAAGATATTAACAATTATATTCTACCCAGTGTTCACTCAGAAATAGAGACCGAGGTAGAGTATTTGTGTCGTCTTCACTTCTTGCTGTGATCTTTAGCAGTAACAGCATTAACCCTATTTGCAGTGGCTTATCAAGAGGAAGCCTACCTGGCTTTAAAGCTCGAGCTTCTGGTGATTTGGAGACTGTGTCAAGCAAGTGCTGCCTCTGCCCTTCTGCCATTTGCTGGAAGCACTCGGCCACGTGTCTGCTAAGATGAAATACTTCCAATATTTAATAATATTGGTGATGCCAGCCCTGCTGCTGCAATTTTGAATCTTGGCAAGAAAGTCTGAGAGCCTTAAACACATTTTTAAGTTATGGGTACCCCAGCCATGCCTGGCCACGGGGCTGTGTTTGGGCTCGCTGGTTCAATGCAGAGAAAGCACCCAACGTTTGGCATTTTCTTCTTGACTAGTGCCCAGCATCAGCACAACCATAAATCACAGCGAAGATTTTAAACAGATGCTAAGGTTTAAGGTTAGGCTTTTTTTAGATGATTTTTTAAAGATAGGAATGAAAGATTACAAGTAAAACATGTCACCTTTGGATTGGGTCTGTAACAGACCTGGAAATGCTCCTGAACCTGGAGCACTGAGCACGTAATAGGGATTTCTCCCCACCTTGTGTGAAGTATATGAACACTAGCAGCACTCTCTCCGTGTCACCTCAAGAGAAACTCTTGGCCTTTGAGCATCCAGGATTCTTGAGAGCAGGAATGACAGGCTGATCACTTGCCCTGAGATTTCCACTCATTGTTTTAAAACCCCAACCTAGACTAGAAGGAGGCACTTCCAAGAACCTGTGATAGGCAGGTTCAGCTTAGGAAATGGCCTCTGTGTCCTCAACTTGAGCTGAAGCAGTGGTGTTTGTATCTCACCTCCAGATACCACACTACGTTCAGACCAGCACCCACACCGGAGATCCAGGCTCGCCTCAGGCAGAACCCTAGAGACACGGAAGAAAATATTGGGAAGCGCGTGGAAATCTATTACAAGAACGTCCAAGAACTGAAGGATTTTTATGAAGATGCCTTTTATGTCAATGCTGACCAAGACCCTTATACTGTCTTTGAGTTTATAGAAAGCTGTTTCATTAAGCCTCTTCCATGCAAAAAGTTAAAAAGCTTATAATTAATAAGGAATTTTTCTGGAACGGTTGATTTAACACTTTTGCCTGTAGTGTTTGCCTTCTGGCCACTGAAGTGGCAGGTTGTTAGAGGTGAAGAGGAAGTCAGCCAAGCTGTGTTAAATTTGAAGCTCACTGAGGCTGATTGAAGTATAGAGAGTAAAAACTTGTGCTTTAGCGGAAATATTTTTGGCTTTTGTTTTGTGATCCAAGGTACGAAGCACTGTGGCTCGGGAAGTTCCTGTGTTTCATTCAAATACCTTTTCCTGACTCTGTGATTCAGTGAATAGTAGTTTTGTCTTAACTATATAATACCCATGAAGCCAGTTTGGAGTATTAAAGCTATTAGATGTGTTTGTGTTTTAATTCACCCAGTGCTCTCCACCGAAACTACCCCGGCGCTACCTGCCCACCTCACTGTCACACTCTGCTGCAAGACAACACAACAGCAAATAGAAAAATGAAGCTTGCAGCTCTGCACGGCACTTTCCCCAAAGACAACTGCAGGGTTTTGAGGCCTGGGCACAGCAGATTTTACTCGTTAACTCACATTGCTTAAAAAGCTCTGACAAAACACTCTGCAGATGCACCGGCCATCCCCATCACCCTGTTCTGCAGCCCAACCCCACGCCCGGCAAAAAGACTCAGAGCAGCTGGAAAAAATCTCCAGAGCCATAGAAAACTGGTTGCAGGTTCATCCCTTTTAGAACCCAATTAAGGGCATAACGAGCTGCAGGAGCAGATTGGTTACTAAATCCTGTTTTCCTCGAGGAGTGAGGCTCTGGGTCTGTGGCTGCGCAGGTTGGTGCCCAGTTTTCTTTGGACCTGGCTGCAATAAATGCTCAGGTAAGTCTGTCTAAGCTGGAGAATCCTTGATGAGAAGCACAGTGCTCTGTGAGCTAGCTCAGGCTCTGGCAATGCACATCCTTAATGCATCCAAGGAAGGGGTGTGATTTGTTGTTGTGATTCAGAGGAGCACTGAATTTAATGCCTCTAGTACGTCTCCTGTTTCTCCCTTGTGTGTGAGTGTGAATTCCCCTTGACCAGGGGATGGCATTCCATGTTCTCCTGGAGCCCTCTGTATCTGGGCAGATGCAAGAGGGTTGTGTGCTCTCCTTTCAGAGAGTACAGGCCGTGTGGTTTTAGATAACTTCTCTGATCCTATTGCTGTAAAGAAGTTTGGGTCTTTGTTGCTGTCTTTGTGCGGGTCTAGGTCTACATGGAGTACTGCAGAGAGGGATATGCCAAATTTCCTCCTTGCACCTGTAGAGTAAATTCGGGTGGGAAGACCCTGGTTCTCCAGAAGGCTATGGAGATGCTGTATTATTCTGGGAGAGTTTAAGGGTCAGAATTTGCAATACTTTTGAGGGGGGATTTGGTGAGTGGGAATGGGACTTTCCAGCCTTGAGGAGAACTTTAAAAATCTCAGAATAAGTATCTTTGAAATCTAAGAAAGCCAACTCCTCTGGCATCAGTGACACAAGCTGAGTCCTCTGCGCCTCTTGTGCTGAGAAACTCCAGCTCGTTGTGCCAGGCTGAGGCAGAGGCTGCTCCCACAGCACAGGGCCCAGGCACAAACCCTCGTGTAAAGCTGGGCAAGGGCATTTGTAACAGTCCTACCTGTTACAAATGTGCTGTTTGGTAACCTACTCGGGCAGCTGGTTTTTCTGCCGTTGCTATAAAGAGACGCTGTAGCATTCATGCATAATTGGGAGCCCTTCTATTAATAATACATGGGAAGCTCATCTTGCTAATATCACCTTCATCTGAGTGTTCCTACTAAATATTTTGATAGATGAAATGGATGGAGAGTGTATTTAAATACTGTTTGTACTGCAGCTAGGGTACAAAAGGGACAGTGCATCTTTAATTAGACAGGTACATCTGCTTAATTAATTTAGCTGTAAAGCCCTTTTTCCTCTTCATTCTTTCATCTATATGCGGACGCTATATTAGTTCCGCTCTGCTGGTTCCATAGAAACTGAAAAAAGAGCTCGTCTCATTGAGATGCGCTTGGCATGCCTGGGTACGGAGTCTCAGGTCAATGGTCAACCCCCAAGGGTTTGCAGCAGGCCTGAAGTGCAGAACGTAAGGGTTAGCAGAACATGCTAATACTCATGTAGAACTCTCCCTCAGAAACAACTAAAACAATTGACATTCATTTAATTACTGTAAATGAAACAGCCCCTGCATCACTTTGCATAGTAAAGCCTGTTAATACCAAAAAGGTTCAGTGGGTGGAAGGAGGAATTAGGCTTTTATAATTGGAACGCAACACTTGAAAACCAATTTGGTAACTACACTTGATTTTATTAGCATCTTATTCTGGCAAAACAAATGTTGAGCAATGAGAAAAACAAGGTAAAGAGGAGGTGGTAGGAACGCAGCAGGGACGAGACGTTACTTGTTGTACAGCTTGCCCTGTGCTGAAATGGATGTCTTTTATCACTCTGCTTTCGGAAGATGCTTTGCAGAGAGGGCTGCTTGGAGGTTGTGCTGTACCCTATATATTATGCTGTTAATTATGTAGTTCAGCAACAAGATGAGTATGTCCAACTGTTCCACAAACTTTAGAGTCCACCTGCTCCAAACAATAGATCCTTCAGTGCACTGTGGCAGAAGGATGCTTGAACACTCCAGTGTTGAGTTGACCCAGTCCTTGAGCACCGGTTCTCTGCAGGGACCCCTTGTAGCTCTCGGAAGGTTTCCACCATTGCATCCTTTGGTTTTTCACCTTTCCCCGGAAGGCTTGGTTGCTGCTTGGGTGATGATGCCAGCACAAAACTCTTAAATCGAGCCGGTTTTGGCACCATCCGTTCACAAGGTGCTGTAGGAGTTGTAGGACTGTAGTGAAGGAAGGGTCACCAAGACATTCATATAGGTCCTGATGATTTGGTTTAGAGCAAAGACAGGCTTGGCAGGTTCCCGCACCTCAGTTCCGCTTCTCAGAGGGTCAGCTGGAGCTGAGTTGATCTCAAGTAGGACCGAACTGTGGTTATGACCCTGTTACTTCCCATCTGTGTCATAGTTGCCAAAACTGAACCCGAGAGGAGGCTCTTGCCTTGTCGTACGTAGTTCGTACAGAAAATCTTTCCCCTCTACAAGCAGGCTCTCCTGGGTTCTTCTCCTCTTTCTGCAACAAGAACTGTTTTGATTCTATGGAAGACAAGGAAAGGTGATGTCAGGCCCCTTTCATCAGAGAAAGTTGGTTCTTTAGTAGTTTTCTAGAGCTGGAGCGTTGCCACGTGGCGGTTTGGGAAGCCAGGGAAAGGAGAGCTTGAACCTGTGCTGGTGAGGAGAAGGGAAGGGTTGTGTGGCTGAAGGGCACTATCGGACCCCAGGTCCTCTCCCAGGCTTTACCACCAGTGTTCTGTGCCAGCGGCCACGGTGAGGCTTTTTTATTATTAAGCTCCTTTTTATTTTTTTCAATGTGAAGTGAGTGCTTACCTACACTGCTCGTTCTTGCCAAGTCTCAGCTCATGGCTCCCTGCATCCCTCCTTGGAGCTCAGTCCCTTAAAATACAGCCATTACAAACAAGTACCTTATTTATTTATTTAGAAAAAAAAAAAGGAGCAGGATTACAATGTTACCGTTGCAGTATACAAAACATTCATCCAGGTTTTGCTTCATATTTACAAAATATGCCATTTACACAGCACCAATGTTCACAGCAACTTTGTCAGACCCTGCCACAAACTAAGTCTCAAAGGAAAAACAAACCTAGAAACTGAACATTAAAATTCTTTAATCTTTGCTTTTTTGTTCAGCCTGGTGACAGCGTGGTCAGCCAGCCACGACACTGCACCCCAGGACGGCATTAAAGTAGGGAGAAGAGATCAGTTAGATCAGGGGAGCAATTAAATTAAACTCTCCCCTGCGCGGCTCCATTTGGGTGGCTCTTGGGTTTTCCCTTTTTGGGGCTGGTCTCCTAATTTCGTGTTAAATGCAAGTGCTGCCGGGCTGACAGAGCCCTGTCGCTCCCGCTGCAGGCTCTCAGCAGCGCGTGAGTCCTGTGATGAAGGTGCTCCAAATAGTCATATTTGGGTTGATTCAGCCACAGCCTAGGGAATTACCACACTTTCTACCCCAAACTGTAGTGTAGTTAATGCCAACAAGTGCCCTGTGTACTGGCTGCGTTGCAACAAGGAGGACAGTCATCCACAGGCAACTGCGATGCTCCCAAGGTCGCTACCTGGGCTGTGACAAGTCAGCAGGAGTTCCACGTGTTTGGGGTGAGAAGTGTTTAAAAACTGAGTTAGCATTAAAAAGCAGCGACAGGAGAAGAATATGCCAACTGACACCAAGGGTCTGGGAACATCTCCAGCGTAAAGTAGGAGTTAGAACTGAGTACAGCCAAAGATCAGCACAGCAGAAATGTGAGAGTACATCTACGAGACCTTCCTCCCTTGGACGTGAAAACTAAAGCTCCGTGTGCACACGCTGACCTCTGCAAGCTGGGAAAAACTCCTGGATTGAGACTTCCAAGGGAAAGCTCGACTCCATCTTGTTAGGATTCCTGCACCTTCGACAGGTAGTAGTGGAGCCCAGATGAAGAGAGCGAAGCTCAAGTTGTCCGTGTTTACCCACATGGAGGGAATAAAGCAGTTCTCCAACCTGGTACGGAACAGCGGAGCTGTCAACCAGCAGGCACCTCCACGCAGACACTTGTACCTGTTCTGGGTAAAGAATAAAGCCTACGCACTTGGATGGAAGGCTGGAGTATAACTGGTGTAACTCGTGCGTTTACAAGCCTGATAGAAAGCTTCAAAAGGGAATACAAGCGGGCGATGGGGACAGACGAGTATTGATAATTACTCGGAGCACTTCAGCTTTATTTACTGAGAACCCATAAACGCCTTCTTGCAGTCACTTGGATGCTTGCTATAAATCTGACTTTTGCTGTGACTGCCAACACTTTGAGGCTCAGGCTGCTTCCAGCGGCAAAAATACAAACTCGTGCTCTGCAGTAACAGATTTTGAAGTTTATTATATTGTTAAGTGTTGGACGGCTACTAACAACACACTCACAAGGTGACTGCCAGAAAGAATTCAATAAACAGCGTCAACTAGGTTGTAAAATGCCAACAAGCACTTTACCATGATTGGCAGGAGGAGGCGGGCACGTGGTGGTCTCTCGCTGACACACCCAGCTCCACTCATGAAAGGCAGGATGAAGAGGTACTTTCCTCATCCCCCAGCCACTGTCCTGCCCCCTTGTTGGTAGAAACATCTGCCTGGTCTTGCACATTGTCATCTAGTGACTAACCCCAACCTGCCCCGTGGCGAGGGCTCTGAGGAGCAGGGATTCTCCTTCTCTCCGATGCCATCCGTGCCTGTCGGTGGGAGCTGAGACTCCAGCCGTTGTCCCTGCAAGGCCGCCCACTGCTTCCCAAACCGGGCAAGTCACAAAGCAAGGGCTCGGCGGTTCAGAAATTAAATGTGTACAAACAAGGCTCCTGTAAATGGTAGTTACGGGCCTAACAGCACAAGTGTGATTTGTTCGCCTTTAACTAGGACTATAAATGTTTGCAGTCCGTTCTTTTATGTCAAGAAACCTTTAATGAGGATAGAATAAATGGTGTTATGCTGCCCATAATCACTGGTGATACGTTAGCCGGTGGAAAACCTCCAAGTTTAAGAAAATCGGAAATATTTATTGCCTGTATGTATGCATTAGCAACCGTATTTCCTCTCTAGAAAGACACACTAGGATTAATAGGATGGGGGAACGTACACAAGGAAAGGACGGTTGAATGCTGAAGTCCCCATAGCTGCATTAAAGGCAGCAATGAGTTCCACGGTCACCAGTTCCAGAGGAGGAGGTGTGGCTTGGACACCCGAGACAGAGCCCCCGTGACCCCAAACTTTCACCTTAGCTGCTCTGCTCGTCCATCCATCCTGGATTAGCCTGGATTTCTTCACCCCCCAAGAGGAGGGATAAGCTGCTCTTATCAGGATGAGTAGCAAATCTTAAATGCTATCAGAAGCTGCTTATCGAGGACAATGACACATCGGCTTTGGATGCAGAACACAGCACCTCCAGCTATTAATTCTCAGATGCAAGAGCAAGTCCACAATCCTTTTAAAAACAAGCCAACAAAAGCAGCAGGGCATCGAGCACTCTGCCGCAGCATTCCTCCTCCTCTGGAGATGAGGCACCACGAACCGCCACAGCGTTTACCACCAGTGGCAAAGCGGTTGAGGAGACCCTTCAAATACTCGCTCGTTTGAGGTATCTTGCAAAACTTAGGGCAAAAACTCAGTGAGAGGAACTGATTTTTGTGGGCTTTATTCTTTGAACGCTTCAGTTGGTGTCTCAGAACGGACTGGGCCTTCGTACTGGAGAGCTCCACCCTGTACTGGCTTGAGAAGGCCACTCTAAATACCACGAGGATTTGGCAGCAGGCGCTCGTACCTTCCTCTCCCTCTCGCCTGGGATGAAGGCAAGGGTTTTGGTAGGACAGCGTGAGGGCTAACGCAGCAAGGTGCTGCTGCAGGTTTAGTGCTCCAACAGGAGTGGAACTAACCTCTGTATTCCCAGAACTGCAGGTCAGGAGCCCAGGACAGATAAAAGGTTTCCTGAAGGAAGTCTTGGCTGCCAAAAAAAATGCCAGAAAAATCCGGCAATGTTGGTATCGGAGGTTAACTGTTACTGCTCTGGGGGGTGCTGTACTATTTAAAAAAAAAAAATCAATCACATTATCTCTTTACCTGTTGTGAATGGGTCAGGGTGAGGAGTGAAAGCTTTGTGCTGAAGGATCTCCACTGGCCTGCAGGCAAAGCTGACATCATGGGCTTTGAAGTTTCATTCTCCCAGCAGTCATAAATCAGGTTAAATAAACTGGCACTGGTATACTGAGTATATACGGCCCTCAGTGATGAGGAAAACAAACATTAATGCCATGGTACTACTACATGTAGGTGTAGTAGAGCTTCCACGTGTCTAACGCATTAAAACTCAATCCAGGGAAAGTCCAGAGAACCGCCAGAAGTAATCACCACGAGTTAGTCTAGTGATGGCAGGCTGAACCTTTCGGTCAGGCAGACTTAAACCTTTCAGCAGATCAGGATATTATGGTTTCTAAGCCAATATCAAAGAAATGTTCTTTGACCTTTTTTAGAAGCATTTCCACATGGCCCTGGAGAGCTCTCTCACCTCTTCCATAGTCGGGTGACTTGCTGAATGGAATTAATCACTGGTGAAACTGGTCAGGGCTGCCTGGACAAGGACTTGCAGCTTCCATTTTAAAATGTTTTCTCTACCACTATGAGTTCAGCTTATACTGGAAACTGACGTTCCATTCCCCGCAAACCCCATCACCACTGGGAAGAAGACAAAAGCTGCCCCAGGTACCCTACCTGGTCCCAAACTACGCACACAGCAGGTATCGAGGTTACTCTTTGTTTTACTAGATGCCAGCACGATCTACATTTTCTTTCTTTGCAGACACACTGAAGTAATTTCAATTTTCAATGCACGGCAATAAAAAACTAAACATTTCTTTAATACAATTATGGTATCACTTCCAAGGATATTTACAAACAAGGCTAATTATTTTACAGCTGAATGTGCTTCTGCTGTTCTGGGCTAATATTATTCTCAGCCAAAGCACGATCATGCTTAATGCATGAAACACTGAATAGCACGGACAGCTGACTTGGTTTAATGTTAGCTGAGGAAAAACTGGCTCTTCATAAAGATGAAGGAACGTTAAGGAAAGATGCATAGTCGTTAACTCGAGGGAACTGAAGCACCAATCCACACATGCATTGCTGGAGACTGATACTGTCAGGACATCTCCTTGATTTCTCAAACAGCTACAGAGCACTTCGCACACCATGAGAAGTGTCATGAATCACAAACATCATCTGCGTGTCCAGATTAGTACTCTGAAAAATGGCAATACATAAACTTTGGATTATTTGACAACATGGTTTGAAGTGAACAAGACAAACTGTACCAGATAACCATACACGTTTTGGAGGTATCATTCCTCTAACACTGCATAGGAAGTTGAAAAGGATTCTCCTGCTCCCCACAAGAACTAGATGCCAAAGAGAAAAAGATGGGGTTTTTTTTTTTCTGATAGGACAGTTAAAAGGCAGAATAAATTTCTGGGCTCAGCCATGCTACATAATTGAAGTAATTTATCCATCTCTTGATTAAAAAGGGTTACACAAGAATAGCTTCACCGGGCTCCATGTGGGAACTTCACACACACCATCTCAGCCAGGGTGGGGTTTGGGTGTTTTCTTTGCTGGATTATTTTCTTTTTTACTGCATTAGTATGAAAAGAGAAACTGTCAACTGGGAGTGATGACTGGGTCAAACTTCTGTGAACCTCAACCACTGTATGAGGGAGACTCTCAATTCAACTGAAAATAAGGTAAATTGGTAATGTTTTGGTACTTGAGTTAGTTACACTGGAAAAGATGATTCCTGCTGGCAGAGGGTTAAGTGAAACAAAAGGCATATACACTGGCAAAAGCGAGGGAGTAGTTAGAATTTAGTTCAGAAAGTGGGGCAAGAGACTTAGGAGCGTTGTAAGTTTATATATATATTAGTGTTTAATCTATTTGCTACTGGTTTAATAATTATTACATTTAAAAGTTTATTCTTACTGATCCATATTTGACCCGAGCAGCCAGTGTTACCCTTCTGACTGCAATAGTGTTGTAACAGTTAAGAGGCAGTTATTCTTCTAGCCTTTACGTGAAACTAATACAATGGCCAATTTCTTTCATATGGCTGTAACTGGCACATGCTTCACTCTGCAAGAAATTAGAACCACAAGTTACTCTGATAGCTTAATATTCTGCAGCAAGTGCCCGTGCTTGTTAAAAAGCAAATGAGAGCACTACAAGCTGAAGCTTTCTCTACCCACCACGACCACTCAAGAGGCAGCTCCGCTGTTCCCGTCCTAGTTTTTGGGAAGTCACGCAGCTGTGGGGCAGAAAGGACAGTTCACGCTGCGCGCTTCAGACCTGGGTTTCTTTTCAGTAAAAGGGTGCGTGTCCAGCTGCTGATGGGGTGCACCAGATGTACTCCTGTTTCTGGCGCATGGAATGGGCTCTGCAATTCAGGAGTTTCTAGAACCTCCGACGTTCTATTTACAGGGCTGTGGATGGACAATGTCTTCCCCCTCCAGTAAAGTCTGTATTCCTGTGCTCTATATCCTTCGAGACTTGAAGGGAGCTTATACAGTAGAGAAAATATTTTCTATCTTTATATAGCTTCTCTCTAGAACACAGGAGAATCGCAGAATGTGCAAGGTCCTTGCAATAACCTCTTGATCCATTCAGGATCTGCAAATAAGAAAACACATTGTTTAAAGCTGATAGAGGTGGAGACGAGCACAGGAACTGACAGCTGAGATGAACAAACGAAACAGTAATCCTGAAACAGTTTGTACGTATTCATCATGCAGGACTAACTGAGAGTTTGGAGGAATCCAACTCCATTTCTGTCTTGAAATTTTGAGTAATGCCAGTTTAAATCCCACTTCAGTAGGGGACAAAATGAGGGTGAAACCATCCATGCTGTATCATTAGATACTCATCTAAATAGCTACATACTAAAAAAAATTTAAAAAGATCACCATGTCATGCGATGAACACCATGAAATGTGTTCTCATTTTCTTAACTGGCATTATTAGATCCTTCACATAATACAGTCCTTGGTTCCTGTTTCTTTCTCCCTCTCCAATAAAAGGAATTACAGCCTCCACAGATCTGTAGTTGATCCTTAGGACTGACTGGAATACCCACATATTATGGGGAGAGGAAAAGTATCACCTGTGCTTTAAGACAAACTGTTAAAGTAGTGCATGTTTGTTTTTTCTTTTTTTTTAAGTGTATCAGTTGGCAAGAAAACCATTTTCTTACACAGCCTGTCCTTCCTCAGGCTCTGCAAACGCAAAGCCAAAAGGGTGACTGGCCTGCTGTTATTGTCCCTGTACTTATGGCAGGTTTGGGACCTGAGCCAGCCAAGGAAACTAGCAACTATTTCTTAACCTGTGCTGGATCTGTACAGCTCGCACTGAAAAAGAGCGTCAAAAACCCCCAGCTCTTGCAGAACTGAATGTTTGTATATTCAACTTGGAATAGAAACTAACTGTTGTAGCACTTCAGCACAGATTATGTGTTTTCCCAGCTCTAATTAAGATGTAGTACTTATAAATTAATTCCTGCAGTCACTGTTTTGTAATTAACATACGTCACTAATGCCTGGACAACAACAGGACACAGTCAAGTGCAGAGTACTAGCACTACACAAAACTGCCTAAAAAAAAAAAATCAGTGAAATTAATTCCAAGTCATCTTGCAGCTAAAAGTGAAGAATACGTAACCCTGCCACTTTTGGCCACAGGAGCACTTTACCTTCTGGGGTCGGGTGCCGTGCAATGCTGTCGTGAAGCAAACACCTCCTGTACACCAGACTCTGACAGGACTGGTAGGTTAGAAAGCACCTGTGAAAGAACAAGTAGTTGTAACAAGAGGTTTGGGGTTTTACTGTTGGGTTTTGTGACCTGATCCTATGCCCTGAGGTTGCCCTCCTAGGCTGGGTTTGTTCCCTACAGACTTTGCTTTCTGAGAGCAAGGGCAGTAATGAGCCACATTAAACATGAAAATTATTAATTCAGGTAAATGAAGCTTCCCAAGTATACCCAATTATGGTCACAATAATAAAAAAGGCCAGAAATCATTGAGAAAAGTTTCATCATTGGCCAAAAAATTTCAGCATACAGTAGAGGAGGGTTACTGCCCAGGGGAAGAACCAGGGTGTCTTTGAGGCAATGACTATTTAGCCAAACTAGCACAGAATCACAGAATCATTGCGGTTGGAAAGGGCCTCCAGGGTCATCAAGTCCAACCTTTGTCCTAGCACATGTCAGCAAAGGATTTTCTTTGTGACAAACTACTGGCTTGCCAAGTCTGCAGGGACAGACTTGTCCCAACGTACCCGATAGATCTATGTTGGAAGATTTCCTTTTCTAGAACTTGTCCAGCTTCTCAGTGTGGCTGTTTCAAATAATTTTTCATTAAATAACTTTGTTTTCAAGTGCTGAAGTAGTTAGAACAAACCCTCCTTCACCTGCTGCTCCAAAGGATGACTTGTGGTTGATTTTTTTTCCCCCACCTGCTTTTACCCTGCCCGTTTGAAGAAGAAAGTTAAGACAATCAGAAGCATTTTATTTAAACAATGAACAAGTGTGTTAGGTTAGCTGGTTAAGTATGTTTAAATCATCAAGAGGAGGGCAAAAACTCTTTAAGAACAGGTTACCTGAGCCAAATATGTCCATTGGAGCAGACTGCCTGTTTGCGATCGGTGAATGGCAGGATCTCTTTACACAAGCTGCAGTGCTCTGGAAAAGTCTGTTTGTTCATTTTCTTTAAGATATGCCCAATCAGCACCTGGGAATACAGAGCAGTCAGCAGCGTCTACAGCAAGACAACAGCCTGCTGAAAGGAATGTCTCTCAAGATCTTGTGATTTCAGAATCTGATACAGGATGCAAAGATCTACGCTCTTCACTCAATTCAAAGAGATAAAAGCATACTAAGTACAATATATTAATTTGTTCTCATTTTATTGTCACCTCCTAAAGATTTCTGCCCCACGGGGAAGGGATACAGAACTGAAAAGCAATAGTGTTATGGTAAGCTACTTGTAAATTTAAGAAGTACTGAAAAAATTGGTATCATGCCACTTTAGAGGATGCCACTGACCATTACCGGAATTACATGAAAAAAGGTTCCTGTTCAGAAATCACCTGGATGCATTTCTTCAGCAGTCATCTTAGAGTACACTTAATGTTTATAGTAGAACATCTGTGATCAAATTAGTCTTTGACATTTTAAGAGATATCAGCTGCATCCCAAGGACCTTTATAACGTGACAGCAAACTGAATAGATAAAATAGAACTTGGAAGACAGCTTTTAATCGCTATAAAAAGAAGAATCTTGCTTACAAGGTAAGCTATGAACTTTCAATTCATAGTAAAAAAACCCCAGCAATTCTGCTTGAGTACTTTCCTAGTGATGGCCACGCTCTGTGGCCCGCTTGCTCGGAAGTCCAGCAGACAGAGCACCACACTACCTCAGGGATGAAATGTGCTTCCCTCCTCTGTCTTTCTGCATGCAGTGTAGAAGTTAATTTTTAGAGCTCAAGTGATTTAAGGACTTGGGAAAATAACTGTTCCCTGCTCATACAATGAGGTACAGAAACAACTGAGACATTCTTGTCATCTAGTTCTAAGAGCCAGCAGACTGCTGGCAGCATTCCCACTGAAGCTTCCTTTGTCGGACTTCTTTATTCACAAAACTTCATTGCCCAGTGCAGGGTTCACTGATCCCTTATTTCCTGCCACAAATGCTGACTCTACACACCACAACTGCTTTTATTTTGGCAGGGAGCATTGCAAGTTTGGGAAGAGCTCCTGTCGTGGCCAAGCATTCAGTTATGTTCATTTATTGTAGTTCAAGTGTGCCTGAAGGTTCAGGCCATCTACGTTAAAATAGTCAGCTTGGTTAATTGAAAAGTCCTGCATAAAGTTCTGATTGCCTGGATTTAACTCATAAAACATCATCACTTTCTGGACCTCTGTAACTGGTCTTTCCACTGAAGGCTCATGGAGCAATGACAAGACCTAATGTATCATATTCAATTATAAATACTTGAAGAAGTGATACTGCAACTCTTAAAATTAGAACTGCAGACAAAACTGACCAGAGGCAATACCTCTTAAATTTAATTTTGTCAAGATGCTAGATTAAATAAGTTTAGCCATGAAAACAAACATCCCTCTCAATCAGTCCATGTTCTACACCCACCAACAGCAGTGGTGTAACCGTGGCCCTCTCCTCTGTTCTGCAAAACCTCAGGTGTGCTTATTCCTTATTGCACCTGATCCAGGCTTCAACATCTGTATTTCCACTCCCTCCTCCTCTGTAATTTCAAGGAAGGACAATTTAAGCTGTATGCTCTACAGCAGCTGATGTGATTACAGTTCGCTTTCCCACCCCAAAGTTGTATTTTCATTTAAGGATATGGAGGGGAGAGAAAGAAGTAACTTGTAAATCCCCAGAGCAGAGAGGTGCACTTACTCGTGCTGTTCTGTCATCATAGCCATCATCGGACATTAAGAAGTCACAGACTCCTCTGGTGGGAATACTGGTGTTTTCTGTAATCCATGTGTGTAGATAAACTTCTCCCAACACCCGTTTCATGTGTTCTCGTGTCAAGTGCATTTCTACTGCCTCAATGTGTGCCTGTATTTCAAGAAGCTTTTCTTCCATTGGCTCACGGCCTCCTATGTCACTTGACTGCGGAAGAGAATCATCTGCAGTGTCATCTATGTCCATACCTTTGCCTGTGTCACATAGGCTCTGCTTGCTGGCTTGTTTAGAAGTTCCTTCCTCCTGATCATCTTCAGTGCTGCCCATCCCAGGGGAATCCGATACCAAGATTTTTGCATCCTCGTGTGAAGGTCTCCACATGACCTCTGAGGGAGCTTTCTGCATTGACTGGTACAAAATCCTCAGGAGAAATAGCTTAAACCGCCAGAAGTAAGTAGAACCACAGCTCTCAATCTTTTTATCCAGCGCTTCCTGTAAGAATTGAGGAATATGCTTATCCTTCAAGATTTTCCAGCGTACAAGATCTGTCAAGTCCACCTGCCGGAAGAGGTTCTGAACAGAAGATTCCAAGAGCTGTGCAGCTGCCTCCTCAAAAGTCTTAAGGGTTACAAACTGAACTTGGTAGTTCTTGTTAACTGGGTGCAGACCGTTCGTCATGCCCTCGGTCGTAATAACCGCCAAGTACGCACCGCAGGGGCTAACGGCTATTCCATGAGTCCTGACAGAGCCAAACACTTCGGCGAGCTTAATCAGCTGGTGCTCAAATTTTAAAGCAACGTCTGTGAATATAGGAATCAGCTGCCTTACCTTCCCATCGCTGGAGCACGTGTACACCGTGCCGTTCTGCTTGTCGGCAGTCATAGACACGATTGGCAAAGAGTGAAGGCCTGTCACGTGGGAATTGTGGACATTCAGACCTGCTTTGGATATCAAGAGGAGACACCAAAACACGTAAGCTCCTCTTGCAGCCACCACTAAGCTACAACTGCACTTCTGGTAGGGGTGGTAAAGAGGAATGCATTTGATGCTATGCACTGGTAACTGGTCCATTTCTTGCCATAAGACTACGGGTTGTCTCAGCGTAAAGTAGCCTTTGACTGCTTTTAGATTGACAGGAAGGATCTTAACTGGTCCAAAAGCGCTCCCTACAATAAGTCCGCTCATCTTTCGGTTGTTATGTTCATATTCCCACCAAGACAAGACACTGGGGGAAGTTATTCCAGAGTCTATGGTATTGCAAGAAGTAATTGATTCCTTACCCAGAAACGGAAGCTGGAATTGCCAAACTGCAATGTTACCGTTTTCAAAGAGTACTGCTAAGAGCACGCTACCAACATCCCGGCATTCGTTGTTGTGTTTAACCTGCTGAGTGGTGCAGATGCCCGACCACTCCATGCGCACCGGAGTCTGCATGCTGTGCCGCCGCTGAAATTCAGAGAAGTCCCCTAGTTCTCCTCTGGGAGTGTCGGCCTTGGAAAGTTTGTAACTGGCTTCATACAAACGCTCCCCGTAGATTTCTGTCAGGTCCACCAGCTGCACCCACTGCAGTCTGTTGAGGTTTGCGTGGATGGTCAACCGATTGTCCATGGTCAAAGCTGCGAGCAGGCACCTTCCATTCGAGTCACAGCCCAGCGGTGACCAGCTGGAATACTTGAATCCTCGCATAGGCGGCAGTGACTTCCCCTCGGGATTGAATACTCGATCTAGCATAAAGGCTTGACTAACCGTTGGATCCGCTGAGCTTGCAAACTTCTCCTTACATTCTGCCACCTCCTTTTTTGGACCAACCTGAAAGATAACAAAAAGAACTTTTTTTTAGGAAGACTTTTCTGGAGTTCATTCCCACTTGAAATAGAGCATCCCCTATCACAACCTATACTACGCTGTTCCAGTGGTCAATTAATGTCACTCCTAAAGACTGAAGCTTCATTGCTGGCCCAAATTCATACAGTTTTGACTCTCAGCTGCTGAATCTTTGCTGAATCAAAGAGCCTGGTTTCATACTTCTGTTCTCAAGTGTATATTTAAAGGTACTTGGCATAACATTCAAACTGTAAAGTACTCAATATTTCAACTCAAGTTATTTCCTATTCTCAGAGTCATTTTTGGGAAAAAAAAAAATCAGCTCCACGACAAAAAAATTATTATTTAATAAGATATTCACCCAGACTTGCCACCTCTCTGTGCTAAGGAGTGTAAAAAGTCAGATGCCCCCACGAAGCCCACCACAATCCCTGCTGCAAAAGTCCTTCACCTTAAAGCAAAGCAAGGTTTCTGCTTAAAATCGTACAGAAACCATTGTTACCAAAGCACTAGAACTCAAGCGATTCTCAGACAAACCGCTAACCTTTAGGACCCCTGAAATCCAGCTGATACTGGCTCGGATTCCACCCGGACGCCTCGGGCTAGATACGTTCTATTCTCCCCTAGCCTTGTAAAACGCATCCCCACATGAAATGCTGCGAGTGGTGGCGGGGCAGGTGCAGCCTGGGGGGAGGACGCGACCCCGGGGGCTCCGGCATCGCCCGGGGGGGACACAGCGG
>VZZY01017682.1:919323-972488 GCA_013400335.1 Eurystomus gularis
CTGAGGGCTGCCCGGGGCAGCCGTGCTTAGCGAGGCGTGTGAGGAACCGGCGTCTAAAAAGTTACTCAGTGGGGCCTTTGGCTTTTTCCCCCCCGAGATGGTGGTGACACCTGCCCAGGGGCCTGGTGGCTCGGCGGGGAGACGGGCCCGGCCACCTTGGGGGGTGGTTATGGAGAGGGAAGACTCAGGGAGTGGGTGGGAAACAGCAGGTCCGGGCTGCTCTGATCCCCTCAGCTGGGCTGCGGGGGGATTGCTCTGCCCCTTCCTGGCGTTGTGAGCGGCTTGGACTCCGGGGGGCTGACTGCTGGGGCTGTGGGTAACGCTCTTCCAGGTCCCCGCCTCGTCTGGACATGCTTTGAAATGCTGCCAGGGAGGGGAAGTCTTCTATTGTGGAGTAAACTTCTACTTGTGGGAGTGTTGTGAGCTTCGGGAGTAGGTGCTGTACTCTCCTGAGTTTGAGGAAAAGAGAACAAGAAGGTTAAATAGAAGTTTTCCATTTAAAAGTGATTTTTACAGTGATTCTGGGTTGTTTCGATTATTATTATTAATTTTAAAATCGTTCTTAAAATCGTGTGCAAAAGTGTTAAGTGTTTGCCAGGATTTTATTAGGTGCCTTGAGATAGGGCACCACCACCACCACCGTTTTCCTGATGGTGAATCTTAGTGGAAAGAAGTTGGGTTTTGGTTGATTACCAGAAACATGAAGAAACAAGTGAAAAAAGTAGTGGAGCTTGAAAACAGGACAAAGAAAATCAGAGTGTGCTACTAGGAATGGGGAAGAGGGAGAAAAAGGTGGGACAAGATTGTGCTGGCATTTCACACATTTCAGGAGTTTTGCAGTCGTGTTGGGAAAAAGCAAGTTGGTTGAAAAGGGCTGGGGGACATTGAAGTGCTTTGGGCAGCAAAGGAAGTTAAATTCACTTTTCTTCTTCGCTATTCCTAGATGGAGAAGAAAAGTTTTTCTTAAGATGATTGGAAGGTCACTAAAATAAACTGCTGCAGAAGAAGAAATAAAGAGGTCAGAAAGGCTGAAAGTTGGCAGAAGCATAAGTTGAAGTGAGGTACAGGTCATCCCTCCTGCCCACAGAAAGAAGGAAGCCTACAGGGATGGCTTTGATGTAATTGGGAGATTTGCAGAGCTTTTGAGAGAGATTTTTAAAGCATGTTCTGCTCAGTTACTGAAGAAGCTGGAGGAAATCCATTACGTATGAGCACTGTATATGACCTCCGATTTCTCTTTGTATTTCAGTAATGTTTTTGTGAGTGGTGATGAATCTGTTAGAGTAGGAACTGTCTAGCTGCAAAAATCAAACTTAGGGGTAGGGGATGCCAAAAATAAGGGATCTATCTGTGGTCTGACCTTTGTGTTCTGCATGATACCATGTTGTAAATTCTCAGTCATTAATGAATTCTTGCTATCTGGTTTGGTTGTTAATATTAAAGCAGTCTAGTGCTCTGAAAAGAAAGCTCCAGTCACCACATGGAAACCCGCCTTTGAAACGTAAACGGAAGCCAGCAATAAACACCTTCAAGAAATCTACTCCAGAAGCTGACAACAAGAAGGGAAGTACATCCCAAAAATCTCCTCCTAAGAAGCAGTTGACTGACAACCGAAATGAAAGTCAGAAGTGCAAACCTTTCATTAAGACGTCAAGCCTGTTTAGAAACAACCCTGATATCCCAGAAATTCACAGGTATTTTAGACAAATGGGAGGAAAAAACCCTTTTCAGTGCCTTGAAACTCAGTGTCTTGAATTCTTGCCCTTGCTTGGACAGAGCAGTTGCTGGGTACATGTTGTTCCATTACTGTTTTCATAGAATACTACTGTATCATTTGTAACCACACCCTGTGCTTTGTTTTGGTTTGTTTCCTCTGGCTCAGGAAAGCAGTGCAGCAGGTGCAAGAAAATGTTTTCACTACGGATTCTTTTAGCCAGTTAGACCTCCATCCACATCTGGTGAGTGGCAGGAAGGCTGCGCACGTGGAAATGTGCTTTTTTGGGTGGGGAGAAGGTTAGAGAGCTGAGAGATGCACCTTTACTGGTGGTGACTGGACAGGCGTGCCAGTACTTTGCCCCATTTTGTTACAGTCTCCTAGCTCAACGTGCTGGCCGGTGTCCTGACTGGTTCCCCAGCACCCTTCGCTGTTAGCTGTTGTAATACCAAAAAAACCACAGAAAACTGTCTGGGAGTGCAGTATTTTAACAAATCTGGTATTTCATGATGTACCAGCAACGGTGTAATTCAGATTAACTAGGAAGTATTTTGAGGACATGGGAACTTTTACATCTAGTTGCCCTGGACCAGTAATGTAGAGAATAAGCATCTATTTCCTGGTATTTGCTTTACCTTGTACTATACAAAGTAACAGTTTGACAACGAAACCTGCTCTTTATGCTCTCTCTAGATCTCCACAATAAACACCGTCCTGAAGATAAGTAGCATGACCAGGTAAGCAAATTAATGGGAAAACTTTGTGTTTCGCTACCCCTTAAAGCCAGTCACCTCTGATCGTTTCATTCTATGTAATCCGTTTATGAAGACCACAGTACCTGCTGGGCTGTCCCATTTGCCATAGCGTTTGTTGCTTTCAAAATTTGGGATGAGAAATAGCTTGTAAGTGACCCAGCAAGTCAATTGTCACAGCTGAAGATCGAACCTTGGAGTCCTGCCTTTTAGTTTGGTGGTTGAATCATAAAACCATCTTTTTTTTAGTGTATCACATCTGATGCCTTCCTGGTGGCTTTCCTTAGAACTATCCACTGCCAGTGTAGCTACACAGCAGAGATCAATGTGTGGAATTTGGGGTAAACAGTTTTGAAACAATCAGTGACTGTTAAAACCCTCAGGTTCTATCCTGTGTTGCATTCCTGTTTCTTAACGCGTTTTGTTTGTTACGCAGTGTTCAGAAGCAAACAATTCCTGTGCTCCTGCAAGGCAAAGATGCTCTAGTGAGATCTCAGACTGGTTCAGGTCAGTATTGAATAGTCAGCCTCCTTCCCTAGGGCATATTAAACTGCATCCTAAATACAGACCCAAAATCTCACGTTCCCAGTACAACTCATACAAGTGACAGGCCGGGAAGCCTGGTGTGGGACTGGCGTGACATGGATGTCACAGATGTCTCATTTCCTTGGGTGTGGGAGATATTTATTTAGATAGATCTTACTGGGATACCGCCACCCATCTCTCTTTTAATTTAACCCTTTGTTGAATTGCCCGTCAATCTTCCATTCTGGAAACTTTCTACTTAATTAAAACTTTTCCGGACTCTGACTTCAGTTTAAGGGTGGTAGGATGAGTGGTACTTTAATTTGCTGGAGCACTGTAATTGCCGCTTTGTTTTTTTGATGGAAAGCCTTACAACTTTCTCTGTTTTAAAAAGGTAAAACTCTTGCCTATGGGATTCCACTTGTACAGTCTTTGCAAGGAATGGAATCCAAAATACAGGTAGGTGCAACAGACTTTTAGTATCGAAAGCAAATATATTTGACTATTAAAAATAAAATCCAGCTCTTATCTTATAGTCATCACTGTCTCTTCTTGATACAAAGCTCAAGCAGTTGTTCTTCCCCTTTATTTGTGCGTGTGGCTTGTGTGACCCTGCTGTGCTGTTGAGATACAGAGGATACAAGAACCATGTTACATGTTCCCCTTTCCCTGATGCAATAGGCTAAATTGTAAATAGGCTGGATTGTCACGTTTGGAGAAGGTGGAGTGCAGGAGGGGCAATGGTCTGGAAGCTGGGAGAACAGAAAACAAAGGTTATTGTCATGTCTTTAGGAGTAATAAGTTTCTAATCTTGGACGTGGAGTGAGGTTTGATAATGGCTCCCAGTTTGGATCATCTGGTTGACCAGAAAATGCTGCTGCAGATCTGCCATCTCTTGTGTGCTTTATGGAAAGAGATCATTCTGACTTTCCTTATGGGTTGAAATGTTTCCAGCCCATCCTGGATTGTTACTTTCTGCACCTGCTACCGACAGATTGTTGCTGTGCATCAAATGTGAGACTATTTCTGCAACTCGGAAATACCCGAGTGAACCAAGATGTGTGTGGGATAAAATGTTGGATGTGACTGTGAGCAGTTTTTCAAGCAGGGAAGAGAAGGCAATGCAATATTGATTCTAGGAAGACTGTTGTTTTTTTTGAAAGCTGCGAGGGGGGAATACCCCAAACTGTCGTGTGCAAGCTTGTGCTCAAACCCTTCAGAATTCACTTTGTTGGCTCATAGCAGTTGGATGTGGAAGTGTTACGTTCTTTTTAGTGGACCTCTTGTCTTCTCTGTTTGCAGCGCAGTGATGGGCCTTATGCACTCATCCTGGTCCCAACAAGAGAGGTAGGTGGCTTTTTTCCTTCTGATTCTAGCTGAATCTGAGTCTTTGAACACTGATTTTTAGTGTGTAGAGGTGGGTCCAACAGGGACTGTCTTGGAAGACATTGTCTGTCCTTTTGCTCAGATCTTGCCCTCACAGAAAGAGCATTTGCTCTCTGGGTGCATGTTGCCATTTTTGTTCAGTGCCACACCAAAGTAAGAAAGAGGAATCTCTTTAAGTTTTCCTTGTGCAGTTGGAAATAATTGTGAAGACTGGAGAAACTCTCCAGCTCAGTGCATGGGAGGGAGAAGCTTGCCTAGCTCACATAGGGGAAGTAAGTAAAACCAATGAAATCAGCTTTGCAAATGTGTAGGTTTATACAGCCATTTCATTTTTAAAGCCCTTATTTGAAATCTGTAAGTGAATGATGAAGATGAGGCTTCCAAGAGTTGGTTTCTTCACTGAACTCTCTTCTATTTGATTTATATTATTTGCAATTGCAAAGGCAGTTTCAGAGGAGGGTACCAACCTTTTTTGGGTTGGTTTTTTTGTATGTCAAATGATAATAACTTCCCAGTGGAGAACTGATTGCAGATGCCTAGTTTGGGGCACAATATTTTATGCATCCTGCGGTGAAGTATCTCAGCTCGGTTCGTGAAAGGAGAAAGCTCTGAAGCTATTTAAATTTTTACAGCAGCAAACTTACTGCCTCTGTAGGATGCTGTATGAATACTAAGCATGTAGGAAAGTGTTCATAAGCTTGTTTAAAGGGCTGCCATTAAGAGTGCTTATGAAGATAATTTATAATTACTGTTGGTATTGTATTACTACTGGCTGGGAAGTGAAGAGGTAGAGTGATCCAGTGGTGTCATCACTGTGTGGGTCAGATGAGGGAGTAATGAGGTCTTCCCTAACTGCCAGAAGGTAACTAACCTCTGGGCTGTGTTTCCTTTTCATAGTGGTTTTCTTCCAGAAATTGTGCCTTTTGGCCCTTTACTCTTCCAGCAGAGCTTGTTTTGTCCCTGGGGCATTCACAGAAGCCAGCAGAAGTCTCTGTTGTCCTGAGAGCTGGCTTGTGGAGCTGAACCAGTAGAAAGGTTTTTGAATGGGTCCAAATATGATAAAAGAAGGATTATGCAAGAGAATAAAATAATAAGCAGCTTCTAAAAGAAAGATTAAGGACATATTTAGAATTCTGATGGTATACATAACGGATTTTTGAGCCAACGGGGCTCGTAGTCCATCTTTGTAGTCCAGGGACTTTCTCAGAGCTCGCTTTCTTTTGTTCACTTCCATAGCTTGCTCTCCAAAGTTTCGATACAATGCAGAAACTACTTAAGGTAAGAATTCAATGCTCTGTGTTCTTCTTATTCCTTGAGCCTCTTCCCGTAAGATGCTGAGCAACTCCAGTTCCTGGGAATTCAACTGGATATTGAAGAAAATCCAGAATCTGGGAAGATATACGGTCCTTAAGGATAAATCTGTTTGTCTTCAAGTAGATGATTTCCCTATGCTATGTTTTAAACTATTACATAAACAATTAAGTGATTAATTATGGCACCTTAGTTGCACATGTTTTCATAAACAAGCGTAGTTGATTTTCACAACGTTTTGGTTTTAGAAGTACCTGCCATTGTTTCAGTCTGAGAATGGAAACTCAAGTACTGAGTACAAGAAACAAGTACTGTTTGAAACTAATACTAGACAGATGGGTTTCAGATGGGGAGTAGAACTTTGTCAACTGTTTTGCCAGTTGAACGGCTGGAGAAATTAGAAGCCTTTAAAAATCATTAAATGATAGCGCTTTCCTTTCAGTTGAGGTAGAGTATCTTACCATGGAGCTGCAAAGTATCTAAATACTTCATCCGATCCATATTCCCACTCCCACTTCTGTTTTCTTCCTTGAAATAATAAGGCACTTTCCAAGTCTTTTTTAGTGCTGAAACTGCCAAGTAAGGTTTTGTTGTGTCATGCTGAGGTTTAAAGTACTTCGACCTTCCTCTGTAATCATCAGAAGTTATTATGACTGGACTTTTGATGTCCTTCAAAGGACGAAGTCTGGCCTGAGCCCCTTTATTTTTTCCTTGTTACGTATCATGTATAGCAACCATCAACTCCAGTGTAAACTGTCATAGTGACCCAAAGCAGCAGATTTAGGTCATGGTCTTGCTGGACCTTGGAAGGGCTGGACTCCTGGAGGTTGTAATATGATGGTGTAATCACTGAGAGAGAAAAATTCTAGTTGAGCTTCTCCTGATGCAGTTAGTCTAATGCCAGCTGCTAAGATTATATTGCCTGGATCTTGCTTAGCTATCTTCCTTGTTTTAAACCTTAAAAAGAAGTTTCTTTTTGTAGAAACTATTTTGTTGGAGTATTTCTGGTAAGCAGTGACCCCTGGAAATTTAAGCTCATTTATCCATCACGCAGTTGTGCAATCCCTGCAAGCTGTGCTCTTGCTTCTGTCCTGCATTGCCTCTTGAGTGGGGCGAGGGCAGTGCTGTGCTTTGATTGTCTCCCGTTCCAGTATCGGGCAATGTTGGATTCAATGAAGGATTGGACCTCATTAAAAGAAGTGACAAAAGCTGCTGCCAATATCAATGAGACATGTAATGTTCACAGACACAGCGGCTGTGTTCATGTAGGTCTATATAAACTTTCTAGGTCCTGTGTTTTTATTAAATTTGTCTCGGCCTCAGGAAGGTGTTGCTTAAAGGCAAGATGAACTAGCTTTGTAGCTTGTCTTTGAACATTTAAGCTACGTGGGGAAAAGAAATATTACTATGTGATTGGAAGTGGTACAAAAATGATTGCATTTCTCTCTTTGTAGGCCATGTGGGAGGCGAGTTACATGGCTAGAGCTAAAGGTGCCATTGATAGGTAGCTGTGGGTGAGAGAGTGCGTGCAGGCTGTGTCTGGTAGATCAGACGCTCACCGCTGTCAGCCCCAGTCCTTTCTCTCTTTGCCAAGAAACAGCATTTTTGGATTAGGCTCTGTCTTTTTATTAAGAAGAATCTATATTGGTCTTGGTTTTACTTTCTGTAGCCATTCACTTGGATTGTGCCTGGGGTTCTAATGGGAGGAGAAAAGAGGAAATCAGAAAAAGCCAGGTAGGAAGCCAACTTCTTAAATTGCATTTTGGGTTCTTCTGCTCTATAGTGTTTTTATCTGTTAGTCTTCTTTAGAGTGCTTTCCTTACTGGGAGGGAGGATTGTGAGTTTGGCTCAGGCTGTGATCCCCCTGGATCTTGCACAGACACAGTGACGGGGTCAGCAGGAAGTATTCACTTCCCCCAGTCGGATCCAGTTCTAAAATGCTGATGATGATCTCTTGTGTCAGTATTTTTTTTTCCTCTTCTGACAAACACCTGTATTTGCTTACCACTGAGTGCAGTCTACAGTATTTGTCATGGGGGAAATTGCTTTCTGGAGAACAGATATCCTGGTGTTAAAAATCTCTTTCTTTTCCCTTTTTGAAAATTGAATTCTAAGCTGGTAATCCAAAATGGAATTTTCATTTCTCTGTATATAAGCGTACACAAAAAAAATTTACTCTTGGCAGTAAAAAAAGTACTTAATTAGAAAAGAAAGCCTGGCTTGGGTGTTCTATATTTTTAAATATTATTGATATTTCTTTCCACCCTGTCCTTGTCACTGAGTATGCCTTTGAGCATCAATGATGATCAAAGATAAAATTTAGCTGTGCAAGAAATTTCAGTTTTCATTAGCGAGAAAGTACTGGCCCTGCTAATTTTACTATGGCCGTGATTTTTTCCTTTGTACATTCAGTTCCTCACTTTGAGTTCCTGTTTCAGAGTTACTGCTAACCTCGATGTTCTCTTTCCTTTTTGTTTTTTCTTGTGTTTTTTTGTTTGGTTGTTTTTTGGGGTTTTGGTGTTTGTTTTGTTTTGTTTTTTAACCTAAATAGATTACGTAAAGGGATAAACATCCTCATTTCAACTCCTGGTCGCCTGGTTGATCACATCAAGTCCACAGAATGTATTCATTTCCGTCACACTCAATGGCTGATTATTGATGAAGCAGACAGGTAAACTTCCAAGTGTTTAGATATGTAAAATAATTTATATCCTCTGCATCATAATTCACTAAATAATTAAAAAAGGAGAGAGAGTGCATGCATGCCAACTTAAACCATTCATGGTCAGTGGCCTTAACCAAACACCAGATGTCTGGGATTAGGAAGAATTGTCCCCTTTGGACAGATTATTGTATGGTTATTCATTGCAGAGATGCTCTCCATGTCTTCTGACATGTATAACCCTGGCAAAACTTGAAGATGGAACATGAAGCTAGATGGGCCAAAGATCTGACCAGCTCTATTCCTAATTGGCTCGTGTATCATGAAGACTCTCTCCTCATTCCTTCCCACAGTACCTTTCATCACCTCTGCTGGTTTTGCAGGATCCTGGACCTGGGCTTTGAGAAGGATGTAGCTGTGATACTCAATGCTTTAAATGCCGAGAGAGAGACACGTCAGAATGTCCTGCTCTCAGCCACCCTCACGGAAGGTAGGTTGTAGACAGATTGTGTCTCTTTTAGCTGGGTAATGCTCAGGCAACTGCAAAATAGTTGGTTGAGTCTGTTATATTACAGCCCAATCTGAAGCCCTTGGCAGAAGTGGAATAATGGCTACTGATTTCTTTGGGCTTATGACACTTGTCCTTCGTTAGTGGAATCTGTCAGTGTGTGTATGTATGTGGTCCATACGTGTGTCTCAAAAATACCACAGCAAAGTCACCATGAACCTGGGAAGCAATTGGTTTTTTGTTTGCTTCACAAATACAGAATTGGGACAAAAAAGCTAAGAACAGGACAGGACAGCTGTTGTGTGATTTGCTTGGTATCGTACAAGAAGTCAGTTGCTGAGGTAGGAATTGAGCCAGGCCTTGTGACTCCTGCACTCTTGATAGAGTGAAGATCTCTTGGGTTTTTCCCACACACAGAGTTAAAAAATGGGACTGCCAAATTATCTGGTCAAGACATTTAAGTAATGTGAAATAGCACAGTTGGCTGAAGTGTAGCATCTTGTGATGCCTTGGGTGGAGTCCACAGCAACTAATCCTGGCTAGCCCCTGAAAAGTCTGGAGTTTGTGGAGGTGTTCTGCCTGTCTGAGGCGTGGCCTGTTAGTTCCTTCCCCTTCACTGCTATTCACTGGAATTACATTAATTGGGGTTTTTATGTGAATATATCATCACCCTCCCCAGCAGCACCCCAGACTGGACTTCATGTATTTTTCATTTTCTGTGGTTTAGGAGTCACACGACTGGCTGATATCAGCTTGAATGATCCTGTCAGCATTTCCATAGCAGATGAAAACCAGAAAACGCTCAAACCAGCACCGCAAACAGAGAGACGAGCCAATAGTTCATCAAACTGCATGGACCAGGAAAACTTTGCTGTTCCAGAGAAGCTCAAGCAGTATGTCATGATGGTCCCCAGCAAACTGAGGCTTGTCACATTAGCAGCTTTTATCCTTGAGAAATGCAAGGTGAGACTGTTTGCATTTATATCGCTAAGTAGCCCTTTGTCCTTTCAAACTCCTTTATCCATTACTCTGTCAAGGATAGCACGGATTAGATCTAGGGCTTTGAAGTGCATCTAGTGTGCAGGAAGCCACAAGAGAACTGAGGTGCTGTTGTCTTTCATGCTGGCAGTGAGATACCTGTGCAGCACGTACTTGTACTTCTTTCGTGGGCTCAGTATTTGGTGTCAAATTCCATAATTCTTTCCCAGATAGTATCTCCAGAAGTAGAAGCCACCTAGATACTACAATGATCAAGGAATTGGGGGAGGTCTGTGGAGTGGTCAGGTGCAGTTTTCCTGTTTTTCTTGCAGGTTGAAAAACACCACAAGATGATCATCTTTTTCTCCAGCTGTGAACAAGTGGAATTCCACTATGAGCTCCTTCTGAAGGTCCTTTCAGGAGGGCTAGAGGCAGAACAACCTGAACGTTCAGCTGTCTCCTCTGCATGCTTACAGTTTCTGCGACTGCACGGCAACATGGAACAGGAAGTAAGTATTCTAAAAATGCCAGCTTACACCCGTTTTATTCCTTATTTCCTATGATTTATTATGTGGCTATTTTAGGGAGGAGGGCAGAAGAGAGGACAGAGAGTCATTTCACCTCTAGGGGCCTCACTCTTCCATCTGCTAATGAGAATAGGAATATTGTCCCACTTCTGGAAAGTACCTTGGTAGCTGTATCTGAGAAACACAGCTGAAGAGGCAAGAGTTATTTCAGCAAGCTGAGGCAGCCGTTCTGTATTCCCAGTGGGTGACCTTAAACCATTTATGTACCTGTGATTCTCTCTCATGTAGTCCAGACAGGCTTTTAATGCCAAAGGAAAACCTCATCCAAGCCCTCAAACATCAGTACCCAGTAAGTTGTCCCCGTTGGATGAGGATGGAGCAGTGTGGCTTTGGTTTTGAAGAACGGTGTCTTGACAGACTACTTTTTTTCCCTGGGATGGAATAATAGCAATATAACAGTGATTACCTCAAAATAGGTCTAGGTTTTTTGCCAGATAGGCCTGAGTGATGAGATTGGAGCTTGCTACAGAGGACTGAGAGGCCAGGAGATGTATCAAATGAACTGTCACTGCAGCTTTTCTCTCAATAGCTGAGGGACTTCCCTTGAAAGCTCTGTCCCAGATCCTGCCCTTGGTCTGTGATGGAGAGAGTTACCTCTCTACTCTGAGCTGCACAGCAGAGATGGTAGATGAATAGAGCTCTTCTGGTAAAGCAAGAGGTGAAGAGCCATTGTTTTTCTCGCTCGTTCCCATCCTGTGGAGACCAGAAACATGTGCTTTGCTGTCCCTGCAGTCTGGCCTTTCCTCAACCTGCCTGCCTGAGCGAGTGAGCAGGCCTGGTCTGGCCCAACTCTACCCTGACCAGCTGTTAAGCCAACAGAACACCACTAAGTAGCTGGCATCAGGGGAAGGGTTTTGCCTTTTTAGTACCCAGTGTGTAATTAGTGCTTGATGTCTTCAAATTAAGAGCATTAATGGAGCTAAATTGTGGATCCCATATGGTACTGCTGAGCACGGCTGCTGTCATTGTCAACAAGATACAGCGTGCTCTCTTCTTTAATTTTTGTCAGCAGAGGGTTCAGTGTGTCGGCAAGGCCCAAGTTTCCCTTCTTTCCTAGGACTTGACTTCTAGCTGGGAGTCAAGTATGTGAGATTTCTTCTATATCATCAACATAGCAGGATGTTTACTTCTAGCTAGAACTCTGAGGAGGAAGGCTTGAAACATGGATATTTTGGAAGGAGGAAGCAAAAGGGACAGGAAGGAGATGGGTATGGTGTTTCCAAGGCCAGAGACAGTCTGAGATCTGGAAAATAAAAGAGAGTAAATGGAATCAGATCAAGGGATTATAAATGTCTGGTCATTGCCCACAGCTACGGAGAGGGAGTGTAGGTGTTTAGGTGGTACTGGCAAGGGAATACCAAATGCTACTGAGGCCTTTGGTTACTAGTGCTCAGAGATTGTCTTGTATGATAGCAAATATCATGATATGATGTGGGCTGGAGAAGCAGTTTCCATTGCTTTTGTCAAGAACAAAAAAACACATCCCAAAGTAGTTGGTTAAACTAATTAAAGTGTTCTTAGGAAGGTTTTAGAACTGACAAAGCAGGAGGCTTTTGAAGGTAAGTGAAGAGCCATACTGGTGGGTTCCTGCAGCTTTGGGGCTCAACAGCTCTAAGACTGCTGGTGGGGTTATCTAGGGGCTGTGGACAGCCCTGCCTGGGAGCCTGAGCTCATGTTAGAAGCAGGGGCTGCAGGAATTCTGCTGGGGCAGACTGGTGGTGAGGAGAAAGCTGAGGAGCACCTGTCTCTGACGCTCGTGGCAAGGAACAACTTCCATCCCAGCATCAGCAGCCTTGTTGGTGACCCTCACCAGGACGAGGCCTTTTCTTGTGGCAAGGCCATGGGAGGGTGCCCTGGCAGCTGTGCACAGGACATGGGGGTCCTGCCTCCTTGCCCCCCCTGGGAAGGGGTTTCTAGCCAAGGTCTCATTGCTCCTGCCCTGTTACTTTGAAGACTTATCCCACAGCCATTCACATGAGTGTGCAGCTGAGCATCCCTGATACCCAACAGTGACAGAATCAGTCCAGTGACTGTCTGTGTGCCCCACTGGGCACATGGTGAGGCTGATCTCTTGTGATGTGACTTTATCACTGTGTCAGCAAAATGGGCTTGTCCTGCCCATTGTGTGACTGGACAGACAGCAGTGAAGGTGTCCAGCTTTTGCATTCCGAAGAGCCTGTGTTGACAATAAAATGTTCTGGTGCTTCTGTTGCTGCTGCCTGGTCTTTTGTGGATCCCTTTTCCATGTCAGATACTGCTTTTTGACATACACAGGCCGTGCTTGTGTGCAAACCATGGAGGTGTTGGCTGCTCTGATTTGACCAAATGCATTCAGGCTTGCCACAGATGCTGTGCCTTCCTGCCTGGGACCACACCTCTATGCTGTACCTTTTTTTATTTTTATTTTTTCTCCATTTGCAGGAAGAGTCTGACTAGAGCTCATTAATTCCTTTGGTTTTGAAGCTTTACTTGGTACAGTGAATGAGGCATAGTTGTTAAGTTGTTGCATTAGCTAATTCGATTTATGTTTGATTGTAATGTGCATAAGCACTCGTGTCATTTTTCTATTTCAATCCTCTAGGAAAGAACAGAGGTCTTCCAGGAATTCCTAAAATCCAGGACTGGCATCCTGCTTTGCACTGTAAGTAACTTAGAGTCCCTTCGCAGCTCCACGCTAATGGGCCTGTCTGGTATCTAATGGTAGAACAGAGGATTTGGCACTGAGCTCTAATTCCAGCTCTCCATCTGACCTTGAGGAAAGTCATCTCTTTTTTTCTGCATCTCACGTGTTAAATAAGGACTTGTGCCCTCTTTGCAAACTGTTCTACAATCTTTTGCAGCAAGGTACCATATACAGAAAAAGTGTGTGTCTTACACAAGAGGCCTCTCTGTATTTTATATGGTCTTATGTCTGTAAAAATCTGTTCGTTTGAAGCTGGAACCTTGCCCTCCACAGGCAGTCAGCAGAACACAATCCTACTTTGTAGTATGCCCCATAACTGCCGGGTAAATTGGATGTGATGTGGTATTTCCCATCTTAATGACTACCCCAAGGTTAAGAACAAAAACCTGCAGGGATGGAAGGGAAACCCAACCAGAGGACGGTGTCGTTAGAAAGGCATGCGCTCTGCTGCTCTCCATGCTTTGCCCTTCAAGCTTCCTTCAAGGGTGCTGAGGGAGAAATTCTTGTCCTCTACTGAAGTTCGCTGGCACCCTTGTGTTGTGGTGGCACCTTCCACTTCTTGTTTCTGCCCTGTCGGTGCCATAGCTAGCCTGCTGCAGTGCTGCAGAAGTCTGCACGATTTGCTCTCTAATAGTGGCAGCTGTTGATCTGAAAACGTGTGAATCTTGGCGATTTCTACCCACCGCAAACTTGTAAATTACAGCGATCGGGAGTAATTAGAGCTGAGAAACCCTCTCCAGCTCTGAAATGACTCCTGTTCTTGCAGCACGTTATTCTTAAAGGAAACTAGTTGCAATTTTTTTCAGAGAGTGAGTGCTGAATGTCGTCTTGTTTTTATGCCTGCAGTTCAAACTAGGGCTGCCACTTACATAGGAGAGTTCTATTTAGGGCTGCCAAGTTATATATTGAATCCCCTGTAAAACTGTACTTGTTACATGGTAGTCTTGGTGCTGCTTGTGGGTACAACCCTTCAGTGATCTAACCAAGGTCAAAATGCATCTCTGCAGCTGAAGTAGCTATAGCTTGGTTTCCCTGTATACAGAGGTAATACTGAAGTGTCTCAGCTGAGGAGGATAGCAAAACTCCAATCATTCAGTGGCGTGTTTTGAGGATAAAGTGTTTGGTAAATTCTAAATAATAAATAGCTAAACTTTGTTATCCTTCATGCACATGCTGCCTGTAACTGAGAAATTTCAGAGACATGTCTTGTTACTGAAATTTCAGTTTAGTGAGTTTGGAAAGACAGTGAATGCTCAATTTTAGACAAAGAGAAAAGGGAATTATTGCAATCACTGGGATATCAGTTCCCAGGTGAGACCGTTCAAAGGAGAAATGCAGCCTGTGGAGGGAAAAATCTGCCAGGAAACGTACGGCTGTTGTGAAAGTAGAAGGAAGAATAAGTTGGATAAAGAAATCCCAGTGGATGAGATCCCCTTCTTGATACACTGGAGATGTGGTTTGATTTCCTGCCATGCCACAGACTCTGCACAAGTGGATGTGGAATTGTGATGACAAGACAAGTAGCCGCATATCAGCTGAGCAGCAATAGTTGTGTGTTTGCTCCTGACTTTTCATAAATGGGAGGTAATGTGAATTAACCCAGATTGCATTATCTCACACTGTTCTCTTCAAGGCACTTATTGTAACCCTCCTTCGTTTCAATCTAACCTACTTTGCATTTACTGCAAGGCAGGGATGCAAATCCTGACGGTTACCGTTACCGTGGCTCAGCTGGCGCGTGGTTAGCGCGTTAAGCACAGTAAGTTGTGTGTCCGAGTCCAAAATCTCTCTGTGCTTCAGCTCCCCATCTGTAAAATGGGGATAGTAGCACTCTTCTATCTTACAGAGATGTTGGGAGGACGAGTGCATTGAAACCAGGAGGTGGCCTGTTACCACAGTAATGGGGACCATATGGACACCTTAATATAGAGATACACTTTGCACTAGTCCCACATTACAGGTGCCTCCCCAACGCAGATGTCCAAAGGGCAGCCAGGCACTGTGACCACCTCCTGCCTCCGAGGGCATTGCTTTTTCTGACACTTTTCTTCATATCAGCAAAAATGTTTTTGCAAAAAGATAGTTCTGTTCTTTTTCACTGCGAAATCACGTTTTGTGCCCACAAAATCTGGAAACCTGGCTCACAAAAGAACAACACAAATAATGTTGCTGTCCTTCCCTCGTCCCTTATGCCATGTTCTCCACCCATCTTTCCGCTCTAGTAAGCAATGGGACCTGCTGTTCCTTTTATTAATTTGCTCTATGTCATATGTATATTAATATATTCCATAAAATACTTTTGCCAGACAATATAAGCTGGCAGACAAGAAAATAAAGAAGGTCTGTGTATCTCAGAGGGTCTCATCCACATTTATTTCTCTCTCCTTCACTGAAGTTCTTTGCAGCTTCCTTTGGGATGTGCCTTTTAAACAAGTTCATCTCTTCCAGGGAGAGGAAAGATCATTTGGAGATTGTTTGCTGTTTACTCAGTCACGCTAACTCATCTTGCCAGTTTTCTGGCGGCCCCAGCCAAGAGCTTTCGCCTCTGACAGCTTCTGTGCTCTCTCCTTCCTCCTCTGATTACGCAGCCCAATCTGTCACCCTGCCGACGGGGGTCTCTACCCTGCTGATGGCTTTCCACACTCGGCAGTAATGACTTTTGGCAGGCCGGGAAGGCGCGAGAGCTTCTTCCCCAGCTTGGAGAGCCGTTAGGCCCTCTCTGCCTGTTAGCTAAAGCACTTTGTGAGGTTCTTTGGTAAATAAATGAGTCATTTTAATCCAACTGACAGCCTGGCACCTGAGCAAGCTGCCTTCCATCTGTACTTCTAGGCCTCATGTAGGCAGCCAATTGTCAAGCTCAGGGCCTTCAAGACCTCACCATTGAGTGTCTTTCAAAAGCAACTTTCGCAATTTCCTTTGCCCTAATTAGACTGTGTGAGAGGGACTGAGCAAAGCAAGGCCCTTGCAAAACTTTTGTGGCTGTGTTGGTTCTGATCTTCTGCAGCTTATGCTTCACTTCCAGTGTGGCCTTTTTGCCCTCCGTTCCCTCGCAGCCACCCTCCGTACACCACCACCATGAGCATGGGGTGGCAACAGCAATTGTTAGAAGCATGAATTTCAGCACTTCTGGGGTCCTCAGGTGGATTGTACCTTGATACTCTGCTGTTCTGTGGCTTGCGGTTGGGATCAGGGCAGGAACGTGGTTAAGGCTTCAGATTATCGTGTTTGTGTGGGTTTTATTTTAAATCACACTGGTGTGGGTTATTTCTCCTTGCTCCTGTGAAGTGGTCACTTAATTCTCCCTTCCATTGCCCGTTGGAAGGAATCAGCAGCGACCTGCTGAGGTGTCGTATTCTTGATTTGCCCGTTATTAAGGAATAATGGTGTGAGGTCACGCACACATGGAAAGGGGAATGCCATCTGGGGCTGTGGAAAAGAAGGGAGAGAAGTACTTTGGAAATCTGTTGGGCTTCCTGAAGGAGCACTGGCAGCAGGTTCGTGCTTCTGTGTGTGGAATAAATGTAGTGCTAGTAAAAACAGGTAATTGTTGCTTGAGCTGCATTCTTTTTCCTGGTAAGGTGACCCACAAGTATTTTTCTAAAGATCTGAGAAGTAGGAAGCTCCTGGACTCTGCCAGCTCAGGAAAGCAAATAAACTCAAACTTTTTCTCCTAATTCTACCTTGCTGCTGTCTACTGAGGTCTTTGAGGAAAAGGAGCTACAGGAGACGCAGGTGGACGGATACTGAGGAATCTTTGAGACTTTGCAAAACACTCCAATTACCAGTAAATCCCAAGACACTTCTGAAAGAAAGCCAAGTTAAACACCAGGAGAATAGCTGTTGATATGTGTCAGTAACAGCTGAGTGGAGTCGGTGCTGTTGTGAAAGCAATAGTGAATACAAGGCTGCTGATGGGAGAGAGCCTCCTCTTAAAGTTTTATTTTATTTATTAGGCTATTTATTAGGCAAAATTTCAGTTAACCTTTTCACCTTGCCCACGTGCTTTGGCAAATCCACATGGGAACAACACTGTCTGCGACGGGAGTTTCCTGGCCACAGGCATTGAGATCTTAGAAGAGAAGGGAAAGAGTCGTGATGGATGAGAGAGATGGCTCTTGCCCCTGCCATCTACTTCTCTTCCTCGTGTTGTAGGTGACCACAGGGACAGCTTGGCTCTGTGTTTATTTTGGGCAAACTGACCCTGTCCCGAGGTCAGAGCCCTCTCACCAAATGCAGCCCTTCTGAGACAACTGGGTGTGAGAAAGAGCACAGTATAGGAAAAAACCAAAGACTTGTCAGCGTGGAAGTCTAGAAGAGAGCCAGCCAGACGTCAGCACTCCTATCTGATCATGCTGTAGGGTTTATAATCTTGTTATCCTGGTAACTGCTGCACACGTTCCCCAACTTCTCTTGATTTATTTTCTTCAGCCTCCTTTAAATGGCTTTTTGTACATCTGTTCATTCTGACTCTGGGAACGAGTCGTTTCTTAATGAGCGTGTTGGAGCAAAAGTGTGTATTTTTTCGGAGTGGGCGCTGTGGAAAGCGTCTCCTCTTTTACTGCAGTTGGAGCCACAAAGCAACCTGGCTAGTGCTTATGGGAAGGCCTTTGCTGCCAAAACATCAGCTTCCTAGTCTTTTAACGTGTGTGGGAGTTGCATGAAAACACTTCAGTGGGTGGCTGACACATTTTTAGTACATTAAGCTCCTGCTTACGTTCTTAATATATTCTATTTTGCAACTAGCTAAAAGATACATGTGTTCCAAAACATTTCCTAACAGAGTTAAATCTGCACACCTGCTCTGCTATTGCGCGTGGTGAATGTAAAATCCAAGGAGTATGTGAGGACATTACTAATGAACAGAAAATCAAGAAGGCAGATTGAAACGTGTTTGTACTCTCTCTCCACCTTGAACAGTATTTAAACTCTCTTTTCTCTTTGAAAGGGTGTGTTTTTTGAGCTATACTGGCCGTGGATAACTGAAGGGTCTCATTCAAGTCCCTCTCCAAGATGATGGGTTTTCTCACCAGTTGGCACATGAAATAACACTCCTGACAGCAGCTTTAAACTCGTTTCTTTGGGGCTGAGTTTTGTTTCTCCAAATCAGACTGGTGAAAATCTGTGGGATAGCTGAAGTCCCCTCTCCTCGAGCTGTACTCCAGCTTCCTGCAGATTCTCCTAAATTGTTTGTTGGCCTTTTATTGCAGGCCAGGTGACCTGCAAGTCATCTGTTCCTTCAACTTCAGACCATCACCTAGAAAACAACTGATTTTTTGTAGGTGGAGATTAGCGTGTCTTTGGACATTCCACCCAAGGTCTAGGTTCCTTGACCATTTGCTTTATGACCATTTTCCTTTGCCTCGTAAGCAGCCTGGTTTTAGTTTATAGGCTTGCTGTGGAGAAAGGTGCGCTCAGAAACAGTGTTGCCTTCAGAGGCAATTCTGCCTCTTACTGTTTGGGTAGTAGGTGCCTATGAGCAGATGTGTTTTCATCAGTGAAGCAAACTCAAGAGCCAAAGATATCACTATCATTAGGACAGTTCATTCTCTCAGATATAATGTCAAGGCACTGTAGCTGTAATTCAGCACCATGCTCCTAAAATATGTGTTTTTATATCCTCCAGTCTTTGGACCATAGTAGCGGGTTGTTTTTCATTGTATTAGTTCATTAATAATATTCCTTGCATTTTAAACCCTAAACATTTCTGACCTTCAGTCCGTCTCTCCCCAGACTCAGCACGTAAACTTCCTACTCGAATAGCCTGTTGTTTCCTGGCATAATTGCCATCCCAGAAGAGTTCTTACTTTCCTGATATCTTCAAAGCATTTTTACTAAAGTAATCTCCTTATTAATTTTAAAGGATGTTGCAGCACGTGGACTAGACCTGCCTCAAGTGACGTGGATCGTCCAGGTGGGTTTGCTCTGTGTGTGTGTGTGGATATTAAGTGCGGTCTTGCTCAGATGAGACCCCTTTCCAGTCCAGACCCTCCTTCTGCAGTTTGCTGGTCTTTGTGCTGATGCCTGGAGGTGTGGGAGACCCACGCGTTCCTGACTGCAGGACTGGGGCTCAAGGTTTTGCTAGGATACAGCATTGCTGTCATATCTTTGGTTTTGACAGTCTGTTTTCGTCTTCGATAACTCCAGTGTTATCAGCTGTATAATGATGTTCTACTGACTGGGAAGGAAACACCCTCCGTTCCCCCCCACAGGAAGCCAAATCTTATGAAGTACTGGCCAGCTCTCTTGCAGTTCTGTGTTTCTGTTTTTCTGAGCTGGCTGGGGAGGCCGTTCCATGAGGAGTTTAAGTGTGATCCTAATGTTAAACATTGAGTAGCCCAATAGCGTCTGTGCAATGACCTGAATGTTTCAAGTGAAGCTTTGCTGGCTTGGGGCTGAGTACCTGTAAGCAGTCAGCTTTCAGGAGAACTGCATAGTTCAGATTTTTCATGGAAACAAACAAAGAAAAAGAAAAAAAAAAAAACCCAACCAAAACCCCAACACTGCTGCATTGCTGTTGACAGAAATACTGTCTTTGAAAAAAGAAATTGAAACTAAGGGAGATGGATTGAACCTTAAAAATAGCAACCTGTCATTTCAAAGGGGAAATCTGCTTCCTGCTCTCAGCTTCATTTTTATAAAAGATTTATAATTAAAAAAAGGTTGTTTGAATTGAGAAACAAGTATCAAGTGACACCTGGGTGAAAAGAACAGGGCACAGAGCCTCAACAAAGCTTTTTAATTTCTACCTCATCCCTTCAGGTAACAAATGTTATTTTAATTTTGTGTTTTTAAGAAAAGAAAGATTCTGTAGCAGCTACCTAGATGGAGAAGGCTGGGGAAGTGAAGTCTTTAATTCCCAAATCTGTATATTAATGTAATTTAACCAAAGATATAGTTGCCAGTGTTAGAACGCAGTGCAAATTACCTAAAGCCCTGGGAGACTTCTGTGTGTCCAGAAGGCGAAATCTCAGCTGTCCTGAGAGCTGTGTCCAAGAGCAAGGACCTGCAGGGAGCAATTAGATTGCTCACAGCATCTTACTCACACCTCTAGCCAGTAGAAACTTTGCCAGAGGGCACAGGTATAAACACTAGAGTGGGCTTTGGTTGTTGGGTTTTTTCCAGTTAAACTGCTGAGGGCTCATTTCTGAGCAGTATCTCTGTGCGTGTTCATTTTTCCAGGAAAGAGAGGAGGGGGGAAAAGAATAGGGGGAGGTTAAAGGGAGGGAAATATGTCACCCTTTATCAGATCTTGCAAACGACTGGGCAGTTTGGATTCCTAGTGAAGCAAATGAGAGGCACCGCTGTATTATGGGGGGGCTTTAGGTGTTTCTATAATGCCCAGTAGTTGTACGTGGCAAGACAGTTGCTACCGGTGTCACACACTGCCGAAAGCACTCGCTCCCCCATCTCTGTTAAATTTCTTCTGTCCAGTAACCAGCTATGATTTGCTTTAATCAAAACAAAGCAATTTAGCCCAACTCCAAAGTTAAATTCATTGTCCTTTATTTTACAGCTTCTCTCCAGAAGCAGAGCAGGCAGCTTCCCGCTCTGCGCGGGCAGCGCTGGGGGTTGTTTGGTTTGAGGTCTTTGTGAGATTTTTATTTTTTCATAAGGGAAGCAAACAGGTTCCTGATGTGTCTGTATAGAAATAAAATGTAAAAGGCAGAGAGAGACACTCCGATGGGGAAACTGTCCTATTATCTGAAAGTTGGCCGATGTGTCACATTCACATGTCAAAAAACTGCTGTGGCTGAGGGGGCTGAGTGATGGGTACAGGGATGAGCCCGATGGGCGCTTTATAAACAGGCCAGTTCTGAGGGAGGTACAGCATGTGGGCTTTGCGAAGATCCCTTTTGTTTCACATGAACGGGCTGAGTGCCTCGTTTATAATTAACATGCTGCGTTCTGTTAATTCCTCCTTTCCCTTCTCATGTTCCGTTTTTGAAGTATAACGCTCCGGCTTCACCTGCGGAATACATCCACCGGATCGGGAGGACGGCTCGCATTGGCTGTCACGGGAACAGCCTGCTCGTCCTGGCGCCTTCGGAGGCAGAATATGTCAGCTTGCTGGCTTCTCACAAGATTAAGTGAGTCAGAAACGCGAACAAAAGTTTCAGCTCATCCTTGCTAATTAACCTTCCATGGCACTTTCAGCGGGACTGTGTCTCGTGCAGGTTTTAATAAGAATTTATTAATTCTTGTGATCCAGGACCAGCCCCAGACTAGCAAAAGGAGAAAGGGAAAGTGTGTGAAAATCATCAGCCTGACAGATTGTGCGTGAGTGAGTGTGTGGTGAGGGGCAGAGAGGAGACGATAGTCGGAGATCCTTTGCACTCTGTCGTTATCTCTCTGGCCCTGGGTTCAAGTCGTGGCTATGCGCAGATCACAAGTCAAATGAGCCTGTCAAATGCTAACTGGCCATCTGCCTGCATAGCACCATATTGTCAGAGATTGTGCTTTCTCTTCAGGAGAGATCCGGCAGAGAAATAGCTAGGGAGCTGCGGGTCATACCTGGCAGGTAATTGGCCAAGATGTGTTGTGTAAGTGGCTTGTGACAGGAATAGGAGAGGCTTTTGCAAGTGGTGAGTGCCCAGTATGGTGCTGGAAGGCAATAAGAGGGGGGGACTCTGCAGACCAAAAGTGGGGTGTGCTTCCAAACTAGCTGAGAAAGCTTCTCTTACGCTCTAGCTAGGACTTGGGAGCAGACGGTAACGAGAGCAAGGCAGGCTGAGGAAGGACCAGCCCAATGTGCCGGCAGCTACTTGATGGCTGACACACAATGAGATTTTAGTCCAGCTCTGCTGCGCAATGGTCCTTTTGTGGAAGAAAAACCACAACTCACTGCTTAGCATTGCTAGTCAGGAGCGTTACCGGGTCTCAAGCCTCCTCGGCAGCAGCTGGATATATGTGACTCCCCTCGCTCCCTGCGCTGCTGTCTCTCGGCATTTGAGAACAGCAGCCGGGCAGAGTCCCTTTAGTGCTGTACTAGTGTTGATGGAGCCCTGTAAACTCATGCACAAATTAGTTCTCTTTTATTTCTTGTGTTTATGTCGGGCGGAGCTGCTTGGAGTCGGATTCGGTTTTGCATCCTTGAAACAAACAAATGCTGGCGGTAAATACAGGCTTATTCTAGGCTGTGAGCCATTTAGTGGTCTAACAAAGAGCCATCCATCATCCCAGGTAACTATCTATTAAGCAGACACCAGCAAGACATGGAGGGCTAAGCTGACAGGGTTTTTCTTCATGTAACAAACAGCACTGACATTTAAAGGTGAAATCCCACATAATTGTGAATTTTTAACTCCAAGTGGAAAGTTCTATTTTTCTGTTTTATAATATTTTGGAAGTGCTGGAGGAAGGAGAGGGAAAATTTCCCTCCTTTTTTTTATTTTAAATGTTAATGCTTTCATCCGATTTTGTTGGTTTTTAACAAGTTTAAGGAGCAGTGTCACTCACACTGGTAATTATATCTGCTAAGGAGACCTGTTGTTGAGCTTGCCAGATTCTTCAGGAATCTGTAGAAGGCTGTGCTGAACGAGTAGAGGGAGGTTTATGTGAATACCTTTTTTTTTCTTTTTTTTTTTTTTTCCCCCTCCACTTCTCAAATCCGTAGAGCCAAACAACTCTGGGGATTGTCTTTTCTTGTTTGCTTGGTTTATATTCTTCATAAAACGTACTGCCCTGTAGATAAGGGACTTGCCAAAAAAAAAAGGACTGTAATTTGCCTCCCTTGACCCCCATCTTCAGACAGAAGAAAATGAGCGTCTAATTGGGAACAGGCAATTGGGCCTGTTTGCAGTCCTGCGTCCTCCCCTCTTCCTGCATGGTGTGAGAAGGGGCAACGGGATAGAAGAGAGAGCTGATGAATTACAGAGAAGATGCAGGAAGGCAGCTTGAAGCTAAAGGCAGCGAGTGCCATCAGCACAAATTGCCGTTACCCTTCATAAACCGAGCATTATGGCGATAATCCTGACAATTTAATTCAGTGCGAGGGCGAAAGACAGCATGTGTTGGACTGTCACCGATCCTCCTAAGCGCTGATAATTTTTGTTTCTTTACCCTAAGTCTTTGTAGCTTTTGACCTGGACTGCACAAGTTACTGCAGTTTGCTTTTTTTTTTTTTTTTTTATTCTTTGCTTAATTTTCAAATCCCTTGGGTTTTGTTGAGGATGCGTGTGTGTTGTGAATTTTTTTAACTTGTTTTTTCTTTTTTAAATGAAATTCCCGCTGGGTTTATTGAAATGTAAATACTTCATAAAATATGTATTTCTAAGAAGACAAAGCATGAGATGGGTACCCGCAGCCTTCAGCTGGTGTAAATGAGCAGTGCGGTGCTGATTTACGGGAGATGAGGATCTGACCCAGAGCTTTTTCTTAAGCCCCTCCACCCACCCCAGCATGCATGGGAGTAAGTCCAGAAATGTTGAGAGTCGGAAGTAATGAGAGCAGACGTGGCTTTGTTCCTGGATGAAAATCCACTTCGGAATTAGGGATGACTGCCTTTGAAATTGGAAATCGCTCGCAATTAATTTTCACAGGTACCTGAAGCCTCTTCTTGGCTTCCAGTGTGGAAAAGCAGCGTTAGCCTTTGCCAAAACGATCTCACTTTGGCTCTGCTGAGATCAGTAATTCCCGTTGGGGCTCAGGAAAGCTGCATCCCTCGCGCTGCAACTTTCTTTTCGGTCTTTGTGTGGCTTGAAGTTGTGGTTCCTCTACCTAACTGTAAATGCATCTGTGCATGCACATGCACACTCATGTTTTCCATGCAGCTCCTCTTTCTTTTTTTTCCTTTTTTTTTTTTTTCTTGAAAGGTTAGACTCCCAAAATGTTCTGTCTCAGCTCTAAGCGTAACTAACAGATTTTTCCTTCAAAGGGAGGAGGCGAGAAGCAGAAGAAAATCAGTGAGGTTCACTTTTTCTTTTCCTTATGTCTCTTTTAGCTCCTTCAACTGCAATCTAGCAGCGCCTGCCTCGACAGCTATCAGATAATTTCTTTATCTCCTAACGGTGGCCTAACTAATTTATAAAGGAAAACGCATCACCGTGAAGGCACGAGTCATTTCTCTCCCTTCTCGGTGGTTGTGCTCGCCCCCCTCCCCTGCTCCCCTCACATGATGCTCCCCGCTGTGAACCAAGTTCACATATCTGTTAGGCTGCGTGCTGGCAGCGCGCCAGGCGAGGGGAGGATCGGAGAGGGGGTGACATCTCCGACAAATCAATGTCAAAGGTTTGACGTTTTCATTCATAGCGGCGTCAAAGCAAGCTTTGGGGGGGTGGGGAGGTGTGCTTTTCTCTTGCTTAAGTGGTTGCCGTTTATGTTTTAATTTATTGTTATACTTTTCAAAACCAAACGGAAACCCTCAGTTGTCTTTTTATGCTCCGTTTCCCTTTTTCCCCCATCGCTCCTCCGCCTTTCTCCTCAGAGGAATCTGCTACGTCGGGAGTCCCAGCCGCACAGCCATGGGGCTTGTCTCCCACGTAGGGTGTCTTATGGCCACGTTGGCCTGTACCTTCCAGGCTGGATGGCTGTTTCTCTGGACCATCTCTTTTCCTTTCCTTACGTTGTGGGGGTGAGCTGGCTGAGGTTAGAAAGGCAGATTGCCTTTGTCACTTGAACTGGAAAGGGCTGGGGACCAGGCAAGGGGCACAGTGTCCTGTTACACAGCATGGCAAGGATTCACGCATTCCTCCTCTCCAGGTGTTTAGCGATCTTTGAGTGAAAAGAAAGGGTGTAGCCTTGTTATCATTTCTTTCTATGCTTTACAAATTGAAGAATATCAGCGATGCTTCTTTGCAGAAACTGCATACGTCTTGCTGACCACCTGAGATTCAGGAGTCTGAGAAGTGCTGGACCCCCAAGATTTCTCTTTTCCTTAGACCAATATGACCCCAAATGAACTCCTTGGCTTCCATGCAGTATTTATGATTTATTCTGGTATAGAAAGGAAAAAAAATCTTTTCTAGAGACAACCTTTGCCCATTGCTGAAAATTTGGGTCCACGAACTTCAGCTTTTATCGTCTGAGTAATTCCCTTGGAAATGGGACCCGGTTTGGATGCAGCTGTAATATTAATGGCCTGGAGCTGCACAGCTGTTCCTGTACGGTCACCTGGTGTGCCTGCGCCCCGCAAGACAGTGTTAAAGAGGACGAAGGATTTCTAGTCTCCTGTAAAGGTATCTCTAAGTAGGACCAGTCACTTGAAAATGAAGCAGGTTTGTGAGCGTTTCCAGTAACTGGGCCATAACAGTACCCAGCAGTGTCTTGCAAGCAGAACTGGAGAATAAATCATCTGGTTGAATCTACAGGAGGAATGTGAGTCGACAGAATGAAAATAAATGCCCAGTGTGAAGCCTGGCTAGGACAGCTGACTGAGTCTCCTCTATTTAAAAAAAATGCTGCGAGGTCCCTAATGGGCTGGGCTTTGGCTTTACATTTAAAATGAGAGTGTAGGTGACTTCTCAGAATGGGGAAGGAAATCGAACCGTGTGCCTGGTGTCGGAGGTGGTTTTTGGAGCTATAAATGAATTGGAGGGTGAATGTGTCCATCAGGAAGTGTGTCTCTGAGCTTTGACCCAAGCGACTTAGCAAGAAGTTGGAATGATATAAGATCTTGTGGGAAAGCAGCAGGAGAGTTGGCTTGATAGGAGAAGTTCATTGGGATCCTGTTGTTACCCTCTGAGCTTGAGTCACTATGAGAGGAAGGAGCTGTGTCTTTACACAGCTTAATTTTAGCTCTTTAGTTTTTGGAGCATGCCAGATGCCTTCTGCTCCCTGCCCAGGGCATCTAATATACAATAAAATGTTTGACACTCTAGGTTCAAAGTGGAGGTTACGGATCTTACTGTTTATGGTTACAAAGCAAAGCTACAAGAAGTGTTAAATGAGCTGCGTCAACTCTGTCTTGAGTTTCAGTGAAAAACCTAACCAAGTGGTTCTTAATTGTCTTGGTGCTTCTTAATGCAAGGAAAGAAAAATATGAAAAAACAAATATAATCAAAGGCCTGAATTTTTTCTTTAATCAGTTACTCTGGTCGAGAACCAAGGAGACTTTCAATTCCACCCTCGGTTATTCTGATGCTCTGGTAGGATTGGGGTGTGTGTTGGTGACTTGTAACAGTGACAAGATTGTGGGGAAAATTGTGTCTCTGTTTCAGTAAAAGCACCAGTTTAGCTGGGCTCGAGCTTTTACAGTAGTTACACTTTTAGGGTCAGCGGCTATACCTCAGGTATTTCAGGGATAAATTCTTGAGTTGAACGTGTAAATCTCAATCTTTTTGCTATGTCATCAGCCTGTGGCTCATTACACACCATGTCTGAGAAGTAGGAGAAATGGTAATTTTTATCTTTGTTGCTTCAGTGTTTCAGAGATAAAGATGGAGAATGTATTGTCCAGCCTGCTGAAAGATGATCGCTTCAAGTTGCACAGACCAGGAAGGAAGGTGAGTTATTCTGCTGATTTGGAATTACTCCCATTTTCATTTAGCAGGTAAACATCACAAGTATTCCGCCCTTAGCTTCTATCTTGACAGTACGAGGGTTCGTATATCCACGATGTCAGGCAGTGCACCTAATTATAGAACTGCCTTGTATCACAACTGTCCAATCTTTTAACTGTTGTCCCCAAAAAGCTGTTATTTCTAACTCCTTCAGCAGATATTTTTGTTACAGACAGTAAAGGTTTCTGGCTGCACAAGCTTTTGGGGTTTTTTTCCCCCGGAATGTTTCTGTTCTTCTTGGCTATTCTGCAGTAAAATATTGTTGGAGATCACAAATGACACAAAACTTCTCTGAAGAAATAAGGAAAATGTATTTGGTGATACGTTATGTAGGGGCTTTTGTGATCTGTATTTACTTGGAGCCTAAAACAAAGCTCATAGGGTCGACAGGCATCTTTTCATCGACTTTGGCAAGCTTCGGGGCTGCCTTCGAGTTGCTAATTCACAGGATTCACTCATTTACAATCGATGTCTCGGGCATTTCTGTATTCTGGCAAATTAAATCCTGCAAGAACCCTCATTTTGAATGGAAGTCAAGAATGTGTCAAGCATGATGCAGCATGCTCTTTTTTTTCTCTTGTTGCTGTTTTGCCTGCTCGTTCTTTCTGTTATTCCATGTATGAGCCACCTTGTTTCCTGCGGATGACTGTTACGAACTGTGGTGTTCTTGGTAAACACGCTTTTGAAAGATGTTCTGTTTTCCTGCACGGCCTATATTTCACAGAAAGCCAGATCTGTGGCTCAGCTGAGGTACAGCTCTGTTTAAAGCTCTTTCCCACCGCTGCACAGGTTTTCACTGAAATCAGCCTGTATTTTCAATATCTGGCAACAGGCTTAGAATATGACTCCTTAACTTGTTCAGCAAATATGTAAAAGTTTCGTTGTGTTTTGTTCATGCAGAAATTATTTTAAATAGTTCTTCTGTGTATAAATACTTCCCTTTGCTCCCAAACATGCTTGTAGGCAGGTAACTGGGTCTCCTTTGGAGAGTTTTTTTCCCACAATTGCATTTATGCAGAAATTACGCTTTAAATTTGTTGCTGACATGGGACAGAATATTATCTGTTCCGTGCTTGAGGGCAAACGTTATTTCATGGGAAGTGGGCAAAAAGAGAACTTTTTTTCCTACAAAATTATGATATGGCGTTTGAAAAGTGGCAGGAGAAAATGCCTGCTAAATGCTGTTGTGTGTCAGAGCCCAGTGCTTGGAGAGGTTCAGATTTGTTGATCCGTTTGGAAAATTCTCACCTAAACTTCCTTTGTATCCTTGCCTTTGGAGCAGCACTAAAAGCAAACAAGACTGTTTGCTACCGGGACTGATCAAATTTGTATTTCTACTATGCTTGCGAATTGTAGAATACTCTACACATCTAAGCACAGAATACTGTAAATACTCGTCCTTTTGTCTTTCTCTCTTTAGTTCAAAAAAAATAATGACCCAAACCATATTTGAAAGTAGCTGTTGCTCTGGTTTTTGCTCAGCACTGCTGCATGGGCGTTCCATGCCTGGCGCTGTGCGTGAGTACAGGTACAGAAGGAGCTGGTTGCCTTCACTCGCACCCTAAGGTGGGATTGAATTCTTCTCTTCCCTCTGCCATCAGAGTGACTTCACTGGGGCTGAATATATCCGCTCTGGCTGTAGCATGGTCTGGATCTGCTGCAGGAACTGAAATACAGAATAACCTATTTTTGTGTGACTCAGAATCTGGAAGGATTGGGACTGAGAAATAGAATTTCTCGTTATGGAAAAAAACTCTGTATCATTTCATTGGGATGGAAATTCCAGTAGTTCTGTCAGTATCAAATAGGCTTCTTCAAGAATTGCTTGAAAAATATATTAAATGCAATGAAGGATTCATTCTGTTTGTTAGCTTTGTGTTTTATTGCATCAGAGGCTCTGTACGTGGCCTGCAATGCTTTCTCAGAAGCTGCAGGGGCATGTTTCCAAGTTTTCAGGAGGGTTAATGTCTATTAAATCCTGTACGTTTGCCATAAAGACAGTAGAGCAAGCTGGGGGGAGTGCAGTGGGACATTGCCTAGGACAGAGAGTGATCGAGGACTTTTTTTATAAGGAGCTGCACCTGATCCTGTTCGTGATGTTGCCATTCAAGAGAGGGTGGGGTTTGCTTATCAGCTCTCCATGCATTGAGTCATGTATATATTATAGTCATGCACACAGGAACCTCATTATCATGCTCTTCGGTTCTCATTGCCTCCACTGAAGTCCATTATAAGTACCACGTTGGAACATGTATTTTTTGGGCTTCTGTGTGCAGCCAGGGAGCAAGCTGAAGTGCCTGTAAAATGTATATTTTATATTTAGGTATATAAAATATATATGTGGCTGTGTCTGGGTGCGTGAATGTTCACCTGCCTACAAAGAGAATAAATTTGATCTTTCAACTTTTATGGAGGGGGGCAGGGGGACTTGGTGAGTTCTAGAGGAGGTGTGTGGAGGTTAGTAAAAAGTTGTTATTAAAACAAAATCCTTCATTTTGTTTTGAAGTATAGCGGAAGCAGGAGATGTTACAGCCTGGCTTTTTGGCGCTTTTTTCCCCATTCCCCCCCCTCCCCCTTTTTTTTTTTTTTCGCTGTTTCAAGAAAACTTTTCTACTTCAGTCTAGTTTTATTATGTTTCAATTCCTTTTCCCATTAACATATTCTCTTAATGAAATCAGAAGCTTTCAGTACTGACGCCAAGCTCTCAAACCTAAAAGCCTGTAGTCTTTATAATCAGAAGTTTCCTTCTTCTGAAAGAAATAAGTCGGGCTTTTCCCGATGAAGTTGGCATTTGGGGGAGTCCCCCCAATGTCTTGAGCCAGTTAAATAACCTTGCACCCAGGCCCATTTCTTCTTTCAGCTTATAGCTACTGTTATTGATCACAGTCATTATGCCGGTGGCTGGAGATCTGCCAGAATAGGTTTTACTCTAAGCAAACACAAGGTAGGAAAAGTTCTCCCGTCCCACTATTTCTCCATAATGGCAATAATGCTTCTTACTTAAGAGGTAACAAATTCATCTAGATGGAGAGTTGATGGAGCATACCTCTGGGGTAGGCTTTTACCTTTTCGGTCATGGAAAAAAATGTGTGAGGTCTCAAATTAATTGTCCTGTTCATCCGAACCAGGGTACGAGCAGGATGGAAGCTTGCTCGTGTGAGGAGAGCATACGGGGTGCCTTCAGTGCACTCCCAGTAGCACTGCTGTGTTTGATCTGCCCAGACACTCTCGTGGTGTGTGGGGTTTATTTTCACAGTTTGGCTGTGAGTCAGTTTTAAATTTAGATTTATTTTATTATTGTTATTGTATGTGTGTGTGTGTATATACATTTTTTTTTTTTTTTTAGATGAACCTCCCTGGAAGGCAAGAATCAAACACAGATTTTTTTTTTTTTTTTTTTTTTCATGCCCATTAGGGGGCAATTTTAAAATGAGATCTGTCTCAAGGGGCTGAAGGGGATAAAAGACAAGGTGGGAACGGGAGGAGGGGAGAAGCTGTTTTCTGAGTACATTATGTTTCCTGCCATTTGCTTTTTTTCATTTATTTCTCTTGGACTGACCTCACACTTTGGAAATTATGCACCTAGTTTTTTATCCCTCGTTTTTGTCTTACTTTTTTTTTTTTCCCCCAGCACCAGGAAGAAGAGATGCCTCATTTTGAAACCTAAAGGGGGGAATAAGAAAAGTCCTTTGTAATATATTGCCATATTATCACTAAATCCCCTGACAGTTGTGACACAGAAGCAAGTCACCTGTCACTTAAGCTTGAGGTCTCTTTAATTTTCTCCTGGAATTCGCACCAGGCTGTCTTTAATTTGAGGCCTTTATTGGAATTCTGAAACCTTTCTGCCTCCCCAGTGCTCAGATCTATTCTGAGTGCTGTTACAGAATGTATACAATAACCAACAGAGGGATTCAGAGGGGGCTGAAGCACTGTTTATTTAACACTCTGGAGGGATTTTCGTGCTTATTCGGTCCTGGCTACCCGGCTTTCAATATCGCTTTGACAACCGTTATGCCCTTCTCATTAATTTTAAACAGTTAAAACACAGGAAAAAGAGAAAAAGTTTTCATTATTAAAGTGCTTTACTTTTTAATAACAGAGGATTCTGTCCGCCAGGGGAAAGGGCAAGGCTCACTAATTTCACATTCATATTAAAAAACGCTGGGAAGGTGACACTTGGTGCTGCCAGGAGGCTTAACAAAAGAAAAGTGATGGGGGCTAGGAGGAGCAGGCGGGGCGAGAAAGTTTTATGTTTCACGGCGGTGGAAACTTGTTAGTCACAGCCATGCGTGGCCACTTCGGGGAGGCAGCACCACTTGTAGTTTATTAAATCTTTACAGAGGCCCCTCAACTGGAGACTGTCTCAACTGATTAACAGGCACACGTTAAGTCAAACTAAAAGGCGTCTCTGAAACGAGCTGTGTTGTGAGTCTTTGTCGAGTGGATTGGGAGACAAGTAGCAGAGGCCAGAAATCTGAGCAACTCTTCATGTAGCCTTAAAAGACCATTGTTGTCTTTGGAGTTGCAGGTGGACAGTTAGGCCAGGTAGTGAGTGAGCGGGAACTCTAGTGCCCATGTGTGTTTGCTTTGCTGAAGAATAACCCTGTGGCTGGAAGCTCTGGGATGCGGAGTTCAGAAGAGGGCACTGTGCAAGGAATTTAGACTACGTTGGAGGTCTGTCTCTGGGCAGATTAGCTGCTAGGCTATAGAATGGCAGATCTGGGTCAGCAAAACATTTTGCGTAGGGTGCCAGCAGCATTGCCTGGCTTCCACCATCCCTGAGGTTCATGGTGTCGGTGTGATATGGTTGCCCTGGACTGGCAGCAGTGCAGAGGGATGGAGGGTTTTGCAGCATTAGCATGTAAATCTACCGGGGAGCAACAAGAGGATTGTTGTTCCTAGTACAGAATGGTGGGAGCTGGATGTTTGTTTTCAGTCAGCCCTGGTCAAATCAGTCAGCCCAGTATCAAGTTGCTGCCTTGGATCTGGCACTCTTACACTTGGATGCTGGTTCCTGTCCGGGTAGCTTCTGAGAATTGTGGCCCTTGCTCAGGAGAAGTTCACATCAGTGGACACTTGGCTTTGCGCTTTGCTGACAATTTTCCATCAAAAATTCTTGTCCACATTTCCTTTCTCTGCCTGGATACTTTGAGAGAGAGACAGTCTTCTTTCTCCTCCCGGTAGCAGCTTGCTCCCAGGAAAGTTTGTTTTCCATTTCCTGAGCTACATTCTGCAGCCTGATCCTGGGGAAGCTTGAGCACACGCAGAGTTGCCCTTTTGCTCTGAGGATGTTTCTTCTGTCATGCCTTTGGCGCAAGGGGCTTGTCTTATTCTAGAGGAGCCGTGTGATGGCAGTTACAGTTAAGCGTGACTTGTTGGCAGGGAGGAAAACTTCATACAGGCGTCAATGGTGAGTTTATTTAGTCGACTTTGTTCACAGGTAATGAATTTGGTCTGTTCTCTGGAGCCTGAGGGTGACCACAGATCTCCTGCCCCTCCAGTGCTAAGAACAGGGCAGGTGTCTGGGGAACCTGCATGATGAACTTGCAACGTCAGCCTAAAACTGTTAGCGGAGAGGCTGGGGGGAGTTCTTCCAAATAACTCCAGTGGAAACAAGCAGTGGTAGCTGGCCTGTTGAATCTGGGTGCGGAAAGCGAGGGAAAAAGATACGTGATAGATGTTAGAAAACACAGAATTAAAACTGATTTGCTCTCCTCGCTACACAGCGCTCACTGGATGCTTTGACTTTAACATCTTTATCTATATTTTTTTTTCTCTAGTAATATTGAGAGGATTACCTTTGTTGGCCCCTGGGTGGTTACTGTGTGATTTTACTGTTATTAAATCTATTGTAAACTGCTTCATTATTCCTGACTGAAATTCTCTCTTTCCTCTAATCCTCCCACCACCCGTGTAGAAATCCTGTGGCATGGACCCTCAGGAAGTCCGGGAGCGGGCCACAGTCTTGCAGACGAAATTTGAAAATTACGTTCACTCCAGCGAGGGGGCTGTCCGGTGGGCAAAGAAAGGTCAGTGCATTTCCTTTCACTTTGTTCCAGAAGGGCTCGTATAAGCTGCCAAGATTTTCTTCTGGGGGAGAGCTTCAGGGAAAAGGCCTGGAAGAAACATTTTGGGGCCCCTGGGCCCTGTAGGGGGTTGAGATGGGCCCAGAAGGCTTTGTGATGACATTAAATGTTAATTTCTTGCATTCCCATATTACGTGCAAATGAGGTTTAATCTTGGTTTTTGATAGGATTCACATCCGAGGGCTCTGACCCAATCACATGAGCGAATAGATTGTGTCTGTTACGCTGGGAAGGTCGTGGGTGACCTGCGCAACCACATCCTGGTGCGATACCCGTTAGATGCTTTCCATTTACATCAGGGATGAATTTGAAGCCTGTAAGACAGGGTACCTTGGGAGTAACTCTTAACAGGCAAGGATCTTAGGCTGGAGGTTGTGTGGGGTGGGAGAAAAATGAGAGAGAGGGCAACTATTCAAAAGGCAGGAAGAAAAACTGGGATATATTTAATGATGGGAGCTAGGTGCAAATCTGGGATTTAATCTCCCATCTTTGCCAAGCAGGATGCACAGGGGTTGTCACTGAGCGGCACAAGAAACTCTCTCCTTCTGCTTCTCAGTTTGGAAAATCCAGAGGAAGGTGGATTTTGGGCAGAGATGAAAAACTTGCCAGGGATGTGGTCGGAAAATAAACACTAAGACATCTCCTGAGAGGAGCCAAGAAGGTGGTGCAATGTAAGCACCCCTCTTCTATCTAATGTTCTGTTGCCCAGTAAGGCTGATCTGGGTGCACCTGGAAGTTGAAGAGCTGTTGTAAAGGGAATGTGGGAAGTCAGGCCCCACAGGTCTTGGCAGTTATTTGAGATTTGGTTGTTAAATATGGAGACAAGTCCACAAAATGTAAATTCTTTATGCAAGAGACTAAACCGCTCCTGCTTACAATATATAGGACTAGAGCCTTTCCCTGTTTGTTGAGTCTCCTCTTCCCACATCTCCCTTCCTGAGTGTTTTCTTTTTTACCATTTGTCACTTCGATCTGAGTCAAATCCTGCTGCCTAAGCTTGTGTAGAAGCCCTGTAGATTCCAGTTCTGCGGCATTCCAGTTAGGTTGCAATGAGAGGGGCCCTGATGAGATGAAATTTAATGGTCTGCATCATTTCTGTTGACCATTATCTATACATACAGGTGTGCCACGAGTGTTCCAGAGGTGCTAAACTACACAACTCACATACTCAGGGGTCCAAAACCAAATGGGGAAATTGGCCTTTGAGCTGTACAATGTCATAGAAACTAGACAAGGGAAGGCTCTTCTCAGGATAGAAGTGAAGTTCAGCATTAAAGTTGTTTGGAATCATTAGAAGTGATTGTTCAAGAGCTCAAAGGCGCTATGTTTTTTTTCTGAAGGTTGTAGTAACTTGTTAGATGATGATGTAGCAGAAGGACTAGAGCTCGCGCTATAACTGCCTGCTTACCCCAGATTATTCTGCACGCTTTAATGATGCGTGGCCATATTGATGGGCAAGGTGTTTGACATCCTGCTGTTCTGCTCTTTGCTCTACCCCCTGCCACTGCGTGTCACTGTCCTGACTCTCACACACCACTCCACCCACCGACGGTTGCCGTGCGGAGTTTTTAATTCCCTCAAGGTTTCAAAAGGAGTTTTTTCTTCCCTCAAGGTTTCAAAAGGAGTTTTTTCTTCCCTCAAGGTTTCAAAATACTTTTCTCTTGCACTGGAAGTGTTAGAGGCTCACTACACAAGCAATTTGCTTGCACCCATTTTCAGGTGCATTGGGCTACTTCACTGGTGTTACCACTTTTATAGCTGCACTTTTAAGTCCACAATTCTTAAAGCATGTGATCAAATCTCAATCTGATCAAATCCTTGATTTCTGCATGGATGAGTTTCTTGGTTGATCCCCTGGGATTCCTTATACCCCATGTGAACTTCTAACCTGAAATGGCAGTGACAACAACTGCATGGCTTTTGTCACCCTTCCAAAACCTCTGTGGTTTCTGTCTATACAGCACGTGTCACTCTGTGCTCACACACCCCCAAAGTACACTTGTTGCTGAGCTCAGCACTCATAACTTTTTTTTAGCCATAGACGAGGAGTACAGAAAATATATCAGGAAATGCTGAAATGTTGTGCAGCCCATTTATCTTGTGCGGGAGCACTCCACCTCTTTTTCCTACTCTGCTATCTACATATGCAAATTTTCCACTGCTGAGTGGCTTCCATAAGCCCCCTCTTCCTCCCCTCTGCGCCAAGCATCATGAATAATTAACATGGCAGCTGGCTTTTGCTTTCATGGCAGACAATCAATTGGAAACTGTGCCAGAGATGCATTTGTTTCTCTCTCTTTTTCTCTTTTTCCCCATTTTCTGACCTAGTCAATGTTAATAAGCAGCGTTTTCACTGCAGCCTGCTTTCAAAAGGCGAGTGGCTCCCTGCCCGCTCACCCCTTCTGCCTCTCGGTCCCGTGCTTTCCAAACTCAAATCAAACGGTTCAGTGAAGGTGCTGCCTTTCAATCCTGATTGACTGATGAGGGGTGAGGTGGGTGGGAGTTGGGTACAGCTGGGCCCTGCTACCTGAAGGACAAATCTCCTGAAGTGTGGAGCCCCTTTTGGGAAGTGGAGAGCTCTCATCTGAAGGGTTGCAAGGTGATAGGTACTCTGTGTTGGAGCTGTGGAGACAGGTAGAGCTCAGGAGACTCTGATCCTTCATGCCAGTGGGGTTACAGAAAGGGTAAGGAAGCACCCCCTCCTTTTCTCCTTTGTGTTTCCCCATTTTATAGCAAATAGTTGAGCATTTTGCAGCCAACAGCTGAGCATTTTGCCTCATCCTTTCTGTTTTGGTGTGTTATTCCTTCCAGTTCCCACACGCTCTGTACACAGTCCACCAGTTTATCCAGCTGTGCGGCCGCACTCCAGGGCCAGTGCTGGGAACAGGCTGTCAGCTGAGAGCATGGCGAAAAGTTATGTCACCTGGCTCGCTCTCATATCTCATTACCCTCTTGTCCTGTTTAAAAACCCAACAAACCAACCTGTCCAACCTCCAGCCTATGTAACGCTTTACACACTTAATTTCCTATAGAAGAGTGGAGATGCACAGATACTAAGGACCAGTCTAAATCCACTTTCTTACAGGAGTCCAAGCCTGAAACCCATCCCAGACCAGTCTACATTGCCTTAGACTCATGTTGGTGTGGCAAGAACCATAACAGCTCAGGCACTTTGCTCCTGTGCTAGTAAGATGAGGCAGCCTTTAAGTGAATTATGGCCTGACCAGCACTGTTGTGAGTCTTTCTGAGTTGTTTTCATAAAACTCCATCTCTTTGATCATAAAATTATAAAAGAATTTCAACTTAGGAAAGAAAAGGCTTTTAATATCTGACCATTATAATTGCACATAAAAGCTGGAAAATATGACTCTGAGACCACAGCACTGAGAGCTGTAGAGACCTGATAGTAGAGATTTTAAAAAGGATCACACCCACGGAGGTCTTCATTTAAATCTCATGGGAACAAATGTTAGCAGCTCTGAGCTCCTCGGAGGTAAGACAGTTGCACGAGCGGAGGTTTCGACCTGCTCGTATGGCAGGAATGTTAGTTCCACTTTGCATTAATATCTCACAGCTCTCCCTGATTTTGCCTCCTCTGGCTCAGGACTGGATCTGGCATTTGTCTGTCAGGACTTGGGGAAGAGTTGAGGGCACCACTGACACTTTGATTCACTAACTCTGACCTGAGGAGATAGTACCAGCAGCTGTTCTTACCTGGAGAACTGTGGGAGATGAGCTCAGCCTTCATAATAACAGGATCTTTAGTATCAACCCTTTCAAATGCTGTGAGAAAGACAGCTATATTAGCTCCAGCGGGACCACATTCAGAGCAGGAGCAAGTTTGTATTGTTCCTTTTGACGAGTTACACCTTCTCATAGTAGCTCAATTTGACCAATAACTGTATGAAAAAAAGCAGCCAAGCGGAATTTGTGAGAGCGTTTGAGCTGGTTTATAAGCCCTCAGAAGGATGGCCTTCAGATGAGACATCAAGACAGAGTATTTGGAATTTAGCATTCTCTTTGTGGGAAAACACAGGTCTCTTGATGCTCAGATGCCTCTAAAAGAGTAGTGTGGTGAAATTGGGAAGAAGGTGCAAAAAAACTCAATCTTTTCTTCTCATCGATTGGGAAAAGGAGTTCACTTTACTCAGTAAACAGAGCTTTGATGGATTCCCTGGGTCCTTCCAGGAGCTGATCTGCTAAAATGACATTTTTATTACTGTTCATAAACTCCAATCTCCGGCTGCTGCCAAGAGATTAGACATAAGCTGTGGGCAAACTTGCTGGTCCAGTGGCTCAACAGGCAAGGGCAGGAGAGGTTAGAGTTTAGAGCTTGCTGCTGTCAGGAGTTGAGAGGGAGAGGAAGCTGTAGGTGGTGGTTGGAGCGAGGGCTGGGGGGATACGGGAGGTTTAGCAAGCAGGGAGCAGCAGGGGATTGAAGGGAGGCATTTTCTGAGCTGTAGAGTTTCCTTGCTAAAAGTCCCTCTATTCCCCATAGCAGAGAGGACAGCCTGGGCGTAGTTAATGTTCCGGCTACACGGAGGAGCGGTGGTAGTGTTCATATTAGTGGATGATTGTCTTTAGAGCAATGAGCCCTGAGGGAAGGGCATTACAGGAATATAAAGACGTGAAGGGAAATTTGCACACAATTCTATTCTTTTTCCCTTTTGAGAAGGTGAGCTCTGTTCTCAGTGTGATGACGAGTCAGGAAATCCATCAGGCTCTCAGATATTTATAAGGGACTAGCTAGTAACTGGTGAAAAATGCATGGACTACTGGGACTGTAATATCAGAGGAGTCTTCCTATGCCATCTCCATGCTTCTCTTTCCCTCTCTTCATTCCTGTAGCTCTATTCCTTCTCTCCCCTTATCGGCTACCATTTGATGTTAGTGACTCTTTTTGTGAGATGCTCTACAAACATCACCCTTTCTGGCAGGAGGGGCATCCTTACAAGAGACAAACCTAATGCAATTTCATGTTTCAGTTCCTAACGCTTCTCCACCACCTACCTTCTCCTTTTGGGATTGTACTAGCACTATACAACCTTTGCAGATTTTTAACGTGCCAACCTTTTCTACCAGCTGCTGACCAGAAGGTGTCCCAAAGGACAAGACCAGTGTCCTTTCAGCTGGAACCGCTGAATCTTTAAGTATATATATAAATATAAAAATGCAGTTGCAAACAGAATTCTTCTTTTTTTTTTTTTTTTTTTTTTTTTCCCCCCTCAGCACTGCAGTCTTTCCTTTGTGCCTATACCACCTATCCCAGGAACCTCAAGCACATCTTCCACATCAAGTCTCTCCATCTGGGTCATGTGGCTAAGAGCTTTGGCCTGAGAGATGCCCCCCAGAACCTCACTGCTCTTCAAACTGCAGGCTCAAAGAAGAAAACCAAACCAAGACCAAAAAGGTAGGCCGGCTTGATGTTCCTGAGCCAAGGAACACCACATGACACACTATGGTGCGCTTTTCTTCTGAAGGTTATTGTGCGTGCTCCGGAAATCATGGAATCATAGGGTGGGCTGAGTTGGAAGGGACCTTTGAAGATATCTAGTCCACCCTCCCTGCCACGGGCAGGTCACATGTGATTGTTCCTGAGAGGCTGAATCATGGTGAGCCATTGCCTTAGGTTGCATTCTCTCCAATCAGTTGTTTTATTCCTTTTTTCTAAGGGCTTTAGAGGGTCTAGAAGTCACGTTTTTTAAACCGATCTGGTTGAGCATTTGACTGGGAATTTGGTTTAAAAAAAAAAAACAAACAGTGAACAGAAAAACAAGCAGCTCACTTTGTAGTTTGACTTCTGATAAAGATGTTCTTTTTTGAAGGAAACTGCTAAGTGTGGAAATGCACCTACATAAACTAGCCTGGGGTTTGCTACAGCTTTTCCATTTTCAGAGCACTTGAAAAACACCGCCTTCTATGAGTCTGATGAGCAGAAACAGCCTAATTTTTATTTATTTATACTTCACTCGAGAGCTACCTTGAAGTATAAGGAAAGGTACAGGCAGTGTCCCAGTCTTGCCATGTACTGGGCTGGTTCTTTTTTGCGCAGGTCTTGGTTGCTAGAGCTCCAGCAGCAGTCCTGTTGTCATGGCCAAGCACCTCCATGGTAGAAGCTGCCAGATCTTTTTTCACTCCCATCCCTACTTCCAGTCATATGGTCCTACAGAGAGCCAAGATCTCTGGCTAAGGAGCAACTGCAGGAGCAACTCTTTGTCCTCATCCCTGCTTAGGGAAGGGCTCTCACAGATACGTAAGTGCTCATAAGTACTGGCTGTTGGTACAGGGCATGGAGCGATAAAACCTTCAAGGAAATAGCAGAGAAATGAATTTTTTTGCTTCTTAAGTTTGAAGTTGGCTCTTCTGTGCGTTATGTGCAAGGCTGTAGGAGTGATGATTTATCTCACAGGGTAGTCTCTTCCTTCCTGGACTTGACAAATACCACTGCATCAGGAGCGAAGTATGTGTCTTACTGTATTTAAAGGTCTTCTGTGGCCTCCTCTGGCCTTTTTTATCACCTTTTCTACACCAGACAGGCAGTCTCTTGTAGGCTTTTTCCTGCAGTTCCACCAGCAGTTTTCTGGCTGTCAGATTTGCCATGGGACAGATTGTATCCATCCTCTCAGAACGGTCAGCTGCAGCTTGGACTACTTACTCTTCTCCCTAAGAAGACATTAGCATAGTACCTGAAGGAAAGGGGAGGACTGCAGTGTATTTTTTTTCAGTTATTAATTATGTGATAAACTGTGGTTATTTAAGTACACGCCCAAATGAAAAGGTAGATCTGTTGGTAGAAATCATCTTTCGACAAACACGCGCTCGACTGCCTGTAGATTTGAGTAGTTCTGGCAAAAGCATTTCTGCAATCACTTGGCATCTCTCCCAGGAAGAGTCTGTAGCAACCCTAGAGTTGAAGCTCTATCCCCTTCGGTGTGTGGACAAGGCTGTTCCTGTGCACTCTGTTCCTGTGGAAGGAATTTGAGACTCCCTGATGCTTCCGGAGGAGCAGAGCCCTGAATCCCCTTCTCTACTTGAAATGGAACTGGAGGCGCTCAGTATGTCTGAGCCGAGCTACTTTGAGTTGGTTCCATGGGATGGATAATCCTCCTTTTGAGATTACAATGTTAAGGGTGCGCTGTCTTCCCTAACACAACAGCAAGATAGAAACCTCTGCCTTGCCAGTAAAATCACTACAACAACTACAAGGTGGAATTTTTTTTTCCTGTAGCAGTTGTGACTCCTTCCATGTAACCGTTGCTGCAAACTCCATTGGCAAATTTAGCCGTGCAATTAAAGCATTAATCCACATAACTGTTCCGGGGCTGGTGACATCTCTTGCACATGTACGTATCGTGGAGGAAAAAAAATAAGTAATGCAAGGGGAAGGGATTTTTAAAATAAAAAGTTGGAGAGCACATTGTCCTGCTTTGAGAAGCCACCGGGGACAGGCCACTGATCTGCCTCCTGCTTCAGCTGACCCTCACCAGCAGATGGGCAACAGGATGGGAATGCCCCTGTGAGCAGGGGATTTAACGGAGCTTTATTTCAGGAAGAATAGCCTGATTAGCTGATAAAGAGCATGTAAGATGGTATGGGGTGGGCTTTGATGTCTTGCTGGCCCAGCAGGGTATCGAGCTATGACTGACAGTAGCGTGTCACAGGATTACTTGGCCTGCAACAATGGCTCTCTCTGTTCCTATGATGTTGCTACTCTGTTAGAGCTACTTTTTCCCTTGTTACGAACCTCTTTTAGACGGCATTCCTCCTCCCCAAGTCTTCATCCCATTATAGTACAGACAAGCTCAAGATACAGTAGGTAGTTTATGCACAGGACGTGTGGTGTTGGGGGATGTGGAGGTGTTAGAACAAATGGTCTGAGAGTGATTTGAAAGCTCATTTGCACGTGGATCATATAATTGCAGCTCAGGGAAAGTGGGCAGACTTTGAACAGGTTCGTCACGGCTCAAGCTCCAGATTTCAAATCCGGGAGCATCTGGAAAGTTAAGACCCTGCAGAAATAGCCAAAGTTGTGACGTGCAACAATTGTTCTTGCCTGTGAGACTTGTTTCTAATCAGCTTTCTCTGTGTGTGCTTAAAAAAAAAATAGATAGATAGATATTAGTATTTATAGGATAGTTTAGAGAAAGTGGATATTGATTCAAATTCAGCCTTCACTAGCATAAATTCAGGATAGTGCTGTTAACATACAGAGAATTGCTTTTGATTTCACGCTAAAAACAGAGAGCAAAATTTAGCCTGCCATTTAGAAGACAAATGGTTTTTAATTGTAAAACGCAAGGCTTGAAATTAAAACGGCACAGTCAGAGAGCAATCTTTTTAATTATATTTCTCACGTGATTCCACGAGTGTTGGTTGTCGTATTACACATTGTCTCTAAACATCTGATACGTGTTTTTCATCAGCCTACTCACTAAAGCCTCATCTCTCAGCACCTGCCCAGAGAAGAAAGAACAGGCCATCCAGGTTGAGAGAGGGGTAAAGGCAATTATTAAATGTTGCCTTAAGAGGACAAAGAAAACTTTTCATTTCTTTTCAAGTCTCCTTTTGTGCTTAGCACCTCCTTAGAGAGCCTGCTTGGGGAAGGTGAGACAGGGAGATGGAGCAGCCAGGTGTGTGATGGTTCAGTGCTGAAATGTGGAAGCAGTCCTCTCCTGAATGCACTTCTAAAACTTTCATGTGGTTTTTTAAACCTCTTTCTGCAACCCAGCTGTCCCCTTAGCTGTAGTGGTTCTTGGCAAAACCCCATCTGAAGATGGAAAAATAATGGCTTGTGGGGTTTTTTTTTGTTTGTTTGTTTTTTGGGAACTTGAAATGCTGTATTGAGGTAAGAGATGAGCACACGAACCAGATACTGGGTATTAAGTTACAGTACATCAGCTTAGTAAGTGTCTGGGCTCATGCTTTTACCGAAGGGTAGAGGCAAGGAAGCTGATCCCACCTCCATTGAGGGATTAACTGTCTCTCGTTCACCGCAGAGAAGCAGCATGCCCAGGAAGTAGCTGACGTGCCAGATAGACATGTCTTTTGACTCTTTCACGATGCAGATGCCAAAGACCTATTGCCATTCCACCGAGCATCCCTGTGCTACTCAATCTTTTGCATTTTGGATCAGTGGGGTTTTATGGGATTCTGTGGCGACTGATGATGTGTTTTTTTTCCTTTGGAACTCTGGAAGACTGGTGCACGTCCCCAAAGGGTTTCACTCTAATGAGGAGTTGCAACTTAATTTGCCTTGTTTGTGAATTCAGGCCGTTACAAAGAGAGAGATAAATCTTTACGTTCAATAGATTCTGTGGAACTCGTTGCTACAGGGTATCTCCGGTGCTAGAAATGCTCACAGACATTGAATGTACATACGAGTATCAAGTATATTCATAGTTACTACATCATGTGCAAAAAGTGGGTATAAAATTCAAGGTGAAAATCCTCTCATGCTTCAGAGTTTAAGTCCAACTCTTAACTAAAATGGGATCGAGAAAAGGTGTCCAGGGTACTTCTGAGGGGACTGATTTACACCGTTGTTACACTGCTGTTGCTCTGAATATGGATATCATCACACCCTTAAGGTTTTAGCTGCAAGATTATTGTGCTAATTCACTCCTCAGCATTTAGTGGTCAGATAGAATTAGACTCCTGCTGGGAAATATACCTTGTGACCCTGTGTGTCCTCTTCTGTCTCCTTTGGGTGAAAGCTTGTAGATTTTACCTTCTCTGCTACCTCATATCCTTGATTCCACTTTTGAATGTCTTGGCACTGATGATTTTGGAAAGACTAATGCTTCTGTTGACAGGGCTAGCGACCCTTCCACAGCAATTGTCTAGTCATTAGAAGCAGTTTGCCTGCCAGTTTTTCGTGTGCCATTTAGAGCTTTCCTAATATCACTTAATTAGTCAAAAATGCTAGTTTGGAATTCTGCCCACTGGGAATTTCAACTCGGTTTGGGCAGTCTGCTCTAGAAAGCCAGGCTGGAGCTCAGGTAAGAGCTCAGGTAAGGATTCATGAAATGGAGTGTAAACAGATCCAAAAATGACAATAAGAGGCATGGCTGCTGTGAAAGGAAACGTCATCACTCTTTGTTAAGGCAGTTCAGGGACACAGACGAGGCCTGCTTACCCCATCATGATGTTATTTAAAAGTCCGGTTATGAAATTAAAGTTTTATAATCATAAAACCCATCTGATTGTTATCTGCATGCAGCAATGGCCTTTACTGCTGTCCTGTTCCACCACGGCTGCAGCACAGAGCCTTTGCTCCATCTCAGAGCAAGCTAAACAGGGCTTGTGGATGGAGCTGGAAGACCTCGGTGCTGTTTGGTATGCACCAAAAAATGATCAGCTCTCTCTAATTGAAATATATTCTGTCCTTTAGGCTGAGAAAGAGCCTAACAGAAGAATCCTGGGAGGTTCCCAGCGTCCCAGTGGTGCTTTCATCCTTTCTCCACAGGGTGAAGACCAAGGGATGGTAGTGACAGTGAAACTGTGTTTTTCTTTGTAGCTGAGAAGCAGGTGACTTCAGCAGGGTTAAGCTGGCCTTTACTGTTTAGCATGTCTTGGCATGAAGACTGCTCTGCTCTGACTGTTCTGGAACAGCGCTTGGTGCTCAGCCTGACTGGGTAATAATTTTCCTTGATCTTCTCAAGCTAGTGTTTGCATCAGCTGATAACAGAGCACCTAGACCATCTGTTGACTTGTCGAGAGCAGCGTAGGCTTGCTGATGAATTTCTTGCCCCTACTCCACAAAAAAAACAACAACAGAAAAACCAACCCAAACAAGGTTGCGTTGGCTGCAGATGGTTCATCCAACACTATAAGTAGAAAAAGCAGGTGTTGCAGCAGCCTTGGCCCAGAGGTAACCCAGCTCTGTTGCTGGCACGATATCAAAGAGCTGTTGGAGATGCTGTCAGGCAGATTGATAGCGCAATCCATGTTGAAATGCTTTCTGATAAATGGAACAGCCTACTCCTGTCTCCTCCAAAGACACACCGTGAGTTCTGGGACTGTGCGTCAGAACTTTATACTCCCTTTTCCTCAGCTGGAGCAATTTGGGAGCCTTTGGTTGCTGCAGATGCTGCAAGTTGGTTGAAAGTCACTACACTTGCTGCACTGCATTGCACCAGCATTTCACGTAGTTCAGGACAAGGAACAGACAGCAATGCCAACCAAGTTGAAGAAGACATCTCTAAGAATAAGTTTGCTCACCACTTAGGTAAAAAGACTAGCAGAGGCATCTTCTGAATCATGAAATGATATCCAAGAAACATCTATGGTACAAATACTCTGGCATTGTAGGAGTTTTTGGCTTGGAGATCAGCTTGTGACTGAGTTCTCTAATGAAGCAGATGCGTCAATGAGACATACATATTAGAATTTTGAAATTAAAATGGTGTGAGATACTCATGCCTTTTTTTACTGGTGTCACCTGGTCCTTTCACACCTGGGTGTTTGAGAGTCTCCACATCCAGAATCATGGTTTTTGTATTGCAACAAATACAATCTAACGAGATCAGCAGGCGAAACTGGATCATTCTTATTATCAGTAACGCTTGGGAGATGAAGGGGATGTTGTATAGAAACAGAACAGTTTGTGCATGTTTTTCCTCCTCTTCTCTTTGTGCCTTGGAGCTCTCCGCGGGCTCTCAGCTCTGTTGAACATCCTCAAAGATTAGTTCAGTATACTTGTATTGCGTTTTCTGGGGTTTTTTCCCCACAATGTAGTCTCTGTTACTCCACCATCTTGTTGTTAGTGATTGTGGAATTCAGTGGATGGTGTCTTCAGAGGTCACAAAACCATTGATCACTGAAGGTGTGTGGAAGTCACAAACTTGTGAAGATGTGTTGTGTGTAAGCTGGGTGGGACTTCTGTGGTGTTAGTGTCGTGTGGCAGAGCAAAAGACAGAGCTGGAAACAACAGAGAGGATTTCAGGCTCTGCTGTATTCACCTGATTGGGTTTGGAGGCTTTTTTTTTTTCTTGGTGTGAAAAAAGATTTGCCTTGATTCTTTTCTGATACTCTTGAGCAAAGTGGCGATTGAGAGTCAAAGGGCCAGAAAAGGAAACTGGAACATAAAGCCCAAAGTGGTGGATGGGTCTAGGGTTAAGCCTCGCAAATGAAGGGATGACGTGTCCCTCACGTGAAGGTAGAAGGTAGTGCTAACTCATCTCTGCTGGCTCCTCTGACTGCTTATCAATTCCCATCTGTCTTTTATGGGAGTCCTGATACCTCCTGTCTAGCGTAACGGTGTCATAGTCCGGGGTGCTTCTGCCTGGCATCCCATATGTCACTGCACTCAACACCAGTGAGCTGGACAGCAGCACAGAGAAGTCAAATAGCTTGCGTTCAGGAACAGGTTCTTCCTAACTCATGTGTTGGGGCTGTTTCATTTTCTGAGTTATGACTTCTCTATTCCTGTCTCATTTTTCCCCAGCTAATAAAAGTGGCTATTTTCTCATCTGTTTGAACAGCTCTTTCTCCTTTAAGCCCTGCTGAAATCTTGGCACATTGGGATGGGTCAGTCATTGGTGAATCTTTTTTTCCCCTGCAAGTTCCCCTTAGCTGCACTATTTTGTAGTTCCTCACCTTAAAGGCTGAGGTGTTTGGAGGGGGGAATTTAAAGGGCTGGGGATTTCTTTGCCCGTTACCAACACGATGCCTTCTCATTAGGGCTCAATATAGTGTGATACCTAGACATGAGATCACAGAAAGAGATGCTGACAATCCGTGTGTTTATCCAGTGATGGGAACATGGGTTTTGTCTACATTGCAAACGCGTCTTATATTTACAGCCTTTCTGTGAAGCTTTTTGCCACGGTATCCAGTATCACCACAGCAGTTCTCTTAAATTAACACCACAGCAGCTTTCGGCAACAAGTAAATCCGTTCATCCCGGGTTATGAGGTGGGAGAATGGACACGAAGGCCAAAGAGATTAAACACCTTGCCCGAGGATGCTCAGAGGATGCGTATCAAGGTCTCGCTCTGTTCTCTTGGGCTTTGCCTCGTAATCACAGGGCACCTTTACTTGCCAGTGTTATCTTGATGGCTCTGGCAGAGCCCCAGAGACTTTCACCAGTTGAGCAGAGATGGGAATTTACAGGTGTACAACAGGAATCGGAATCCAGCCAGGTCCTGACCTGCTGTGCTGTCCACTGTTGCTGTTGCCTGTGGCTCTTCCATCTCATGGTTCAACAGGGCCTTGACAGCTTCTTTTCTCTGCTCGGTGATCAGCACAGGTTCCACAGCACAGCTCCATTGATTTTTGTGGTCCTGCTTCAGGGAGAAACCCCCCTTTTCCCTGTATCCCAGCCTTTCAGCGTACAGCTGATCACCACAGCAGGGGGTATTGATTTACAAATTGGGCAATGATTTCACCTGATTGATAATAAAGTGTTGGACAGCCTCCCTGCTGAGCTGAAACTCAGCCCGGCAGCTACTGGTGGATTACTTGTCCTTTTGCAGCAGATAGTTCCCTGTTGTTAAGTAAACTGATCTGTTGCTTGGTAACCCTCGAATTACTGTAGTAAATGCTTGGAGACACAATGCAAGTGTCAGATAGAAACTTTAGCAAGTGATGGAGGGGGCTGAGCAGAGCATAAAGCTGCAGGAAGAAGTTTTCACAGCAGAGCTGGGCTGGGCGAGGACCCACCTTGGCCTGGCGCTGGGCGTGCTCCCCACGCTTCCCTCCACATCCCTCCGTGCTGTCGGGGAGGCAGCTTGACAGGGCAGGTCTGCTGCGGAGGAACTTCATCAACAGCACCTTTGCTTCGTTGGCTGTATGGTCGCTTTTGAGCTGATTCTGTCTTTTTGCCTTACTTTCTGTGGGTTTGAAGCAGGTGGTGGGTGTGCATCTTATTTCTCTGGTATGTCCAGGCTCTAGCCCTTCTGCCAGCGCAGAGCTTGAATGTTTAACTACTGTGAGAATGGAGACTTCACCGAAGGTAGCAGAGTCTTCTTGCCTGTGTATTTCCAGGCTTGCTCTTCTAGGGAAAACCGTCTTTCAGTGGTAATCATCCCACCATCCTTCTTATCATTCTAATCCATCCTCCCAAACCCACTCCAGCCAGGAAACCTATCCAGGAATGGAAAACAAACTGTGGAAGAGGGAGCAAGCAAATAACCCAAACAGCCAAGAGTTTGGTTCCCTTGCCTTCTTTGTGCATCTGGCCTAATGAATGGATCGATCTGTCACAGTAGCCAAAAAATGCTCCTGTGTCCCCTGTTCCTCAGCACCTGAAGGAGCTGTGAGAGGCTGTGCTAAAAGGCATCAACATTTAGGACTGCTGAGGTCCACGTGTTGTCATAAATACACACTGCATAGATGTGGAGCTTCTGATCAATTCCCCTGTATTTAGAGGGCATAGATAGATTCTATTTGCTTCTCTGGAAATTTTTTGAGATCTGTTACTGGCCCTTATGATAAAGGGGAGAGTGGGATGTGCAGGCACCACTAGTTCAGTAGTTGTGGCTACCTCGTTGTGCCCAGGAACATGGTAGGGACCAACAGATCCTGCACCGAAGAGACTGCAGTTTAAATAAGTGAGGGTGTTAGCAGCAATGAGGGCGAGATTTGCCCAAGGTTATAGAAGAGGACGGTGGCAGAACTTGTGGTGGAAAAATGCTGAGTGGGTTTTTATATTTATAGCTGGCAGTTCAGGGCTACAGGGAGATCCACGCTGGAGTTTAGTGGCTGGGCAGAACGCAGCTACCTTTGCAAAAGGCCGTCTCTGGAGAGGGAGCCTGTAAGGTGCGTGTGGTGGCTGCAGGACACTGCGAGAAGAGACTCTGTTGGGTTTAGACTCCTGATTTTTTTTTTTTTCCTTGTTTGTTTTTTTAGTGTTTTCAAGCTCTGGATTTAAACTCTGTTTATAAAATGTTTCCACTGTTCAATGTCTTAAGGCTGTTAGGGTTTTTTTTTTATTATTATTATAATTTTCAAACTGCTGTGTCACCTAATTCATCAGCCTTCAGCACACAACCTTCCCTCCTTCTCCCCGCCACCCCTGCAAGAGCATTTGTACAGAACAAAGGCTTGCTTTTAAAAACGGCATGATATTTTGCCACCTTTGTGAAAACCTGTCACAACAATATCTAATTTTGCATGAGACAGAATTTCAAATCAAGCCTCAAGAAAAGGAAGCTGTTCTTCTGCTAATGCGCAAATGTCACTTTCCACGGCTGTAAAATAAGTAACCCACCTAGCAGCGTTTCAGAGAAGGAAATCTAATTCCTCTTCTCTTCCCTCTGCCCAGGTCTGACCTTCTCAAGAAGACCCACGGCAAACATCGCCTTGCTGAGATCTTGCGATCCGAATATTCCAGTGGGATGGACACTGGTGTATCCAAGGTCAAGAAGAAGAGAAAACAGAGAAAACCTGGCAACCAGCAGATTCCAACATAAGCCAGGACCTTCCAGTCAGTCATTGGCTGCAAAACCTGCTTGAGTGCCTCAGCCGGGGGTCAGGGTGACCTGCCAAATAACTGAGGAGCGTTTCAATTTATCAGGCAGACATGGGAGGGATCTTGGGGATCTTGGCCTCCTCCCCTTCATTCCATAGGTCCAAATGGAATCAAATCCAGGCGTGTCCTGTTGCGCTGCTACAATTAAATGTGGCTTCCTGAGGAAGCACCACGTTTCTGAGGTGGTTTTTGCAAGAAAAATAAAAAAGGTTACATGTGGTTTTCCGAGAAATGCGATGTCTGTATAACGTGAGACAAGCGTACTCAGACAGTCCTGTTTGAAAAACCCGTGGAAACACTCCACAATCTGTTTGTTGCTTGTTTTTAACCAGATAAATAGTTAGTGGTCGGGGAGGTGTTCCAGGAGCATGCTTAGAGGAGAGGGGAGGCTGCCCTTTATCATTATACAGGGGGACAATTCTGCTGTGGCGGGTGATGTAGCCACATTGCTGCCACCTTCTCTCTGATCCTTCGTGCGCTGGGGACACGTCTGTCCCTGGACACTGATTGTCTCTCAGGTATTGCCACCTGCAAGGAACCTCCTCGCTTTCCACACAAGCAGCAGGATTGTGGAGAGCTCTTCACTGTCATGACACATGGTCCCTTTGGGGCAGAGCTCATGGGCACAAAACTTCACGTCAAAACTCCTGAGTTTGGGAACAAACGTTGTCACTGGGGGAAGGAGCCAGCGTGGAATCCAGCAATCTCCCAACTTCTCCTTGCCTGCAGCGTATTGTCATACCTAATTATAGAACGCAGAGTATGTATGAAATGTCTCACCTCTCGGAACATTAAAGCCTTTGCAGGCTCTTGCTGATGCCATCAGTAACCCCAGCTTTCGGGGTTCTCTCTGCTTCGGCTGGGCCTGTTTTGAGTATGTCCCAAGTGCATTTCGCTGCTTGCTTTTCTCATTTGCCTTTTTCCTTCTTACTTATCATGAGAGAATGGGGAATACTGACAAAAGGGGTGTGGTACGGCCCCGAATGTGCCACGGCCGCCACTTGTTTGCCATTGCCCAGCCTCTGAAAGGAAATCTGAGCTCTAGCGAAGGCCATGCCCGTATCCCCGCTGAGCTGGTGAGGTGTGGGGGCTGCGTGGGTGCTCCCCGAGGCCTGCAGGAGACTTACAAACTCCCCCGGCACCTCCGGGTGAGCACCCACCTCCCTCTCCCTGCCTTCCTCGCTGTGCTTCTTCCAGCACCTCCTGTAGCAGGAGCCCTGAGCAGTACGCGTCTGAAACCAGCACAAACCCTCCAAAACAGAACTTTCTGCTGCCTGCGTGTGTCTTCATCAAGAGACGAGGAGAGCAGCTCACCCGTGAACCCAAGCCAGGCACGTTGTCTAACAGAGGACTAGAAAGTGCTCAAATCCAGTGGCAATTCCAGGTGCCAGAAAGGGAAAAGTACTGAAAAAGGAGTAAACCAGATGAAAACAATACCCACTTTGTGAACGCGGAATTGAGGGCACCTACTTTGCCTGCAGTGAGTCATGCTAGCGACTGCATGAGGGGAGCAAGCAGCCCCAAAGTATTTAATTTCTGACTTTCTCTAAACTTTTGAGAACCAAAACTGGTTTTTATCCTACCACACAATTACCAAACACGACGATTTCAGTGCGATACTTTTTTGAGCGCTTCAGAAAGATGCTAAAAAGGCTCCGGTATAAAATTAACCGTGCTCTTGCAGAAAGAATGATGGAGAAAAAAATAACAACAAAGCCCCTCTGCCTGCGTGGTGAGCGCTGCTTGGAAGAGCGATTGGGTTTAAGGCAAATGTCAAATAGAAAAGAAACCCCTGAGGATGGAGGTGAGTCAGAGTGATGCAGAGAGTGTAAGTTTGGGAAGGGCTGATCTTGTGCATGAGGGGAAGAGAGATGACCTTCTCCTGGCTGCCGGTCACGTATGGATTGACAGGGAGTGTTGGCAAATTCATAATGGTGGGAATAAAGGCCAACAGCGCGTCGGTGAGAGATGTCCAGAAGTCTCGTTGCCGTCCGTATTAATGAGGCGGGTAACGTTACAAACGGTTATGATGAATAATGTGATTTAAAAAAAAAATAGGATGCCTTTTTTCATTCAACTTCACCATCTTCTAGCAGATAGTGCTGGATTGCTTGTGTGATCAGGGGAAGAGGAGATTGTTCAGGTGTTACATGCGCCTGAAGCTGAGCCAAGTTTGCTCTCTAGAATCTTGAAGGCCAACGTGCAAAATGTGTTTTGAGTTGTCGCTGGGTCAGCAGGAACCCAATTCTGCCTTTATTTACGCTTCAGCATCTCTAGATTGGCTCTGGGCTGGCTTCATCCTTGTGCATCGCTCAATTCAGGAAGAACCTGGTAGGTTTGGAGTTAATTGGTACTCAACTCAAAGCATCTCTTCATCAGGGCAGGGCAGGGTGTGGTGGTTGCTGTGGAGCAGGGGTGCCAAGCTGTGAAGTTCCATCAGCTGTAGCAGAAACTGGGTGTTGTGAGTGCAGAGGCTCCTGGATCTTCTGAGCACCTGAATGCTGGAGGAGCTGCTGGGGCTCCAGAATTTGTCCCCTCTTGCTTTGAGGTATGTGGTGGGTGTTGCTGGGGTCTTGGCTGGGTGGGAGCTGCTCCTTCAGGCAGGGAGATGGGCTCTTGGCAGTGTTTGGTGGAACTGCGGTTTTGTTTGACTGCGCCGGTGTTGGCTTTGGTCAGGTTTGCTTTCTTGCCTTAGTTGTGGTGAGTGGTAGGAGCCTTGCTGCTCTGCAGCTTGAAGTTTCTGCGTTTGGTCTGGAAATAACATCACCATGGAGCTTTTGTATAAAGCTGCCTGCGAGTGCAACCTGGACTTGGTTTGGGTTTGCCTTCCTTGTGCTCCTGGCTCTTGCACCGGGAGTCCTGCCTCTCCCAGGAGATGCTCCTGCGCCTTTTCTCAGCTCTCTGCTGGCTCCGTGTCCTTTGCCAATAACAAGAGCCTACATCCTCCTCTCCGCTGAGCTGGAACATCTTGAGTTTACACTTCAAGGCTTTGGGATAGGAAAGAGCAAGGAGGTCACTGTGGGACGAAGCGTCATGGTTGAACACCAGCTTTCGGTGTCTCAGTCAAACAAAAGGCACCTTAGCAGTGGTACCCACCCCGGAGAAGCAGCCACCACTAAGCAGCGTAGAAAGCAGCAGAACTTCCCTGTTTACAACAGCTTATTTTCTCCATAAGCCTGGGGCGAGGGCAGGAGAAGCACCGATTGTTCTGGGCTTTCCATTCTGGCGTTGTTTTGTTTGGTGCTCAGATGAAACCATGAAGTATCTCGGCTGGAAACAATTCCGCTGATTTCATTGAATTTGTGTGCGTTGGCATGTTCAGCAGAGCAGCTTTCGTTCTTTGTCTGTTGCCAGGATGGTGGTTCTGGTTAAAGCTGTGTTGGGAGGGAGGAAGATGGCCCTCGAGCTGGGTAACAGCCCAGAAGGGGCTTGAGAGCCAGGATTGTGTTGGGTCCTGGCAAACCCACGGCACTCACTGCTTTGTGTCCTGGATCCAGAGCCTGGAGCTGACAGGAACCAACCACCAGCAGCAGCCTGTTGGAGTCTCTGTACCCAGGGAGAAACTGGTGGAACAGAACTGGTGCGATAGAATCGTAGAATGATAGAATGGTTTGGGTTGGAAGGGACCTTAAAAATAATCTGGTTCCAACCCCTCTGCCATGGGCAGGGACATTTCCTACTAGACCAGGTTGCTCAAAGCCCCATCCAGCCTGGCCTTGAGCAATTCCATTGTGTTCCAATACTCCAAAGGTTTCCTTAATGGGACTGGTGCTCCTCTGGGCAGTTTTTACTACCTCCTCTAATTTCAACCCAACACAGCCTGTCCCACCCCTGAGGACCTGCCAGGTTCATGCCCGCCTGGCACCAGCCGCTAGAAATGAGCAGAGTTGCCAGCCTGGTCCAGGACTGCTGTAGGTGCAGGACCAGTGCTGGTGGGTTCCTCTGTTGGGCAGGTGGATCCTGCCTCAATCCCTGCACACAAGCTGGAGGTGAGGCTGGTCCTTCAGCAGCTTTTGACGCTGCTGAGATCCTCACACACAAGATGCTGTTCATGCGGCAAGTGCGGTGCTCTGTGGCGAGAGCCTAGAGCCTGCGGTGTCTTCCCTAAACTGATTTATTTTGGAGCTTGCCTTGCTTGACTCTGCTGTGAGGGCTCCCTGGAGGAGATGGCTCCAGCCATCGCTTCCCCTCTGCTCTTTCCTTCCCAGCCAGACCCGACAGAGCCGTTCCCCCTTCCCAGAGCAGAGGTTTCCTCGGGGTTCTGCCCCGTTCTCTCCTGCTTCCCTTCCAACACACACTGGCCCCTGTCACACGGCGCTGGCTCAGCCCTGCTCTTACAGGGGAGTTTCCAGCTTCTTCCAGATGTGGAATGGCAAATTTAAATATTGCAATTACAAACGTGTAACGAAGCCTTGTACTTCATTAATGTAAGAGGAGGAATCTGCTACGGCTACAAGGACAATTAAATATTAGAGAATGTCTTTGATTCACATTCCTGCTGTGTAAATGGGAGGAAGGTTGCTGCATGCTCCTTGCCTTGGCGCTCACAAAATGAAAAGCACACCCACTGCAAGTTGTCCTTTGATAGATTTTTAATATGATTTTAAAGAGTTTTGTTTGGCCTCATTCTTATTCAATGAGATTAATTTAAAGCACTTATCCCCTGGGTTTAAGTCAATCCATGTAGGATTTGGGACGGGGGTTTGTTGCCCGGGAGGGGGGTTGTTTGCAGGCCTCTCTGAAAGACTCCTTTCCCACTTCATTAACCCCGAGCTGGGAGCGACACCCCCCCCCTTCATCCTCCTCCTCCTCCTCGCCCCAGCCGAGGCCCGAGGATTTACCAAACTCCCCCATTCACATGCAAAGGCTCAGCCCAGGCCACAAAGCCCCGGGGCTCTCTCCTCCAGGCGTGGCTGTGCATGTGGCCGAGCCGACAATAACCCTCCCCGGGGGTGCCGGGGCAAAGCTCCCGGGGACGGAGCTGGGCGGGGGGCACCGGGCT
>VZZY01017686.1:489-77736 GCA_013400335.1 Eurystomus gularis
GGCAATCCCAAGCACAAATATAGGCTGTGTAGAGCATAGATTGAGAGCAGCCCTGCAGAGAAGGACTTGAGCATGTTGGTTGAGGAGAAGCTCAACATGACCTGGCAATGTGCACTTACAGCCCAGAAGGCCAACGATATCCTGGACTGAATCAAAAGAAACATGGCCAGCAGGTCAAAGGAGGTGATTCTCTCCTTCTACTCCACATCCAGACCTCATCTGGAATAGTGAGTTCAACTCCGGGGTCCCCAGCACAAGAAGGATCATGGACCTATTGGAGTGAGTCTAGAGAAGTACCATAAAGATGATCAGAGAGCCAGAGCATCTCTCCTATAAGGACAGGCTGAGAGAGTGGGATTGTTTAGCCTAGAGAAGAGAAGACTCCATGGAGACCTTATAGTAGTTACATAACCCTTCCAGTACCTAAAAGGGGCCTGCAAGAAAGCTAGAGAAAGACTTTGTACAAGGCCTTGTAGTGATAGGATGAGGGATAACAGTTTTAAAATGGAACAGGTTAGATTTAGATAGATATATGGAATAAATTCTGTACTATGAGGGTGGTGAGACACTGGAACAGGTTGCCCATGGGATGCCCCACCCCTGGAAGTGCTCAAGATCAGGTTGTATGGGGCTTTGAGCAATCTGGTCTACAGGAAGGTGTCCCTGTCATGGCAGGGAGTTTGGAACTAGGTGATTTTTAAGGTCCCTTCCAACCAAAACCATTCTATGATTCTAAGAATCCTTTTTTTTTTTTTTTTTCCTGTTCATTACTTCACATTGATTTCCAGTGGATATTTTTTACTGTTTTACCAGTACCATAGTCTCTTACTGCTTTCAGTCTGCCTTTGTTCTTATTACCCTGAATAGCTTACTAATGCCGGGAAACTTCTTAATCACATTACTTTTTCCAGTTCTCTTCATGATTTTGCTAAACAGCACTGGTCATAGCAGGGATTCCTGAGGAATCCCACCAGTCATTTTTGTCCATTATGAAATGCCAGCATCTACTGCTTCCTTTAGATGTTTGTAAGACAGTGATAATACTATTTTAATAACACAAATTATACTCCATAACATAGAGTTTGGGCACCTAGGTCTGGTTCAGATTGCCTGTTTAGGGCATTTTACTGAATTCTTGTAGCTCTTCTCAGCTGACCCCATGCAATTCCAGGATCAGTCACATGGTCTTCCCTTCTTTCATTAGTTTTATTTGCAATTTTATTTCCTTAGCACAGCACTGACAGGGAAGCCCTATGCCACAGCCAGCGAAAGACTGTGAAATATATTTGGAATATACTTTCATGTAAACTAAGTCAGGCAATGGCTGGAATCACAATATGAGAAATGTCAGCTTCTTCGTGGCAAGCTGTCTGGCAGCGGTGGGGACAACAGAATGCCAGGCTGCTGCTGCTGTAAAGAAAGTAAGCAGCAGGTAAATGCTACACAACTATACTCTATCTTTCAGCATTCTGTTGATGAATCTTATTCTTTCTCCTTGTAGTTGTCCAGTCTGTATTAAGCAAGGCATAACTGTAATTGTACTTCTGTTTTCCTGCTGATCTTTATTTTTAACTTTGAAAGAAATAAGCAAAACTAAAATACATTGTTATCCTGCTAGAATGTAATTTTCTGTTGCTATGGGCAACAAAGCTCTGTTTACCTAATGGGTTGTTTTGCTACAAAGGGGAAAAATATCCCCTGGGGATCAATACAGATTAAGCCCTGCACTGTCACGTGTCTTATGACTAAGAGAAGCAGGGAAGCTTCCAGAGGGTCATGAACTTCAGTTACCAGAAAGGGTTAATTTGTTCTACATCCTCTTCCCATCATTCCCATCCTCTTTCCGGCATTTCCTCTAAATGACTACACACATGTTACTTCTTGTACTGCAGCATGTTTTACCACAATGCTGAGTAGTCACAGAGAGTCACAGAAGGTTTTACTGACTGGTATATTTTTGTATTGTACTGTTTCTCTAAGAAGGAGCATAATGAGAACAGGGAATGGCACAATATTAATTCATTTGCATTATAATAATGGGGACAAGAAGAGAAAAGTACATTGTCTTGCCGTTGTCTTGACAATGTGATGGGTAGATGGAGGCCAAATATACCCTGAAATGTCCCATGAAAATCAAAGGAGCAGAATGAGCAGCAAGAAAATATGTATTATACTTTATACTGGCCTTGAAAGCCAGCAACAGCAGTCTTGTGAAGAAATGACATTACTGACCATTTGCTCTTAGGCTATGGTTATGTGACTGAGTGTGATGTATAGCAGCATAGCAACTTACCTCTTCACAGCTCTGTGGCCTTTCTGGCCTTTTGTACATGCTTTTACCTCTCTCATTTGTGAAGCGGGATGTGTTTAGACTTTCTGACAGCTGCATAAACTACCCTGTTTTGCCCCACAACTAGAAGGAATCAGGAGCAAGGATGGAGTCAGCCACGGCATTTCAGCTGATAAGGGGCAACAGCTTCAACCATTGAGGTTTCCTTTGCTCGGCTACCAGCAAAATCACAGCCAGTATCAACAACCACATCTGTTTTATCTCTTACAATCACTGAAACAGCCACAGAGGTATATCTACAAAGGGGCTTGCTGCCATTTTAGTTATCCAGTAGGTAAATCTAGATCTTCATAGAAATTTGTTTTTGTAGCTATAGCCTGTAAGTCTGTTGTTCCAGGAGAAGATTGCCAGATATGAAGCCGGAGTAGAGGGCAGGTGAAAAGTTATAGAAATGACCTGGCACATCTGAAGGCTCTTTCCAACAGGAGACTATAGCTTAGCATATGCTATCTCATACCTTAATTCAGAGCCATGAAAGTCTAGTGTCTTACTGAATCTGTAGTCTACGTAACCAAACAAAATATGCTGTAACATTCTATAGACTGCTATATCATTTTAAAGTTTGCCTTTTTAGTGTAGAAAAATACATTTTTGGTGTTGCTCTGCTTTCAATAAATTTTCTAGAAGAACTCAATTGTTTTACCACCAGCACTTCTTTGCTCGGGATTCCCTGATGCCTTGTTTTCTGGAGACTATTAAAACTACCATCTGTTTATTTGTCACAGTAGTAATGTGATAGAATTACCACTCTTTTTGTTGTATTTATAAATGTTAATACTTCTTTACACAGAGTTAATGATTAGCTGGCTAGTACAGAAAACAGAATTGAGGAAATCAATATTAAATCAGAGGAGTAAAATAACCTGAGTAGCTCACAAAACCTGCAAAGGAAAGCAAAAAACTCAGATGGCATGATGATGAATGCAGTGTAATCGCAAAGAAGAAAAGAAATGGCTTACGGCTCTCTCCCCGTACACTTCTATTTGCAATATTAAAATGCTCTGGCATTGCACCTTGAAACTAGAGCATGCTGTTGCTACAAAGGATGGTGTACTCAGTGCTAGACTGAAATAGATACTTAGCGGTGCTTAGTTAGCTGAGAACCAAACAGCTCCTCTAACCTGTTAAAAGGAATAGTAATTTCTGCCCAGTGTGTGTCCTCACGCAAGACCAGCTCCTAAAATACGTCCAAGCACTTCTGATTCTGTTCAAATTATACTTGACCTCACAAGGTGCAACTCAAGAAACTGGAAGCACAAATAATCCAGGTCTGCACAAGCCAAATCTCTCCTCTTTGTCTTACTTTCTTGTCCTAAAATCAGGAACTGCAAGGAGTACAACCTTCAGCAGACTAGAAGAATGCCACATCCTCTCAACATTGGAAGAATTCACAAACAACTACATGTTTCTAGAGTTATGTAGGAACAAGGTAGGCTGGAACATGTCATCAATTAAAAAATTTTCTCCTTTTCTAGAACCAAAAATACAACAATTCACATTTACACATATCTCATTGTCCCAACAACTCAGATACAAAAATACTTTGTCATAATATAATTAAAACCATTTGAAAATGTTTAACAAGATGAACAGTAAGCAGTATGTGCTTGGATATGCTTGAGAGTGCATGAAAAGAGATTGTTTTTTAAAAGTTTAGCAGAATTTCAGGGCATAAGAAAGCAGCCATGGCAGAATAAAATTTTTTCACAAAATCAATATGCATAATCAAGCCCTTTCGGTAGAGTTATCACCAGCACAAAATGTTGCATCACAGCTTCCAGGTTACCTTTCAGCAACTTTAGTCTTTTTGTGGCTGAAGCAATAAAGACCATAATTCTTTAAACTTTCAAGGGTAGGTAGGTACTACTGCTACAATAGGTACTACTTCTTAAAATACAATGCAGTAAACATGGATGTTTCAATAACAGGAGTGGTTTCCTGTCACAGAAAACTGCAGTCATTGATTTTTACCAAGACTGCAATGAGAACCAAGGCCTCTTTTGAATGGAAAGAGCATTGTTAAATTGCTTAGACATTTAAAACTTAGACAGAAAAATACTTTTTTTCTGTTAGATTACATTATGTATTGGTTTCTGCTTTAGTATCAACATAAAATTGTCCGTAAATATTCCAGCAACATCAGACCATGCTAGGCATTTTGGGCATCTAATTTGATTCAGTCCCCATTTGTTCATGACATCAGCAGCATATAACTATTGTTTCAAACAAATGCTCCCCTTAAACTTTTCAGATGCCACAGAACAATAAAAGGTAGTCATGCATATCAAATACTAACCATCAGGAATGATGTGGTGGTTTATGTTTGGTTTGTTTTTTTCCCAAAGATGTACTTTATTATCACTTACTATCTCAGAAATACCAAAATGATTTAGTAGCCTAAATCTGTTCACTTCAAGTGAGTCTTTGAAGTGTGTGTCGTCAGGACGCTGCTGCCCACTCCTGAGGGCATCAAGTACAGAACTAGGGGCTCCAACAGCTCATTGCCAGTATAGAGAATTGCTGAATTTTCCTCTTGGCCTTGCCTTCCCAACTCCACACATGTTATATGGATATAGGAACTTTTTATAGGTCCTCACTCTAAAGCATGATTCTTCAGTATGTCACATGTTTATTTAAGGCTTTTACGTAGAAGGAATTCAAAGCTGTTTCACTTCATGCATTAAATATGAGACTTGCAATTCTTGCTTCACAAAAATTTCAGAGACTCACTGAAGTTTTGAGAGTTCAGCTGTGTAACGTCTGTTCCTTATGTTCCTGTGTGTGCTTATTACACCTTCAGCACTGAAGATGACTCACCACCTGAACACAGCTGGAGTGAGAAAAATGGTTACAGCCAAGGGACAAAATCGCATTTTCAGCCTGCCCAGCTGCAAGGCTGCTCTGTGCTCACATGGTATGCACAGCTACTTGGCAGGGCTTTTAATGTGGCACATGGCTATGCCAGGCATAACAGATCATGACACAGTGTCACATTAGAGCTGGTGACCTGTATAGTGGACCTGAGTGCAGTGACCATCTCTGCACCCTCTACCCCATCAGAAGTCTGACTGCAGGTGTTGGAGGTCAGCTGTGACATGGTACAGCCATGTAACCTTGTTGATTTGTTTAAGAAAGAGCTCCTTCTCCCCTTTGCTTAGGAGCTGCATTTAAGTTCAGGTCCTTGCCTGGTCCTTGCCTGGGCTACACTGCAAATATGCCTTGGAACTTGCTGAGCTTGAGAGCTTGACCCTGGTCCACAGCCTTGACTTCCCAGTCAGACCTTGGACTTGCCTCATTGCTATGGACTTGTCTGATTATCTGGACTCTGGGCTGAGCCCAGCTGCCATCTCCAGCCTGTGCCACACACCTCTCGCAAGGGTAGTGGGACTAGCCTTGGTTGGTGTGGTGAACCGACCACATGATTTTTCTGCCTTATTAAAACAGTGAGCAAAAAACTCGATTTCCCATAAATCTATTCGGCATAAATCCTCCAGGAAACCGGATGCATGATAAGGCCAGCTATAAATATGGAAAAAGAAAACAAACTTTCTCTTTTCCGCCTCACTGCACAGAGGGAGCACATCACTCCTGCTGAGCGCACCCCCCCCTCCCTCCGCCGCTGCCGGAGAGGAGCGAGGAGGAGGGGGGGAACTGAGCTGAGCTGTCAGCGCAGCCCCCTGAAGAAACCAAGCAGCCAGAGAGGGGGAAACTGAACTGAGCTGTCAGCGCAGCCCCCTGAAGAAACTAAGCAGCAGAGAGAAGGGAGCAGCCGCCGCGGAGAGCCGCCGGACAGAACTGCTGACTCCCACTGCTCTAGGAATCCGGGGGAGAGAAAGAAGCCGTGAGCTGCCGCCGGCCGTAAGGTGCGCAATCGTTGCCACTGCCGTGAGCCGCCGCCACGAGCCAAAACTGAAAGAATCCAGAAAAAAAGCTGCAAGCTGCAGCAAGAAGAAGAAATTGCAACAAGAAGCCATAAGAAGCTGCGTGCTGCAGAAAGCCACGCTGCAGAAGGCCGCGTTTCCAGAAAAAGTGAAGAAGTGGTGCCGAAGAAACTGCACTGAAAGCTGCACTGCCAGAAAAGATGTGCTGCCAGAGAATTTGCACCGAAGAAACTGTGCTGAAAAACTAAAGCCGACACCACCGTCGGAGGGAGAGAGAGAAAAGCTACAAGCTGCTGACGTCATCGAAACAGTCCAGGTCTGCCGGTCGGACATCGTCGCCGTTCCACGGAGACCATCGCCAAACGCCGAAAGGACACATGCACGCATACACACGCACCATCCACACATACAGGTCGTATTTTGACATCATTAAGTCCTTATTTGTCCTTATCTCTCGGTGGGTGAGAGAGGGAGTGAATGGGTGGGCGTGGTGTTCTTTAATACCATAATATTTCCATAGAGTAAATAAGATTTTATTTGAATATATTTAGTAATAAACTTGTTAGATACTCTTTCGGTCTCCGTGTCTGCTTGCGAGAATGGTGGGGAGATGTCCCAATTTACCCTCAACCCTTCTTCCCTTTGGGAGGTGGTCGGACCGCTGCGCGCCCGACCGCGACAGTTGGTGAGGCCACTGCCCTGCTGGCAAAGGTGGCATGTCCCTATCTCTTGCTGCTCCCTGACAGTCTGGCCCCTTCCACATGCTGTTCAAAGCTGCAAGAAAAAAAATTTTAAAAGTTATGATAGGAAAATCTTTAAAATTACACTCTGAACCATCTTTATTGTAGATAACAGGAACCTGAAATTAGGACTGAGGTCCCACTGTGCTATACTATTTGTTCAAGGTAGCAAATAACTACATAGAAAGGAAGATTTAAAATCCTCTTTAGTTTCTATCTTTTCCTGTCCCATGCTGTCTTATTAGCTAATGATCAGAAGTCATGGAGTACACTTGAGATGAAGTGACACCTTCTGAAAAATGTCCCCAAATTATCAGGAACAGCTAAAAAAAATGCTATATTTACATTTAATCTTTTCATTAAGCTTTTTTTAGAAAGAGTGACTTTGACTTTTCCTCTGTATCTTTAAAGTATTAATGACATATCAGAAGTCTTGCTATGAAGTGATAAAATGAAATTATCAGTTTAAAGACTTTGAAGCATTTCCAGAAACAGGTTTAGAAGGTGAAAGTTGAATTTCTGTTCCAAACCTGATACAACATATTACTTTCCTCTCCCCCCAAAATAAAAAGATTATGATGAGCAGTATAGCTTGAGTGCACACATATGCAGATATGAATACTTCCTCATTAATAAGCTATCATATATTTGTTCTACTTTTTAATGCAAAAGTTGGCATTTATATGTAAAAGCACTTGTATAACTGATTTTGTTATAACTATCACATCATTAACTTGATTCTGAGGATGGGAATCTTTTTGCCAAGATCAAAGAGAGGACCTGTTCTCTGACTATAGAAGAAATCCCTGACTGTCAGATGGTTATGGATAATTTTAGGTTTATCTAGATTCTCCACAGAAACTTTGAATTATTCTCACGGCTAATGTGTTAACATTCATATTATAGTTTTGTTGTTGTTGTTGTTATTATTATTACAAGCAACTAAATACAGTTCACAGTGGAAAAAACTCAGTCATCAATCTGAAAAGTCAATGGTTTAGAATCTGTTTTGAAAGACATTTCTAGCAGAGACAGACTGTTGCACTAGATCTCATATTGTACATAAGAAAAGAAAAAAATGTATAAAAAATCAGTAAAGTCTAACAACGAAATCATTGTAAAGTTAAGAAACATTACAATTAATTAACTTTGTAGCTTTAATTTGATCCTTTAATGTATATAAACCCTTTACAATCTGCAACAAAGGCATTCATAGCTCTTCCAGTAGGATTCCTGCCTTATTCAAGGCACCGAATGGACAATAAGAAGCTGTTAGTTTGCTTCGTGCTTGTACCAGTTGTTCCTGATGTGTTCCTATTTGAACGCACCTCCAACAAGAGAAATTTTCACTTCTGTGATGTTCTGACCTCAATGCATTAAAAATGTGAAATGATTCATTTAATCACATTTCTCAAGGCATAACAGAGCCAAAGTATTTTTAGTATTTCCAAAGTATTTTTAAATTTAGTTAGTTTATATATAGGTATGTGAGGAACAGACTACATGTGTTTTAGCTCACAGGTCTGCATGTATGCCATGCTAGTCCTATGAAATGCCTTTCAAATAAAACCAGATATAGGTCCTAGGTGGGAACCGTGGATACTCAGAATATCAAAACTGCAGGTCATGCATTACATTGTTGTAGCTAAGTTCTAGTCTCTTTGTCAAGAGATCTAAATCCTACAAGGGGGCAGTCACAGCTTTCAGTGAGATGGCCAGGCTCAGTAAATCTCATGTGCAGAATGTTAGAGCAAAGGAAGGCAGAGACCAGAAGTACACCTTAGGTGGCCAGTGAGAAATGAAGAAAAGAGTAGCCTCAGACGTGCCATCAAAGATGGATGCATTGTCACAATGGTCAAGAAGTAATGATCTCTTCCATTTTTATGATTATAAGAAAAAGTCCCCAACACTAGGAGCTGATGAGTCTGCAAGTAGGCCTTATTCAAGGGTCAGATAAGGCTTCTGTAAAGCATGGAATAACTTCCCATATTTTACTATCTAACTGGGATGGCAGGCTGCTCTTATTCTCCTGGGAGAATGACTAATTCACAGTAAAAGGGACCAAACTGTTCATTTGTATAATAAGGAATATCAGCACAGGTTCTTAACTCCACTCTTTTCTTTTTTTTTTTTTTTTTGCTTGACCTGGATGTAGAAGCTTCAAAGACTTGTTTGGCAAAAATCCTCCAGCCCAGTTAAGTTCAGCCAGGCACAGAAGTAAGTGAACTGAGAAATAAGTTTATTACTATGATCAGTGGTGCAGTGACTTCCAATTCATGGATTAAGTATGCCTCCCTGCAGTTTGTGTGGAGGGAATAGAGTCTGTCTATCTGACAAGGAGTTTGGTATTTTTAGGAACTCGGGCTAAGATGGATTCCTTTCTAATTGCTGAGAGAGATGGCAATGAATATTTATGCTTTGTTACAGCCTGATTGGTGTTTTTGAAAACGTATTGATGTTAAGTCTTTGCCCCAAAGATCTGCTAGGACATGAGCCCTGAATACAGCGTTATATAACAAAAGTGTATACCTTTATGCCTCAGGCACACTATACTTTTTTTCAACTCTTTTTATTTTTTTTCCTCTGAAAAGGATGGGTTTAACTTTTTGTCCTTTCACAGGAACACCTGCATGTGGATACTTGAATTTGGATCACTTCCAGGCCTGAAGTTCAGATACTCGTCTCTATGAATGATAAATTTAAAAAGGTAAAGGAGGAAGAAGTATGGTAAAGGTAGCATCTTTCCATGATCCACGGACTCTTTCAGAGATTCTCTACTAACAGTTCTGTTAGGGATAGAGGGATAGTTCTTCAGCTCATCCTATGAGGAATATGTATTGACCTTGTTTAGGAAACTTTCTAAGCCTTGTTTAGTGAACAGCATATAAAATAAATTTGATTTAATTGTTTTCCTTATCCTCCTTGAATGCTTCTTTTATCTTTACCATCTATCAGCCATGTGAACTCTCTAGCAGGTTTCCTTTTTCTCATGTATTTGAAAATTTTTATTATTAGTTTTCATGCCTCTAGCAAGCTTCTCCTTAAAATATTTTTTCCTCTTTTTTTTTTTTTTTTTTTCCCCTGTTCTTAGCTGATCTCCTTTCAGTTTTATATGTTACTTGACATTTTATCCTCCTCTGCCCTTTTGTTTTGTAAAGCTTCCTTTTTGGAGATGACTTTTTGTTTCTAATACTTTTCTTTGCTGCTTAGCCATGACTTTTTTTTGGTTTGAGTTCCTCATACATTTTGTTTCTTCTGATTAGTGATATATTCTTAAATTTAAGTACCTAATAAGGCAATTTTAACCAATCTTTGCTTGGAAGCATTTTATCTTGTCAGAAGCTCTTTTCATCTTGTTCTTTCTTCATCTTGTATGTATGGAAAGTGTATCCTCCACAAGGATGTCAGATTTCTTTGCCATATGGCTTTTATTACTCAAATATGAAATTGCTGAATACGTTACTGCCACTTTAGTCTTCTGTTCTGAATGAGAATGTTATTGATGTAAAAGGCACTTTACTTTTGTTAATGCATTAACTACTCCAATAAATAGTTATCAAAGGTGTTTTAAAGTGTAGTTTAAAGATCTACACTATTCTTGTTTTTCTTCATATTTTTTGTAATGTTTTTCATAATTTTAAAAGCATATTCCTCCTTCTGTAATTTGGTCTATTTATAAGTTCGCTATTACATTCTCTAATTCAGCCAGGAATTTCAATCTATTGAGATTATGAGACATACTGTGACAGAGATGACTTACTTGGCTCTATTTTTTTTAACATAAATATCCCTCCTTTTCATGAGTGCAATATACTCTCTCACTCATAAATAATAGGACTATAGTAATAGAGAGTATGATGATTATTTTCTTTCTCTCAAGTTTCCAACTTGCACATTAAATGTATATTAATGTCTTATAAATTTATATTATTTATCATAAATATATATTATTATTCACACTGGGTATTTTTGTCTTTCAGAATTTTGTAAAAGCATAGAAGTATTATATAAAATGTAAATTAATATGAAAGTGTCAGTACCAATAGCCTAACTCGAGCTGCTTATTTTATTTCCCTATTTAACTGAACTATGTGGGTTTAGTGTTTACTTACTCTGTTGCCTAAATTCTGCTTACTGCTGTTATATCATTTTTTCTAAGAATCATCTTAAGGAATAAATTATCTCAAACTTTTTTCTTTCTTTTTCTTTTTTTTTTCATTATTGATGTTCAGTTCTAAAACATCTTTAAAAATAATTAAGTGCCAATGTAACATATTTTTCTTCAGATTCTGTATTTCTTTGGGAGCTTTCACTTTTCTTTAACCTAAACCATTTCTCTTTATATGAGTGGATTCTGTCTTTCTTCATGCCTGTTCATATATTCCTGTGCTTAGAACCAGAGATAGTTCAGAGAACACTGCCCAAGTTCTGATCTAAAGCCCCCAGACAGTCTTTCTCACTGCTAAGTGCCTTGTTGACATCCTCACAAACCGGCAACCACTAGCTCCTCTACAGCACTCTTTAAAATGCTGCTTTGGTGTCTTACGGCTGCTTTGTGTTCAGTGGACTCTAGAACAAGAATTCATCCATGTGTATGTCTTGTAACTTACATACCCGCTCCGCATCCTGTCTTTTCTTTGTCAAGCCTCAAACACAGATCTGATAGAGGCAGCAGGAACATATCTATAACTTGTTCTTTGGCACCTTTATTTCACATTTTTCCTTCTTCATATGAATACCAGCTGGGGCCTACCTTCCCACAATTCATGCTCACATTTTAAGCACTTCAAAACATATCTGCTCATACACATTTGGATTGGTTGTGAGAGTAGAGAGTAAACAGTACTTAATGTGAAATCACCTATGGATTCCAGCTGTTCCTGGAGTTTGTCAGCTGCAATACCATTTTTCATACCCTAGCAACAGATTTTAAGTAACTGTAAGAAAATAAATTATTTCAGTGGGGAGGTGAGGTGGCTGCAGACCAGTTCTCAGAGGTAAAAGATTTTGGTACAGGCTGTGTAAGAACCAGACCAGAGGACCTTGAACTTTGTTAAGAGGAGGTAGAAAATGGCAGATCAAGTGTCCTGTTTTGTGGATTTTCAGCTGAGGGGTAAGAGTAGACCTGTACCCTGTTTATTGAGCCTAGATTTGTAGTGTATTGTATTTTAAATATATGTATAAAAAGTTCTATTTCTGAACATTTCAGTCCTGAGTCTTCCTCTACTTCCAGTCCAAGCTGGAAACACATTCCTAATTGCTCATAAATTTCAGCAACTTTTCAGGCAACTTTTTTAGGTCTTAAAAGTATTTGTAAGACAAAAAATTATTTGACAGCTGTGCAATCTGATGCTTGTTCAAATTTGTTATGCTTTAGCTATGCAAACAGAATAGAAAAGGGCCATACGATAGAATGCTTTCTGAATTCTCAGTTTCTGAACTTACCATTACCTGGGGGCTGAGGATTTTTTCATCTTTTAATGAAACTGTTTACAGTGTCCTTTTAATTCACCAATGACAGTAGCCGACCAGTTCAACTGAGTGTTAGATACTTCTACTTATTTAGAGAAAATATAATTTCTTAGGCTCAGTTTGTACTGGAGAGAACACCACGTAGATTCTAGTTGTCAGACTCATGACCAGAGTGAATGGGTTCTCTACTACTTTATTTTTTTGGATGGGTTAACATTCATGCAAACCACATACATATTCCACACCACTATTTGCTAAGAGGTGCACAAGTTTATGTGACAACAAAGCCTCAGATATGTCCCTAACACATAACAGAGGGCAGCACATGGAAAACACTGAAATAGTTCTGGAAAAACAAGTAGCTGGCAGATAAATTTATGTTTGGGGTTTTTTTTTAATAAATTGTTTCTGATGCAGTTGAGTATGTAAAATTGTCACACATGCTTTTTGCAACAGCAAATCCAGCTTGCGTATCAGCTGCCCATCCTGGGGGTTTTCTGTTCCTACTGTCTTTTGCCCCACCTGTGCTTCCTGCCCAATTATATTAGTTGTTGAATTCCCTGCTCTGGCCCCACTTACTAACCACACAAACCCCTGTTCATATATGGTTAAGCGGGGTATATAAGGGAAGTAATGAGGGGGCAGGTATAGTGTAGTTGGAAGGCAAAAATTACTCAAGATAGGAATGTGGTTATGGAATGAAATGGGAACAAAATTCAATCCCTAATTAAAATAGCACACATGATAAATTATACCACTCATTTCCCCCCTCTTTCTCATGTGCGTATTTGGTAAAAGTGTGTTTTGTGTTACAGCTATCCTGGTCTGCAATGTCAGGTAGCAAAAGTGACATTCTAAGTTCTTTTCAGGGAGTAGGACATATGGTACTTACTTGCTGAGGAACATAATTGCATCTTCACCTGTTATCTCAGGTATAACCAAAGGAATTAAGCCATGCTTCAGAAATGAGACTCTGGAGAAACTATACAGTAAACAAATTATCTCTGATTGTGTTTGTCCACATTCATTTTCTCTATAGTTTTATAGATATTTAAATGTTTGGGGGGTTGTTTTGTTTTGTTTTTAACCCTGCAATCTAGTTAAATACCAAATGATGCATGCATGCAGCCTATAAGCTTTAGTTTAATAAAGAAGACAACTTAGGTATATGAGCCAGCTTTCAGAATCCACAAGTTGTTCCAAAACTGGTTCACACTTTGTGTTTATACATATCCAGACACATTGCTGTGTAAATCTATTCAACTGCTGATATTCAAGAAAACTAACCATGCCAAGTGTGCTAAAAGATTGGTTTTAAGTTCCTCGAGCTAAATCCCTGATCTGGAGAAAGGTCACTCTCTGCTAAGAAGAAAGTCTGTAGCTGATTTCTCTGAAGTGCCTAGCATGGTCTTTGCATCTAAATGACATTTTTAAATACTATAATTAAAAAAAAAAGATTTTCACTGGAGAAATAGAGGAACTCAAGAGACTGCTGATGCAAGAAAATCCTCATGGAGATAATAAGAGATTTGAGAACATAGTCATAGCAGAGATAGAAGATTCTCAGCAGAAAACTGCTGGAGAGCAACCCTATGGAAAGGAATCTGGGGGTCTTGGTGGACAGCAGGCTCAATGTGAGTGAACAGTGTACTGCATCGGCAAAGAAGGCCGGCAGGATGCTGGGTTGCATTAACAGGAGCATTACTAGCTGAGGTAAAGATATCGTTGTCACACTTTACTAAGCACTGGTCAGGCCTCATCTTGAGTACTGCATTCAGTTTTGGTCTCCGCTGTAAAAAAAGATGTGGAGAGGCTGGAAAGGGTCCAGAGAAGGGCCACAAGGATGATCATGGGAGTGGAAGACCTGCCATATGAAGAAGGTTGAGAAATCTGGGTTTGTTCAGCCCTGAGAAGAGAATTCTTAGGGGAGACCTTATTACCACATACCAGTACTTGAAGGGTGGCTACCAAGAGGAAGGAGACTCCCTTTTTACAAGGATTCATATGGAAAAAACAAGTGAGATTGGTTGCAAGTTACTCCTGGGGAGATTCTGATTGTAGTCCAGAAGAAAATTCTTCAAAATGAGAACAATTAAACATTGGCATAGTCTCCCAAGGGAAGGGGTAGATTCCCCTACATTGGACAGTTTTAAGACTCAGCTTGACAGGGTGCTGGGCCATCTCACTTAAACCATATTTTTTTACCTTGAAAGGTTGGACCAGATGATCCTTGAGGTCCCTTCCAACCTGGCATTCTATAATTCATAGAGTGCTTTGTGTTGGAAAAGACCTTTAAAGATCATCTAGTTCCAATGCCCCTACAACAGACAGGGACATCTTTCACTAGATAGGTTGCTCAGAGCCCTGTCCAGCCTGACCTTGAATGTTGCCAATGACAGGGTAGCCACTACTTCCCTGGGCCTCCTGTTCCATTACCTAACCATCCCCCCTCCAACCCCCTCCCCCCAGATTTCTTCCTAATATCTAACCTAAATCTACCCTCTTGTGGCTTAAAATCATTATCCCTTGTCATGCCACTACAGGCCTTGGTAAAAAGTCTCTCTCCGGCTTTCTTATAAGCCCTGCTTATATATTGAAAGGCCACAATAATGTTCCCCTGGAGCCTTCACCTCTCCAGGCTGAACAACCCCAACTCTCAGCCTTTCCTCATAAGACAAATCTTCCAGCCCTCTGGTCATTTTTGTGGCCCCTTCAAGTCCCACTCTTACAGGTCTGTGTCTTTCTTGTGCTGGGGACCCCAGAGCAGGGTACAGTACTCCAGGTGGGGTCTCATGAGAGCAGAGTAGAGGGGGAGAATCATCTCCCTTGACCTTCTGGCCACACTTCTTGTGATGCAGCCCTGGATGTAACTGGCTTTCTGGGCTGCAAGTGGACATGACTGGCTCTCATCCATTTTTTTTAGCCACCAGTACCCCCAAGTTCTTCTCCGCAGGGCTGCTCTCAACCCACTCATTCCCTAATCTGTATTGATAGTGGGGATGACCCCAACCCAGGTGCAGGACCTTGCACTTGGCCTTGTTGAACCTCATGAGATTCACATGGGCCTACTCCTGCAGCCTGTCAAGGTCAAGGAAGGATGGCATCCTTCTCCTCTAGCAAATCAAAGGCACCACTCAGTTTGGTGTCACCTACATGCAGAGGGTGCACTTAATTACACTGTCTGTCACTAATAAAGATTGAAAAGTACCAGTCCCAGTCCTCTGAGGGAGACAACTTGTTACTGACCTCTATTTGGATACCAAGACATTGACTACAACTTTTTGGATGTAGTCGTCCAGGCAGTTCCTTCTTCACCAAATAGTCCATCCACCAAACCCATATCTCTCCAATTTAACAATAAAGATGTTGCGTAAGATCCTGTCAGCGGTCGCTCTTCTCTTTTCCACCAACAGAGTCACTCTGTCATAGAAGGCTACTATATTACTCAGGGAATTATGGACTTTATGAAGTCCATAAAGCTTTTAATTTTCATTTTAGATAATATAATGATGGAAAGCAGAAATAAGCCCATCTGGTGGGAAAACAAAATGAAGAAAAGAGGGACAAGGTTAAGCCTGTATCAGAGTTGAATGGGAATATATTTCTTTCTGATTCCTGATGAGTCTTTTTTCATACCACATGGACATCAGATAATCTGATCATTATATTTCCATTTCATCTATTTGGTAAACTTCACTTAATTGCATTACATGTTAAACAGCAGGCATTCTGAACTCAGAGAAATGTTCTTCTTTAGTAATGAAATTCTGCCTGATTCATGTTATTCTTGGGTAGATCCATCAGGTGTTTGATGCCTAGGAAGCTCTGATAATTGGAGTAGCTACAAGACTTGCTTTCAAGTCTGTATGTATGCCAGGGCTACCAACAGTATCAGCTTTTCATCATTATGACCCAGGCCTACCAAGAATTGGTGTTTTTTCTATCCAGGACATCTTCTGAACTCAAAAGTATTATCAGTGGAGCTAACAAGTCAGGAGCAGCTCTCCAATTAAATCCCACAAAGGGATGGGAAAGTGTTAAATGGCTAAGGCCTAGCTGGATCATATGGATCTCTCAACAGCTGTCATTGCTGTTACTAAACTGTGTTAAATATTTTCTTCTAACCCCATCTTCTTGAAGGTTGGAACTTCACTTTAGGTACCAAGTAAATCTCCATGGGCTTTTTTCCCCAGTAGTCAGTTCTGCAGTGAGGTAACAAATGGGAGAAACAAGTTATCAGACACGTGAAGAACATACAGCAGAGAAGCCTTCTTCAGTTTTCAAGCTGGATATTAATAGGCACCAAAGAACATGTTGTTTTCACATGGTACTTTGTCTTAAAGATAACTGTCCCTATTGAGGCATAAGATTGCTCTTCGAGGACCAAGTAATAGAAAGACTTTACAATTGACTGGCACACAAATCTGAAGCCAGAGAAAGATGTAAGTAGATTTACTTTGTGTTCAACACATACTAAACGTGGTGCAATTAATTAAATTGTGATGTTCTCAGAATCACGAAATCACAGAGTAGACTAGTTTGGAGGGGATCTGGAAAGATCATGTGGTCCAGCTTTTCATGGGAAAGGAGCCTAGATGCGACTATGTTATTTGCTTGTGGTGGAAAGTCCCAAAGTATTCCTACTAGAATGGAAAGCAAAGTGTTCCTTGTACTGGTGAAGTCTCTACCTGTTCAGTCTCTATCAGATCCTGTCTCTGGTTTAAAATCAGTTTTCTTTCAAACAGAAATCTGATCCTTGAAGTAGCATAAATCAAAATATGGAGAGATTGCTTAACATGAAAATCTGTGTGGTAGCTATCTGCTCCTGTCTAATGCGTGGAGGAGGCTGGAAGAGGAGGCTGGAAATCAGTTGCTACTTTGCACAATATTGTTGAATAGCTTGAAGGCTTTGCCACAGGGACCTAGCTCAATTGCTTGAAGTATGTTCTTGGAAACATTTCTTCTTTTGCTATGTATTTGATAATCTCTACGTTGTGCATCTTACAGTCAAGTCTCATATCTGTCACACAAAGCACATGAAAATAAAGTATTTGTTTCTGTTCCCACAGCATTTGTGTGCTATACTGGAGAAAACAACAACAGTGAACATATGAGAGGTAAACCACTTCTTTGGCCTATGATCAGGACAAATGCCTCTTCTTTTGTGCCTCCAAATTTGTCATGTTAGGAGATAACCAACTCTTGCTGAAAGAAGCAAAATAATTTGTCTCCAGAGAAAGCCAAGTTAGAAGCAATTTACTAAAGTCTGTTACAAAATATCTACTGATTGCAAATTCAGCAGGTTAGTTTTACTTATTTAAGGTAAAAGTCTTGTGTGCATCCTGGAAAGACACATCATCTGTGCTGCATAAATCACTGCCTTGACTATGTCCTTGATTAATCAGACCTTGGTCTATTTGCCCATCTAGAGTTGGTGTGGGGAGAACAGCCTTTGCTGTGCTGATGTCAGGGAGGTTCAGCTACAGGTGAGAAGAGATTTACCACAACATGCCTTCTGTTTACTGTTACAAAAATAGACTAATTGCTTCATTTGATACACTTTTGAATTAGATTTATGTAGGAGGTTATGTAGGAGGTAGACTGAATATGGGACCAGAAAGAGATCGCAGTCTGGTTTTCAGCTCTCATACCTTTGAAAGTCTTTTATAGCCTTGTGTCTAGTGAGAGGGAATAAAACTCATTTCCTCTATAGCCCAAATAGAACAGGGGCTAAATGTGATTCCTCTGCAGCCTTTGAAAGTGTAGCTTGCATACATATTCAGCTCCCACCAGGCTAATGGATTTATAGGGTTTTTTGAGGGCTTTGAGTAATTGCTCTGGTGATAGCCCTCTGTGTGGATTGCTTTGCAATTGAAAGCTCTGTGGAGCATATGGCATCTGCTGACCAAATGGTGCCATTTGCTTACTTTTAATTCTGTGAAACCCTCTTTCCAAGAGGGCAAATTCAAAATACAGAAGTTGCTAACAGACACTTGTTTTCTGCCTCATTTTCCTGCATTTCACAATATCAAATGCACTGAATTGCAGGTAGTCATTGTGAATAAGAAATGGATCCCCACATCTTTCATCCACTTCCTTACCAGCCATAACATCCAACCCTTTCCCACCAAAACATCCTCTAATCTGGCACCCTTTCCTCTTGCCATATAGCTTTTGCAATGTCCCCCACAAGACTTCACAATCCATGTGTTGTCTAGTCACCCAGATAAGAGCAGAGCTGCATTTGAATACACTGAAAACAGCCAGTCCTCTCTACTGGGGCATGCTCCCTGGCACAAGCTGTAGAAGTGGCAGTCCTCTCAGCAGCTTTAGCCTTACTACAGAAGAGGATGGAAAGGGCTTTTACTTGTATAGATCCTACATTCACCACCAGAGACGTGATAAGTGACCATATTAACCAGTCAGGAAGCACCAATAAAGCCTCAGAAAGGCCGTCCTTGCAACCCTTTCTTCCCCTCTGTGGTTTCCTAATTTGAGCATTTTATGTGATTTGAAAAAGATAGATAGGATGGAAAAATGTTTTTGAAATATACACATATACATATCATTTTTTTAATAAGCAACAAAAATATGTTTCTGCCTTTCTGTAGTATATTCTCTATGCAATGAAAGAATTCCCAGAATTCACAATCCACCCAGGCATAGAAACTATGATAACAAATTACAAAAAACAAATTCAAGGTTTTTTCTAAAAGCTTCTGTGGGTAAGGAGTTCTCAAATCATTATAGACACTAACCCCACACCAATATAAATAACTCACAGTGGAATATTCATCTGCCAGCTCACAGTTCTGTGTGCTTGCTGTAACATTTAATGAACTTCACAAAACAATGGTATGAGAGTGTGGAAAACTGTCAAAAAGCCAGAGTGCAGAACAGAAATGATAGCGTTCTAGTCTGGAACATTCATACTTTCAAGAGAATATATTATGTCCTGCAGGTTAAATGACTTTTTACCATGTGCACACTCTTGAAAGGTCAGTGCCCATAAAAAAAAAAAAAAAAAAAAAGCTATACTTTTTAGATGTTAAAAAAACCCCATCTTTGCTCTTTTTCAAGATGATTAAAAGGCAGTTAGATAGAAAGGCAGTTATTCTTTTGAAGTTATACTTCAGGTTTATTAGTATCTTTTTTCACAGGAATGTAGTATAAAAGTGAGGGAGCACCTAATTCCTGTAATTTCCAAGTGAATCTAAATAATACTGGTTTCTTACTAAAATTAGTCTGTGTTGAAACATAATCTCCAAATAAATGACAGAACATCACTTAATGATTTCTGCTGGTTTTTTTAAACAAACAAACACACAAACCCCCCCAACAACAAAATAATCCCCTTCTCCAAAACTATTCCACAATATATATTTTCTGGTTGACTGCTGTCAACTTCATCCTCTCCACTGGCTTAATTTTCTAGCTCTCTAAGACAGAACTGCTCAGAAGAAATTACCATATTTTCAGCTATATTGATAAATCTGATGTTTTGGAGTATTTACTTTGAGACAAAAATTAGCTTAAAATGTCTTTCTGGTTACATTAAAACATCATAGTGGAGTTAATCTGATGAATCACCTGATCCTAATAAACAACTTAGAAGGATCTGGTAGATTGCAATCTAAAAGTTTCTATTTTTCTCCAGCCATTACAAGGAAAACAAAACCAAAAAACTCACTGAAAAACAAAACCAACAATTTCTCCCACACGCACCCCAGAAAAACCTAAACAACCCAAACCCCAAACAAATCAAAGAAGCCTGAACTGCCATAGGCTCTTGTGCTTTAAATATTAATGTAGACTGTACCCTAGACTCAGTCTGACAAGACTATGAATTAACAGCACTGTAAAGCAGCTTTGTATTCCTTGATAGACTGACTAACCTCTGATTTTTCATTTTGACCCTGTTCCAGGGTTTTCCGTCCTATAGCAGGAATGACTGAGTAGGGTGTGTTAGCCTATACTACTATGAACTGAAGCTACATAAAAAAACATCGATCGGTATAAACACACCCTTACACACTGCTTTTGGAGCACAAGCTGGGATCTCTGCATGGCATCGCACCGTGTTGGTTTAACTTGCCCACTGATCTGGCACTCCTCTACACTGCTGCAGCACAGCACTGCATGGTGTGCTGTGGGAGGTTTATCTGGCCACAGGCCTTTCCTCCTCCTGTAAACACCAGAGTAAGGGATGTTAAAATATATTTTCATCCCTCTGGTGGCTGCTGTGAAAGTAGCCAAATTTTGAACATAAAAAACACTACCAAGTGTTCGTTATTTCTAAAGATTGCAAAATTTTATGTACTAAGTAACACATTTAAGCAGAAGAAAATGCAGTAAATTAAATACTACTGATCTCTATCCCTGAGTTAAAGCTACAGGTGCAATATTTCCATTACCGTGATTTTGACAAGGTCCACAGTGCATTCTTTAAATTCTGATTATTAACAGAAACTTTTAAAAACATCTAGCAAATTAATATGAAAGAAATGCTCATGATGCATTAATTATGCCCATTGATCTGCAAATTACATATCTTACGAAGAGATGAAGGGAAGAGGAGAACACAGTGAGTTGCAGCTGTTGCAGCTTATGATGATGACGGTGATGACTGACATTTTTATGTGCCTTCACAGACAGTCTCAAAACCCATGTTGAGGGCACTGGGTGAGTGTGGTTCTTCAGAGTGAGAGAAAATCATCGTGGGCTGTTTGGGTGATTTTGTTGGATATACTGAATTTCAAACTGACTAGAGATATTCTGAGAGTTCTTAAATTTATATACAAATGCACCCGCATTAAATGTAATCCTGGACTGTACTTCTCCAAATGTGATTTTTCAAAGATGAGCAAAACCACTATCAGATGCATGAAATTCTGCAACTGAATTAACTGACATCACAAGTAAAGAGATATTTTGCTTCAACAGAATTTGCCAAGCGTTGTAATTGGGGAAGTCTACTCAACCAAGTTATTCACTATAGCTCTTTAGCCCACAGATGTTCTGAAACAGGATCTGTGACTCAGCAAACCATTCACGGATGCGGGCTTCTCCTCCTGCAATTAAATCTGTTCTTTCTATATATGGATAGGAATCTCGGGAAATCGAGGAACTGGGCAGCTAAGACGCCCGTGCTCCAACTACATTCAACTATGCTCCATCCAGCACCTCTCACTTCAGCAAATTATGAGCACACGTGCACAAAGGCTTAACAATGTATTTCCTGATACGTAAGAGTCATATGTCAAAAGAGCAAAGTTGTTTTGTGAAATAGGGTTACAGTGGTGGATTAGGTTGATATTTGGTAAATTTGTTCAGAAATGTGTTCACTGCTGTAAAATGTTGATTAACTCACAGTGACTAGTAGCTTTACTTGACACTGCTAGGTCTGCTATTTTTCTGTTTATAGTGCTAGTCAGATAACTTATCTCCACAAAAATTTAAAACTTTAAAAAACCCTCACTCATCACTAGTGGAGAAAGTAGTAAATATTATCCAAAGGCAAGACTTTTCAATCATGGCTTCATTTATGATAAATACTTGTGTTAACTGGACATGAATTCTCCTTTAAAGGCAGTAATTTGGTGAACTGAACAGGATTCTGGGACTGATAGGAATTGCAGACACCCTGCCAGGTTGCAGATGTGGGAAAGCTCACTTTCAGTGCCTCTTATCTGGACATTGCAGCTTTTAGAGTCATTTGTGCCTTTTGGACCCAGAGACATAAAATGGCATAAATAACTCCAGCTTCACTGCTCCAAGATAGACCAAGGAGATTAAAGGATGTTTTGAAAAGGGAAGCTGACTGACTGCTTTTTCAGGAGGAAAGAAAATTGATTCCTCCCCCCCCTCCATTAAAAGAAAATAAAAGAATGAGAGAAACTGTATGACTCTGTTAAATTAATTACAGCATTTCTTCAAATATGACTATTTACTCTGCTGTTCAGGTACCTGGACATAAGGCAATTACTTTTCTCTCTTGCTACATAAAGAAATCTGTTTCATGCTACAGAAAAGTTGTGTAGATTCTAAAAGCCTGTTTTGAGATATACAAGCCAGGAATTTCACAGCAGGCTAGCACTCTCTTGGTTTAACATCCCAACAGAATCTGAGAGGACAGTAGTTTGTACAAGGTGACAATAAGCTCATTGACAGTAAAAGAGCAAGAACAAAGCAAAGTCAGTGTTTAGTCCAAGCAATCTGGCTTGTCCCTGGTCAGGAAACAGGGCAAAGTTCAAAGCTTTATCCAAATTGTTGTTTCTCAGTTAATTTCTATCAATTGGAATCTTTTGGGTTTAAGTGACTGTGTTCCACTCTCAAAATACATTGATACAGGAGATGATGCTCTAATCATAGCTTTCCCAAATCTACCTGGCGCTAATAGACTAAAATCTACTCATTACCCTGTGCCACATTTTCCTACTTGGCAACCGTGTACTAGCATGCCTCTGATGTTAGATCTGAGATCTCTGCTCACAAAATCCTTCGTGAAAGGCATCTGTAAATAATAATGTGTAACTAGCGATCTGCACATAATTATATTGTCAGGTGAAAATAAATTATGAGAAATAATACAGATTATTTCAGCCAAATATAGTTCTTAATTATATTTGTAATTTGACGACTTCATGCACATACAAAATACATCAAACTCATAATGAAAAGAAGCAGACAATGCCCCCCAAATATACAAAGAAGCATTTTAAATAACATTGTCTGTGTACAAGCACATTTGTGCGCATCCTTCCAAAATACATTGTCACTTTTTCTCTTCTTCCATAGATGTCATAGCACTTTTTGAACAAGACCTTATAGTTCTGAATTTTCACAGGTGTTGCAACCATGAAAGTAGCAAGGTGTGAGCTAGGAATTTAAATTTTAAAAGGTAAATAAACATTTAATGCAATTCTCCACATGTAGCCACTAAAGGGATGGGGAGCTAAAAATACACACTCTCGTATTAAATCAGGAATCCTGATTTGCATATCACATGATTTCCACCTGAAATCTCAGAGAATGAGACACAAAGTTATATTTGTTCCATCAGGCTGAGATTGTCCATTAATGGTACATTTGGCACTAGATACTAGCAAATTAATCAGAAAAAGTAAGATATAACTTCCATTACTTTCAAAAAGAAGTGGACTCCATAATTCATCAGAAAAGGATTTCAGTGGTGTTTTAACAGTTTTCCATCAAGGATGCCAGAGAGGATTGTATAGGGGATTAAATGTAACTCAGGGATGCCTGTTCTGTGTATGTTCTCTCTGCCACAGCCATCAGTGCTAGCACTTTCCATGTAACTGCAAACAGAGGATCCTAACTGCTGTCACAGAAATGTGAATTTATCCAGTCTTCTGTATCAGATCAAAGTTAACAACTGCATAATTTCATGCAAGGCTGTGCACAGTGTCTGGTCCCATCTCTTAGGCAGGCGTTCTACCTAAACGGAGCGCAAACCCTCAGATAAGTTGATTTCCTTGACACAGCTGGCTTATGGAAAGATTTATCTACTGTTACATGGACACAAGGTGAAACTCTGTTTTCCTCATACTCCAGTTGCTGACAGTGTGCCCATAAGCTCCTTTCAAATACTAGGACTGTCTGTGTTCCTGGAGGAGCACAGCAAAGCTTGCTGGTCCTGCCAGCAACTGTGAGATCATCGCACACACAGACCATTTGGAAACCACCAGGTTAGCATTGATTGCTGTATTTCTTAACACAGCAAATCTTGGTTATCCAGGCTGTTAATTCCCATGAAGTCTAAATTCCATTTCTTGATTAGAACGTGAAGCTCAACATGAAGCTCTTTGTGGCTGGTGAATCCCTTGCATATGTTCTTGGTGGCATCAAACTCTGTATCAGCTTGGTTGTTTCCCCTCTTGGCATCATGTTCTTATTTGAGGATTGAACTCATTTGTGATTCATTTGTGTTTATCACTTCCCTATGTTTTTTTTATTTTTTAATTAAAACAAACAAACAAAATTAATATTGTAAAATCAGATTTCTCAAGTAGTGAAATGCTAGTTTTTCTGCATTTTCTGCATCTGATTTCTTGCACTTACGGAAAGATATTTTCACCTTTTTTCTTTTTTTTTTTTTAGTAAGTCTTGAAAGACCTAGATTGTAAGCAACTTAGTTCTTTGATTTCCTCTCCTGGTATCACTCACAAGAGCAGCAAAACAGCCCTTTTGACCAGAGATCACATATCAGGAAAAGATTTACTTGGAGCAGACCCTGAAACTAGAGGAGCCCAGCTGCATAATGATGTTCTTGTTTTCAATCGACATCCTAACTTTCATGACTGCATTTTACCTCAAAAGCACATTAACAACATGAAGCATTACTTACTTTACATGCTGTCTTTCCAGTATTAATGACTTCCAACACTGCCTTCTAAATCTGTGGATTTAGCACATGAAGACTAGGAGCATGTGCTGGAAACAAACCACCTCTGGATCTGGGTACTACTTCCTCACTATACACATTTCTCCAGAAAATAGATTATAATACCGGCTTTTGCTTTGTTTTGCCACAAGAGGGCACTCCCTTAATTCATGTCGTTACTGAGGCAATGTCCATTACCAGACACAAGATAGACTCTTTTTCTATCTAAATCATTATTCCAACTTCTTATATAGGTAAGTTGAAGAATTTCATTCTGTTTGTGTTCTCAGCATGCATTTGACTTACATCAAGTTACTAGGCAAGATAATTTAGCTGTGAAAGCCCGTTGTGCTTCATAAATGACTGATAAGACAAAAAATGGTGGGAATTAAATAGGATTTCCCTTCATTATCTTTAGAAGAAGCAGTACACTGTATTAAAACAACTCATTGTTCTCAGTGATAAACTCAGACAGCTCACACTCAAAAGGAAAGATCTTAAGACGTGCTGCTTTCAGAAGCATGAGAAATTTGTGAAACAAAGAAGAGATATGTGATATGTTTTTCATCCACTTGTGAATGCTTAGCTATTTGAATTTTTTAAATATGCTATCATGTGCAACAATATACAGCGCAAGCATGGTCCACACAGGAAACTGATTCAAGCACTCAAAGTCTGAAGATTGTCATTTCCTCCCTAATGCAAAACTCTGATTGCATTGACCTACTAAGAATCAGATAGTTAAGAAGAATTTGTTTAAAATGCTTCTAAACCGTCATCATGAGTGTACAGTATAACTTACCATAGCATTTTTGTTTTCAGTCCTGATATTTTATATATATAAACCTGTATCATGTACCAAAACCAAGACTGATTTCTCCCTCTTACTTCACTCCAAATAAAATTTCACCCAGAAACAGTGGAAGGATTTTGTCCATCAAGAGTCAGCTATGTTCCTGGGCAACCGGTAGTGTTCTGGCCTGATCCTTGCCTTCTTCTCCTGAGGATTGGCATATTTCCACTTGGATGGAGACATTTTCAGCTTTTTTCTCTTCTTATCTGTACACCACACTTTTTCACAGTATTCTTCCACCCTCTGGAAGTTGCTGTAACCTATTAGTTGAAGAAATTCCTTGTACCATGGCTTTGATGCCTGAGGTATACTGCTCTGCATTGGGCATGGCATTTTGTGAGGTATCTCTTCCTCATAGTCTTTATTGAACATTTCATCTACGCGCTCTTCGTCAACTATTTCCAGCGTGATTTTCCTGACAGTGTGAACAATACTATGTTCCACTGTCTGACAAAAATAGGTCCCTGCATCCAGCCGATGCAGCTTCAGGAATAAGAGCCCAAGGTCCATTTTGATTATTCTATCATCTGTCTTCACCTGAAAAACAAATTGGTGTAGATATAGGGCACAGGCCTTTACCATTCCATTAAGTCAGTGTGATTACTTCTCAACTGTACTTTCATGAATAAAATATTAGATTTTGAGAGGAAAAATAGAAATCCATGATCCTTTAGTTCACGGTTTTTAAGTAACAAAAATATTTACCTGAAGTAAAGAAGAGATTTAGCTGTAAAAAGAAAAGCATTTTGGAGAATGTGGCATGCATGGAAGAACATATAGTGGAGTAGATAGTTTCTTGTTTTCCCAGCATGGGTTAGCTAGTGACTTGTGGCTAAATCACAGAGTGAAGTAAGATTGAAATAGGCAATTAAACTACTTGGTGGAAAAGAAAGGAACATTTGCCAGCTGACCTGCAATAAAAATCCCTGTAATTCCAATACAAATGTTTTTGGGGCAACACTCATAGGTATTGGTACTCGTAACTGCAGGACCACTTCTGAGTTTGGTGTTTGGTGCTTGAGTTCCCCCTACAGCTCCTCAGAGCTAGGTTATTAACTATGAGGCATTCAGAGATGCTAGCAAGCAAGGAACAGTGAGTTGTCTAATCCAGCCATAGAAATACCCAGGAGAACAGAATCCTCATCATTCTATTGAGCAATAAGGTGATGAATATTAAGCAAAAGTACTGGGTGACAAATGGATTGAGAGCAGCCCTGAAAAGAATGACTAGGGGATACTAGTGGATGAAAAACTGAATGAGAACAAGTTGTGTCCAGAAGGCCAGTCACATCCGAGGCTGCATCACAAGAAGTGTAGCCAGTAGGTTGAAGCAGGCGATTCTCCCCCTGTACTCTGCTCTTGTGAGACCCCATTTGGAGTACTGAACCAAGCTCTGGAGTCCCCAGTACAATAAAGACATGGACCTGTTAGAGTGGAACTTGAGGAGGGCCACAAAAATGTCCAGAGGGCTGGAACATTTCTGTTATGAAGAAAGGCTGAGAATGCTGGCATTGTTCAGTTTGGAGAAGAGAAAGCATCAGGGAGAACTTATTTTGGCATTTCAATCTGTAAAGAGGGCTTATAAGAAAGCTGGAGGGAGACTTTTTACCAGGACCTGTAGTGATAGGACAGGGGGCAATGATTTTAAACTGAAAGAGAGTATATTTAGATTGGATATAAAGAAGAAATTTTTTACACTATGCCGTGAAACACTGGCACAGGTTGCCCAGAGAGGTGGTAGATGTCTCATCCCTGGAAATGTTCAAGGTCAGGGTGGATGGGGCTCTGAGCAACCTTATCTAGTTGAAGATGTCCCTGCCTATGGTGGGGGGGTTTGGACTAGATGGTCTCTGATGGTCCCTTCCAATACAAACCATTCTGTGATTCTACAACTCTATGATTCTACTTGTCTTTGCTTTTATTTGCTTTTTTTCCTAATGACTATATAATTATTAATGAAAAATTGAATAGTTTTCAGGTTGAAACATGAGAACAAATTCATCCTAGTAGTATAAAGACCTACTGGAAGGTTAGAGTCTGTTCAAATTTACACTCCTGGTGTCCACTGTTTGAGCTACTGGGTCTAATTGGATGTGTTTATACTAGGACATCCTCCCTGCCTCACAATTCACTACCTTTTGTGAATGATCTGATTAGAAGTTCTGTTGTAAGAATGGCTGTGAATAGATAAGGAACTTCCAGCTAAACATATGAAGAAATACCATGTGTGAAAAACCATGCAGAGATTTGGGACTTGGTCAAAACCTCTAGGTGACCCTGCTTTAGCAGGGGGTTGGACTAGATGATCTCCAGAGGTCCTTTCCAATCCCTACCATTCTGTGATTCTGCGATTCAGGTAAAAATGTGCCTGAAGTGGGGATGGCATTCATCTTGCTTAATATTTTGTATTTAAAGCAGAGTGTGTCATCCTTGGTTATTTTTCTATTCAGTGGTTTACTAGTCATTTTTAGCTGACCAAATGAAGCTATCTAGTTTAGCATGAGGTAATACTACAGGCTGTAAGTGCAATACTAGTCAGTCTGACTTCACAGGCAGTCTACATTGACTAGCTCCTAAGTAGATCTCTTTGTAATAAATGTCCACATTTTCTATCAGATGAGTCCCACTCCAGAGGTCTGCAGATGTCTGTGGCTAAGGTGGGGTCTCACATTTGCAGTAGAGACTAATTGCTAGCCAGTAATGCAACCATCCTTATCCTTTGGTGGTCTGATGCTTTTCTCCCTGTATCCTTCCATGTAGTATACAGGGATAGCTACACTGATGTGTATCAGAGAGGTATTGAGGAGTAGATATAGTAACACTTATGAAACACTTTCATAATAGGGAAATATATGTAAAAGAGGCAGATAATCCATCAACATTTACTTTCAGAAGATTCTCTAATGTTATGGGTGAGGCAGCAATAATGAATAGCTGTTAAGCTAGATTAACACTGGGAGTAATGTGTACAAATTTCACCTCTGCCATAACACACCAACAGAAGTGTTATATTCACTTTTGTTTTGAGATCTTAAATCAAGTTTCACTACAGATGTAACATCTGTGTTCAAGATGCTGAATGCAAACACCAGATTAAATTCTCAGGTCTATTAATTCAGAGCGCAGAAGAACATGATCATTTTCCCTGACACCCATGTACATTTTAGTAACTGATGACATGCCTTTCAGCGAAGGTGTAATATTCCTAGCTACAGGCCCTTTTAGTTAAAAAGTATATAAGAATATTTACCTCTTCCTTCTTAGTTTCATGTGCTCGCTGGACAAACCAAATAACTTTTGCTTGTAAGGTCCGAGGAGTGCACTCCAGAAGGGTGCTGTTATACTCTATTCCATAAACAAGTCGCTCCTCAGTCTTCTCCAGGACTTCGCCTGGAAGGAAGAGAAATATTTGTAAAATATCTGTTACTGCCAACACTTGTTACACTCCATATTCAGAGTATATTTACTTTTAAGAGTGAAATTTAATTCACATCCAACCAGGTAGTGACTGAAAAGTAGTGTGCCTGGTGAAGGTCTGAACTACTAAGTGAATTTTCCCATCATCTGAGACGCTCACAGGATCTGGCCATAAAATAAGTGCATCAAGTTGTGCGTGATTCAGATAAGATTATACACAGAGAAACAAATCTCAGCTTTCAAACAGCAAGTTGCTTTTGCCTTGTTCTTTTGAATAGTTAATCTATTTCACTTTCACTCAGTGAAACTGGAGAATTCAATACATGCTTAAATATAATAAATATTTTTAGGGATAAAAATGAGAGCACATAGTCTTTTGCAGAATGAATCTCTTAAAAACTATAAATACCCTAACCAATATTATACATACCCGTGTTATACACATGTAAAATGAACATACAGCCTGGGCCAAAGTGTGCTAATAAAAGCAAGGTGAATTAAATTAATTAAAACTCAATTCTTCTTTTCCATACAACCAATTGCCTCATTAATTAAATCATCTTATTACATAGTAGTGAGAAATCTTACTGAGTTTTATATCCTAAAAAATACAGGGATTGCTATCATTGTGATTTCTCTGTTGTATTTCAAACTTATTGTATAACTAGTATTTCATATTGGAATATCCTTTTCCAAAATCTACAATGTCCTCCAGTGGACTTCAATTTTAGTAAAGCTTTCTCTGGTAAAATATCTATATAATATTTAATATCTTTTCTCTGGCTACCTATCTAAAATAAGCTTTGATACTTGATTTTTTTCTTCTATAAATGTTTTGGGTGTTATCCTGCATACTACTGAGGATGTTCAGGCAACCATGTTCTGTCTGCTTTGCCATTCCCAATACCTATGTTTGAAATAACCACTTTCCAAGGTTTGAATGACAGCAATCTATCTTTTGTTTAGGACAAATCTTGATAATGATCATAAATACACATTCGTGTTCTGGCATGTCATTGCCCATGTCTGTACTATGGAGTTCTGTAGTCTGCCCATGTCTGTACTATGTCAGTGTTCTGACAGTATTTCATATTCATTTTGGGATGCAACCCTGTTGTTTCTTATCTCTGCCCCATTTTTCCACTTGTGTTTCTATTGGAAGCCCTTGAGATGCATTAGCCACACTCTTACTCTGAATGACAGAGCTGCAGGACTACATGAACAACACGGAATGCACCTGACTGCAACTGAAACAGACATTCTTAGACCTGGATGACATGGGATCATCTCCACGGATCTCAAAACTTTTTGAAGAAATATGCCAGTAAAAATCTCAGGTGAGATCATGGTCTGGGTCATACTCTTGGCAAAGTCTGTGCTTTCTACTCTGGGCATTTGACAGCAATGTGTAAATATGTGAGTAGATTACCAATGAACTGCTGGCCAAAGCACTGCTGTGCTGCATTTCCATGTCGAACATCTTGTCTGCGGAAACGTCTGGAAGAGAAAAAAATTGAATTGTTTGAGATAAGATGTTTATCTTACAGATTGTTTGGTTTATGCCAAAGTGACATTCAGTAAAAACATAAGGAGCTGAATTCTTATTCCTAAAAATTTAGGATTGTTGTGAGACGTACTCATTTATGCATCAATACGTTCTCTCTACTCAACCTATTGAGAATCACATCTGAAAAAAAGAAACACAATTGTCTGGGGAAGAGGGACTGATGTTATAAATACTAGAACAAGATCCTCTGAACCAACTGGGCAACATTCAGCACTAGGAAGAGTCAAAGGGGCCTTCAGCCTGTCTTTGGGTTCTCTCTCTCTGGAAGCCAAAGAATTTTATTTTTTTTTTTAGTTTAGAATAGCTTGCTATGTATGTCAATTGTAGTTCTTTTATACTTAACTCTCATGTTATTTTTTTTTCACTTGGGAATCTCAAAATTCAGAGCGAATACTTTATTTTATTACATCTGTATAGCACACAGTTTTTAAGCTCAGTTTTCTAAAAAGGGAAATGGACACATTCATGATTTGTCCATGCCTAGAAAATGAGCTAGTGACAGAACTGTGGTCAGAATCTGGGAGCCGGGGCTGCAACTTGGAAATAATGCAATTACTTTTGAGAGAAAACTTGTTGTGAGCTTTTAGCTTTGGGTTTTTTATATACATTTACAAAAAAAAAAAGAAAACCATAACTGTATGGTGCATTCCCAAAATAGTGTTTTTATATGGCATTTTTTTTTCTTTGAGTGTCCTGATAAATAAAATTAAGATTGTTTAAAGCAAGGAAAACAAAAGAGCCAATTGGAATGTTATATCTTGCCAGATGTAGTATTTCCAGTGACCTGAAATTTAGTTATACTTTTCTATATTTGCATAAATAGTAATTCTACACAGTATTACCAATGTCATACATAACAGATTTACTGTGCACAGTATAAATCATATATGATAGAAACAAGCAAAGCCAAGCAGCTTTCTTATTCTTTCATTTACTACTGAAATAATACTTTTCTCCAGTGCTATATGAACTCAAAATGCAGAATTATTTCACACCAACTAAACTGTGTAGATTTACACTATTTAAAGAACTTATCCATGGATGTTACTTATCATATTTCTAAACTGGCTGTAGACACTGTTATTTTCTGAGTTCTGTCACCCGTATGGACTTCTGATGGCATGGTGTTGGTGGACCAAGAGGACAGCTTTAACCATTACTGATATTCAGAGTAGAACCACTGTTTGCCATTGTTGTTTCAGAGGAATCTGCAAATTCAGTGGGGACTGCATTGGGCCTTGTAGGCAGAAGTGATAAAAATATGTGGATATTATTAAACAAAAACTGAGATTTGGAGGAAGCAACAGGACTTTATCATGTCCTGGGAGCTGTCATTGTAATATATAGGTGCTGCAGCCATGCTTACAGATAACTCTGCAAAGTGTCAATGTTGAATAATGCTGCCACCAGCTTCGCATATCTATGTATACAGATTATTCAGGAGAGATAGTCTCTTGCACAAATATACATAAATACTATAGGCATTACCCTTGAAAAAAAAACAAACAGAAAACTTCACTGCTGTCAGCTCCAGAAGCCCTATCTAGCAGGAACAGGACAGTGAGCAGGCATGTACTATTTACTTTTCAGTTCCTGAAGATCATTGTAGAGCTAAAAATCCTAGTCCTGTAAAGTAGTATATTCTTCAGTTAGAACCATTCAAGAAAAAGTAATATGTGCTCAATGAAATTCTACTGTTTTGAATATGAAGACTGGGGAAGATACGTTTACTGGCGCATTCAGTTGCTACTTTTTTTTAAGAGAAGGAAAAAATGGGGAAAGGTGCTGAAAGAAAAGGAGAAGATGGGAGATAAACTTATTTCACAAATACTGACATAAGCCTAGTATTTGTTATTTTTTCTTAGTAATCATTTCAGAATTCCATTAATAATAAAGTACCAGACAATTCCTAAGATAAAGTACTATGAGGAACAATTTTCAGCAAATGTACTGAATCTATGGAAGTGCCTTTTGCAATCTGTTACTTCATGACTTTAGATTTCAGTCTGTAAGTCCGTTTTTTCAGGAACTTAGTGAAAATCATCTGCAAGAAAGCAATACAGTTATCATCATCATCATCATCTTCATGTTCTTTATTAACTCCCAGGGATAGATGAGGTAAAGTTCAAAAGTCTCAGGGAGAAGAGGCATCGTTGTGGTTTGCAGAAGTAAATCAGTAAGCTGAGTTTGGGCTTGAAGAACCAAATGATACAGCAGATTGACATGTAGTTTGCAGAGGTAATAGTGAACTAAAGCATTTATTTATGTCCTGGATATCTCTGCTTTCTCAAGCGTACTTCATGGAAGTTGAATGTAACATATTTTCCATCCAGGATCTTAAGTATTTGCAGTATGCAGGAGCAGTACACCTGTAACAACCGTGACATTGTAGTGTGCTGCACTGCTAGCATAAAGATAGAGGATTTGGGGCTTGGTTTTTACTTACCCTTAATTAAATCCTACATTTAATCAACTTTTCAGGTTATTCATTTGAAAGGATTATAATATAGGCTTTCATAATTCAACACATTAGTATCAGCTGTCAAGCAGAGGTTTTTTTGCATTTATGTTGCCGTTCTCTCTATGTCCTGTACATGGCTGCATTTACAGTTTTTCTATTTCTTGTTTCTCTAAACACTTGTCATACCTTGGAGGCATTAGGATCTAAAGCAGAGAGCATTTAAGTCAAAGTGGGGAGGACACATTGTACGTCCCTGCTTCAGTTCAACTCTTCACTGGTAAGACTGGAATTAAAAGAGAGTTCTTAGCAGTGTTCTTCCTGCACTAGCAGGGCTGCTCTTACAAGTCAAGAAGCCCATCTAAATATACTCTATGAGGGCCACATCTGAGTAACTAGTGATGGTATTAAAGCCAGCTCAAGTGCTCTGTAATGTAAGGCACTGCTCCCTAAGTCCTGATAAGTGCGGGCTGACAGGAATGGGAGGAAGAAGTGCTCTTATACTCACATTACTTGTATGATCCTCTACAGCTTGAGCAGAAATCTGGAGCCCTGAGACAAGGCCAAACCAAGACATGTACTCTATGGGACATTCTGTTAATTGTATCTGGAGTCTAGAGCAGGCCTGGCAGGGTCATTGCCTGCTCAGCATCACTTGGTATTGGAAAATTCCATGTTGTCTACTGAGACCTGCCTTTTGCAGCAGTGCTTTCCACCTGGTACCCAGCAGGAGGCAACTTCAAACAATTTCCATACACATGTCCTGAGTAGCATTCCCTGTGTCTCCATGTACCTCACAGTGCAAGCTCATAAGTTTAAAGTGCTCTGAGCTTCAACTGTGAGCTAGAGTGAACAAAGCAAATGCCTTCCGTCCCTCTCAACACTATTAGTTCTTGTTGGCTGTTCCCCGAACTCTTATATGTAAAACAAGTTTTGCAGACTTCAAGAACATTCAGTTGAGTGCAAATCCCTTCTCCACTGCTGCAGTGCTTATCTTAAGAGAAGGAAGGTGATAACAGCAGTATTTTTTTCTTTTACAGACTGACCTGCTGAATGTTGTGGAGGTAAGGTACAGGAAGGTGCCTGGAGTGCTGGCCATATCACTCAACCCTGGATAAATGCGTGTGTCAGGGGACTTAAGGGCTGCTAGTCTGGAAATTGTCTTAGGTGAGAAATATGCTAAAAATGTACAACAGAGTTCAGGACTGAGAGAGTTTCTCTTATCTTTTCTTAGACAGTAAATAGCCTGCAGAACAACATAAATGCTGATACAGCCCTAGCAGGCTGCTGGGCAATTTTTTAAACCCCTTCTCTTCCCTAAGTGACTTTATACCATTAGATGAATAACTCATATGCTTTATAATTACAATAATCCAATTTCTACTTATACTGTGGGAAATTAATCTCTCTGGCCCACTGTATAGCTTCTCATCTTTCTTAATCGAGGGCCTGAAAATTTTAGCCAGACTCTTCTCACATTAAACAGACAGCCAGAGCCCACTTCCTCCCTTAGGTCTGCTTGCAAGAGGCATGAGAAGGCTACGCAATACTGCTTTAAAAGTGGTATAGATTTCGTACTTGGTTTAGCATATGCCTTAGTGTAACAAGTCCAAGAGACTTTTAATTATGCTGAGTCATTGGCTGTATTCTCATTTTTATATTTTAATCTGCGCTACCCAAAAAGTCAGCTTACCCAATGCTTTCTTTGTTTATTATAATTTAGAAAACTCCAGAGGAATATCTGTTGTGCAGGACAGAAAAAAAAAAACCCAACACAATGAAAACCCTTCCTGTTTTTCCTTGGGAAACAATATTGGTTTTGACTGAACTATCTTCACCGGTTTTCAAAACTATCTCCAGAAGTTACTCAACTCATTCTAATCCTTGCAGTTCATGTAGGTCTAATATATATATAAGCATGTGTTTGCAGAAACAGTAATTGTAAAAAAGACCCAGAAAGGACTTGAATTATTCATTCACATAGTTTTGATGACTAAGGCTAGAAATTACTCTCTCTAGTGGCAAAGCTGACTTAAAGTCTCATAAAAAAGGATGGATTCAAATATGCCTGTTCTTGGTACTTGAACAAGTACCTGTGCAGCTGAAGGACAAGGTTAGGGACATGGTTTAGTGGTGACCTAACAATGCTGGGTTAACAGTTGGATTTGATTTTAAATGTCTCCTGCAACCAAGATGATCCTGATTCTGTGAAGTGCAAAACCTGGGCTTGAGAGGGAAAGGAAAAGGATAGGTGTATGTAAAATTACTGCATAAAAGACTGAAGTCCAAAAGCCTTGAATAAGTGAATGGTGATAGACAGGAGAAAATTATCCCCAAGGGAAGAATTAAAGTGCCCAAGTTAGGTTTGTTCTTTGAACTGGCCTCTAGAGTAACTTGTCTTTTCAAATCCACTGGAGAAAGACTAAGCCTAACCTTATCTTTCGTGGATATTCTGGTTTCATTTTGGCTGGTGAAGGTATTTGACTACTAACACAGTTGTCTTTGCTTTTTTTGGAAATCCTGTTGTATATGTTATTGCAGTGTAATATATTTGCTATATAATACTACTATAATAGAATCTTTTCTGTGCACACCAAAAGATGTACAAGGAAATTGAGGTTTGTTTCCAACTTAACAGAAATAATTATTAAGTGGCTCTGCTTCATTCACAAAAATATTACTGGTATTGCAATTTACGCCATCCTGTTATTCTGGCTCCTTTGCAATCCCTTAAGGTTGCACTAAAAAGTTAACAGTGAATATATCTTCTCACTGCTCAGTTGCTTCTCTAAGGGGGAGATATGAAATACTTTGTGTTGCAGTAGGAACTCTTTATGGAGGTATTTTGCAAAAAGGGTATAAGGGAAAGCAGCAGTTCTCACCTCTTTGCTTGCATTCCTGTGGGATAGTATCGGGAGCAGGAGGTGCCATCCCAAGCACAGTATGGATCTCGAGCCAGGCAGCAGTCAGCACAGGCAGAGCCGTACATGTCACACTGGTGGAACTTCACTTGTGCTATGACCGACTCAGATCCAACATAGAGCTGTTGCTGGAAAAATAATGTACCACATAAGATTAAATTCCTAGAACTTCCACAAAAACTTCTGTTACCAATGGAGTTATTAAAAAATGCTGGCTTTAACATTGCTTGCTAGTTGTGCATCCAGCCTGTGCCCTGAGGGAGGCAGAGTTACTCTATAGGAAAATATCTGATTAGAGGCTAAACTCTCCTGCATGAAGACAGAGAAGCAGAAAGAAGGTAAAATGAACAAGTTTATTTTGGCATTTCCTTGCTTCTGAAGTTTCAGCTTTATAAGCTTTGTGTTTGAACAGGCAGGGGTTTCAGTTTCTTTTTCTTCCTCAGGGTAGTTTCCAATGCCTTCCTCTTTACACTCCTCTATCACCTAACTGATCTGTAAAAAAAGACTTGACATGAAAGACTTTAAACAAAGAAGTTCAAATTTGCAAAAATGTTAACAAATCTCAATCTTAAAATAGGAGTTATCAAGCAAATTTAACTCTTCATGTGGCTACTTACAATATGATCACATATGCACATGCACAGTATGATGTGTATAATCCCTCAGTGCACAAGAGATAAACAGACTTTTTTTTTTCCTGGTGTTGTGCAGTCCTTCCTTACAAATTAACTGCTCAGAATCTACTTCAATATTTACTTGTAGGACTTGGGGTTTTTTTCTAGAATTAGTGCTAAAGACTTAGAATCTTCTGAGTTCACATAACTGTACCTTTCAAATCAGGTGAAAGATGATCCATCTGATTCATGAGTTGCTGGCATAATAAATTCAGAAGAGAATAGCTTGAATTTAAAGGGATTTAATAAAGAATCCTGTTGCTGCTGAACGTAAATGGAGTGAACACAGAAATATGCAGTGCGCTGCTGCTATAGCAACTGCTTATACACAGCTCACTTCCATGGTTTCACTAGTCAGAGAAAAGACTCCTAATGAACACAAACTATGCTCATCCTAATGGCCAAACTTAGTCCATAATTCCCACTTTTAGACCAAGCTTTAAACATCTGATAGTTAAAAATTCTTAAAGCTGGAAATTACAGGCAGCTCATTTAGTCTGGTTTGACATATAGTTAATTTTTGTTCCCTATTACACCTCCTATATCTATTTAGGTCACAAAAATTTCACTCTTAAAAATGCCAGGGAAAGAGACTAGGAGAGGGTGGTAACAGCAATGCTTGAGGACTTTTTCAGCTGAGATAAACCAGATGATAGTAGCAGGAATTCAATCTGCCAACTGGAATGAAGAAGAAACTTAGGATCCTTGTTTAGGGAGAATTCTTTCTGCAAAGGCTGCAGTGTGGTTGTCCCAGAAGGTATGTCTCTCTCTCACTTTCAATGAGACATATGAGAAGGGATTTTTCTCTTTCATCTTTTAACAGGGGTAAAGACTACTCTAAGTCTTGGTTCATCCAAGGAGGGCAAAAAGCATCCGATATCTAGCCAACTGAACATCAAAGAAGAACATTCCTTCCCAGCCTTTGCAGATAAGTAGCTCAGCCCTTAAACATGATATTTTATTGTATCAATGACTTAGTGAAGACTGCTTAGTGCTATAAGGCTATTGAGACAAAGCTAACAAGGATGTCTCCACAAGCTCACAAATTCCAAGGTCAAAAGAGACCAGCCAAAATGCTCGAGAAGAGAAGCTAAGTTTTTTCACATAAACTCAGATAAGTCATACTTCTGCTTTCAGGTCAGACAAAATGACTTGGTTCCAACCTTGTCCCTAACACTTACTGCAATATTTAATTGTCCTCCATAACAGAAAACTGCCTCCTGTTTGAAGATTAGGTTTATCCACATTCGACAAGTTGAACTTGGTTATTTAATCTTGATACTGCCTTGCCGTCAATGTTCAAGAATCCCTATACACATACACTAGGAATTCACTTCTTTGGATAAAATTTTATATCTGTCTCTCAATCTCCTGTCTTGAAAAAGTTAAGCTACTTTTACTTCTCACAAGGTTTGTCCTTCAATTGCTGCATGCCTTTGGCAGCTTTTTTACAATTCTCTCCAGGTTTTCCAGATACTTCTTGAATTAGTAGATCTAGCAGTTGTCTTAGGAGCTGCAAGTAATGGAGAAGGAATATACTTGGTATATAGTATTTCCTTTTTACTCTTCCAACACAACCCTTTTACCATGACATTTCACTGAGAGCTAAAAGTAAGGCAAATACCTGAAATGCTACCTAAGTCTTTCTCCAAATAATCACTCAGGTGCAGTGTTATACAATCTAGAGCTGCTTTCACAGCCCACGGGAAAAAAATAGATTTATCCAGAAGATAATTCAGAATACTTACACCTAAGATCCTCCTCTGAATCACCACCAGAGGAGTTTGTATTTCTACATCACCTACAGAAGAATGCAAGTTGACACGAAAACACATGATCTTTTGGGGCATAGTCACATCTCCTATTAGTACACATTTCATTCTTTGTTACTTGTGTTTCACAATGTTGATGTGCACCCATATTACTCTGGATGGCTAAGATATATATATCCTGGGATGTTTATAATGGCTTCATCCTGAGATAATATGGTGATATGGCATGGATATCTATGATGTGGTACAGATGAAAATATACGTACAAGAGTAATAAGTAATAAATTGGGTGTTTGTATTAGCAAACGCTAGCGGAAACTTGAAAGGGAGTCAGATCCAAACACCCAGCCTTTCATGGGTAACACAATATGTAAGAGACCCAGCAAGGCTCTTTCGTGCTCTGATATCCCCGTGGGTCTGAAGTCATTCTGGATTTATCAGTGAGGAACTTTTCTGTGAGTTGCCTATCCACCAAGCTGATCCCTATTGTGATTACTATGCCAGTAACTCATGAAACAGATCAGGTTTTACTTACTTTGATATAAGTGATAGCGTGAATTAAGGAGATTTAACATTATGATTAAAAAACATAAATGCTCTATAAGGGAATAGAACATATAACCATAACTTTCTATTACAGAAGGATTACATGTATGAGACCAGATCTCATTATAGATGGTGTATATCCGTCTTTCTATGCATCTATCTCTATACAGTTTATAACCTCATTACATTTGAGTCACAATCTTCCAATTTCTAACTTGTCAGATACTTACCCTTTTCGAAGAGATTTCCATAGAAATAATAGGAACAGGCACCTAGAAAATAGGAAATATTTCCTTGCTTAGAAAAAAGAATATATTTTTGCTATGATAATAAATTAGGTGAAAGAGCATTGATGTTTACTTATTTCATTCAGCTTTGCTAGATAGTTTGACTTTCTTTAAGGTCTGATGCTACAGAAAGATGTGTGGAAATTGTAACTTTCAGAAGTATTGCTTTAAAAGAGTTTATTTAAAAACAACCAGCCAACACTTAATTCAGGATTATCAAAGCCACAGGAACACTACAATTTCCCTGTCAAACATGACATTAGCTCTTGCCACCACTGAATCTCTTTTGTCCTACTTGAGAGTGATAAGTGGAGTGTTCCTTATAACAAAACATTCATTGAAGATAAGATAAAAATATCAGGAATTCCTTCTTTTACCACTGTCCTCTCTGCCCTCTGCTCAGATTTCCTGGAACAATGGCAAATCATAGCCCTAATAGGTATATGGAAAGCCAGCTTTATCAGAGGGGGCAACAGTTGTGATTTCCAGTGGGGCAATAAGTCAATATTTACACTGCCTAAATGCAGGTACCAAATTTCAGTTTGGATAGTAGAATTTCCCTATGATTGCAAATAGGTTAGCCTCCTACTTTATGTGGCTAACATGACCTGATGCGAATACCCACTGAGAGAATTACGCTATATTAGCTTTTCCACATCGCAAATACTGAGTTTTAGTTATGGGTCATTCTTAAAAGGAATGGAGTTTTGCTTCATTAGCATTCAGGTTTGCCCACTGTGAAGACAGATTTACCAAGTCCTTTACCTTGTGACACTTGGTCTTTTTTTATCTGGGCCTCATTTAAGCTTCCAAGATTTTAGTAGGCACAATTTTGTGCATGCTCTTTTAAATAATTAATTGGATATGATGGAAAATTAGATAAAATGTAGTAAGTTTCTAATTAAAAGTCACACTGCAACCTCCAAGCATGTAAACAGAAAGACAGTAGTCCTAGTATGCTGCAGTACGCTTCAGTATTTGGGCTGTAACTCCACCTCAGAAAAAAACATAAGATTTCCTATCATAGAACAACTACATAAGTAGAAAATTTCTTGCATGTAACTATTATATATTTGACTATCCTCAGATTTTTTAGACAATTTAGTTCTGCAGAAAATTCAGTATTGTATACATGCTTCATAAACAACACAGTTCACCTTGAATACTTGCAGCTCTTCAAGAATCACTTCCTCCATTGATTCTGTCTCTTGATTGTAAATTGTAATGACTTTCAGCACAATTCCATTATCTGGGAATAAATTTAAAAAGAAAAAAAACAGAACTAAAGGTTATATTGGTGGAAACATTTACATAGCCTTCAGATACGTTAAATGACTTCTTCAAACTGATAACAGATAGAAATGTATAAATATGTACAGGTAGTCGCATATTGCTGTTACTGATGAGGATTCTTACTCTTAGAAAATAAACACATAAGACAACTTGCCCCTAGCAAATAAAAGTCAGCTGAGACAGCCCTGAGCTATATGATTAATCAATTTGTAGTTTTCATATTCTCGGTCATAACCCTTTTTTGAGCTGCAAAATGATCAAAGAGGGTTACTATATTTCAGAAAAAAGAAATGAGAGTAGGCACGAGCTGAGTCCATCAAGGCAAAGGAGTCTAAAGTATCTTTAATTATCGGATCAGTGTTTACACTAGTTAGGAAACTACTAACTATCCTTAATTGCTGGCAGCAGCTCTGTTCCTCCAGGCAAGACTACAAAAACCTTTAGGGGTTTATTGTTCACGGTTCTCACCATCCTCTAGGGAAACACTGAGCTGCTCATGAGCTGAAGGTGTTAATCAAAGACAAATGAATAAAAAAACCCCTTGCACATTCAAAAAGTCTAAGGAACATTGGAGTTTAGATTTATCAGCTTCTCTGTCACTACAGCTCCTGCAGGAAATTAAAACCCATGAATAGCATCTGGTCTTCCCCACTTCAGCTTTGTCTTGCTGACTATTACTAGAATAATCTTGCTTTCCTTAATCTGAAAATCTGTCATCAACAATGGCAAATATCACTTCCTTTCTTCTGTTACTTTCAGTCACCTTTGATTTACAGGGGAAATATTAAGCAGACAAGCACTGGGTAAAATGTTCAGCAAAAGATCAAAGGGGCAAACATAAAGAGGACCTGTTAAACTGGGGTCATACACCACTTCTCAAAGAGAATATGTAATCAAAGGCATCCATTTTGTAATGGAATAGTGAAAAGAAATTGCATTCTGAGCTCTGATTTTCATGAGTTCCTTTTCAAATCCTGCTGACAAACAGGTGAAAGTTAGCCCTGAAGTTCATACTTTGTTTTTGGTGAACCTTTCTAACCTGCACTGCTACCCTAAGAAAGCTTCTGCTCTGCTGTAAGACCATGTTTACTTACGTTACATAGCAGGTGTTGGATGTGGATAGAAAGATTAACCCTTTCTAACATTGTATTGCTAAGAGAAGCAGCGAGGTTTTTGATGGGAGCTTTACCAAAGCAGAGATTGCAGGGTTCATTTTAGAGTTTCTAAAGCCCAAATTCCTGTGATAAAATTTCTTGTCACCTGAGATCAGACATCTTAAGAAGACTAAGCAGCTGTTGGGTGCCAGCCCAGCCCCGCTGTACATCACGCACTTAAATTCCATTGGATTGAACTTTGCACAACAGAGGCCTTGTGTACAAGAGTATTTGATACAAATACTTCCACAAATGCAAGTGGAAAATATAAAAAATCTGGGCACCATTATAAAATCTGCTGTCCAGAAATAGTGATGCATGGCATGATGTTTTCTTGACTACACTAAGTCCAATACTGAGACCATACTGAGGCCATTTTAAAGCTTAGAAAACACTAATATAAATAAGCCTTTTCTATTCTACAAACATGCTTCTTTTGAATATGCTCCATGTTGAAATATGCTTATCAGAGGAATTTCATTAGTAAAAAATAATTCACTGTAATTGCTTCCCTAGACAAAATGGTCAAAATGATTTGTGACGCCACTTCTGTTGTTAAATTGATAAAATATAAATGTATGAATCCTTGGATTTTTCCCAGGCAGATTAGATGTGACTGAAGTCTTGTCTAATTCCAGGCTTGTATCTTATTTTCTTAAATTTTCTTATTTTTCAAATACCATTAGAATGTGTTTTTTTCTCTGGTTGCTTAAAGTTAGGATAGAGCTATGATATATTTTACCTTAATCATATTTGTTTAATAGATATTTAAAAACTGTCTTTAAACAAACTTTCTATATTTTATGAAAATGGCACAAAAGAAACACAAGAAAACTTGGCAGAAAACTTCTAACAGATTCTTTTAAAGAAACTTAGATATTTCTTCCTTCCTTCTGTGAGCTGTATTGTAAGCCAAATCTGGAACTGGCACTTTCTATTTAATGGTATCAGCTAGACTTTTGGTCTCCAGAATTGGGGAAAATAAACTGTGGAATGAAGCCAGTAACTTGAACTGGTATTTTTGAAAACTGTATCACCTCTTTTTCTCTCAGGTCTCTAGATCTCAGCTCAGAACTATGCTCAGATATACAGCTGTGTCTTGAAGTTTTAAAAGTAATGCCAGTTGTTCAGGAATTTAATTTAAGGTTCTCATTTGGAAAGAAAAGAAATAAGAATCCTATACTTTAGTTTATCTTCCTAGTCTTTAAATGTTTCCCTACCATTATTTTTCTATATAATGTTATCAGCACTGTGAAGCACATGCTTAGAATGACTAACCTCCTCTGTAACGCAAAGACTGGCATAGTCACGCAAAGAATGACTGTTAAAAAGAAATGTATTGATTTATTGGTTTTGGACTTACTACACAACTTAATTTCATTCATCCTGCAGGTACAAAACTCCTGTTAAATAAATTGTTTTCCTTGCTTGCTTTAGTTTACCTGTGCCAATGAACAAGACATCATATTGCCCATCTTCAGCTTCCACTCTGTCCACTGCTATTTGTTTAAGATTGTACTTTCCATCTGTTTTGACTAGTATTGGTCTCTTATGAACAGGCTTGATGGGCTGATACATCAGTGGATGACTTCTGGCAAAATGAACAGCTTCATCAGGATAGTCTTTAGTGGTAGTGTACAGACCACCGTTCACCTTGCTGGCACACTGCAAAAACATAATCCAGTGATTTTTCTGAAAGTTTCAAAAAAAAATTGTCATAGACAGGTCTTTTTTTCAGGGTTAATGACAAGTCTACAGAAAACCTGGCATAAAAACAGGCACAGAAGACCACAGTAGGAATTAGGACAGTGAACTCTATGCTTTATGCATGTATGCATTACTAGTTGTGAGAAACCAAGAAAAGAAATGCTGAACAGAGCCTTGGCATTGTCATGTTTAGAAAGAGGGACTTCCTTCCTCTCTGTCTTGCTAATACCAGAATAAATAGTGACACTTTTAGATTTTGACGAAAAACTTAGTGCTTATGTCTTCCTCAAATTCTTGTTGAAGACGTAATAAAAATGGCCATTGATAGAATTAGGAGAACAGGGGTTCCTATCCCTTTAGAGATTCACCCATGTGAAGTCAGCAGAATACTAAAGCTTGAAATCAATCTCTAGTGTTATTACTTTTGATTGCAAAATGTATTGCCGTAAGAAACTAAACACACTTAAAAATGATGCCAGTAGCAACAGTAATTCTTGATCTCAGACATTCTAACAGTATTACATTTGATTTTAATTCCTGACTCACAGTGACAGTATTATATATCACAATTTAGCTTGAAATACCAATGTTTGCATTGATAAATCTACTGTTTTGCAAAGCAAATAGACTTTATGTCAATGATTGATTAAAAGAGGTTTACTCCTTCGGTCAAATGTGCAATTAGGGATAATTTAATGCGTTAAACAGAGAGGTTAATTTTAGGATGCTTTGTGAAGGATATAGTGTTCTCTAACTGAACATAGATTCTACATTTCCAATTTGCTTCATGATGTCTAATTGAAACCATTTATGATCAAGCTGGAAATATCTCAGTAACCATTTACTTTCTCCAAATACTCATACGACAATGTGGTTTTAAGAAGTATTTCAAGAAAAGCCACAGTAGCAGCCTTTCCTTATTTAAATTGGATTTTTCAATCAATAAAATGAAATAAAATACTCTTTATGTTTACTGGAAACAGTAATTTTAAACTTGTGGTCAACTGTAATTGACAATAACAAGCTCCTGCACTTGTCAAATGGGGCAATGTTTGTTTCCACTTTTTAGGCTTAGCTACAGGGAAGTATTTGTTCAGTGTTGACTTTAAAATAATTGCCTAATCAACCCAGTGATGGAATTTCACCAGCTGTTTGCAATAAAGGGACAGAGCTAGAGCATGAAGACAGGCTAAGCCTCTTCTTTCCAAGCACTGCACAGTGTATCAACTGAATAGGCATTGCCAGTTTCCCTTTGCAAAGTTCTAGCCCTGTAGAGATTTAATAAAAATAATTATTCACAGGCTTTTCATTTTTAATTAAATAAAATCAAGTAGTCTAGAAAGGAAACAGTAAATGCAGCCCTCTCTGCAGTCTATCAACACCATTTCTGAGGTAACTGATGTCATTCCCAGAAGCATCACAGTCTAAATGCACTAAAAGAATCGGCAAAACAGGAGCAGAAATTATGGCAGAAGTAGTGCTTCAAGCAGACTTGAGAGAGCAGTGGATTGCACAGTCTGTCAGAACCTGTGCAACTCTTAACAGTGGCTTTCTGTTTATGTAGCTTTAAGCTCTACTTTCATTTCTTGTAGACTCCATATTTACCAATTCAATAACTAAGATCAAAGAGAGCAGTCTCTCAGAAGTGCCTCATAGTAGGTTATTTTCGGCCTTTTGTCACTGTCACTCCTGTAATGGGAACGGTAGCAGGATTCAGCTTACCGATACGCTGACCTTTTCTTTGGAGTGTGAAACCTAACACTATGGGCTACAGCCCAAAACATGCTTTTTCTTCATGCCAACTGAAAAGTGTTGGAAAGACCCCTAAACTAGGCTTTAAAGGAGCAGCCAAAAACGATTCAGTTAATCCTCTGTCAGCTGGCAGAGCCGGCTGCTTCAACCTCTGATGTGCTCTGCAACATACAGAGACAAACCTGGCTGAATCAATCGACACCCAGGAAAGACCTGGTTCCCCAACTAACATGGTCCATGACATTGGGAAAAATTACCTGTGCTCTTCTTTGATATCTTTTTTCAGCTCCTATGCCTTGTGTGTTGGGGAGGCTACAATCCAGTCTGACCCAATTCCTTGTAGAAATTAATTACCTGTCTCTAAGTAATGAGTTTGTGATTTCCTCCAGAGTTTCTATGTACAAAATGAAAAATATAAGTGCCAGGAACAACTCTCTACATGACAGTAGCTGCAGAGTATGCTACAATAGTTACAAGATTAATTACATTTTCAAGATATGTCTTGTTTCTTTTCTTCATCTAATGTCCACACAAGAAATTGTGTGAAAATTAGCCAAAGGCATGGGTGATTTTGCTGAGATTGGTTCTCTGTAATGTTGTTTTAATATTTCTATATTCTTTGTAAAGGGTATGGAACAAGAATGTTAATAAGCTCAGGAACCTCATTTGAGGGTAATAAAATCTCACTCTCTGATGTCTGAAAGCAAACCAACTAATTGTGAGGATGCTGGACCATTGCTTCTAGAAAGAGCCATTCTTGAGAGAGAGACCTCAGATGGTGGAGGACTGACTTATCATAGAATCATCAAATAGTTTTGTTTGGAAGGGACCTTAAAGATCGTTTAGTTCCAACCCCTCTTCCATAGGCAGGGACACACTAGACTGCGTTGCTCAAAAGCCCATCCAACCTGACCTTAAATACATCCTTAGATGGAGAATCCACAACTTCCCTGGTCAACCTGTTCCAGTGTCTCACCACCCTCATAGTGAAGAACTTCATAATTTCTAATCTAAATCTACCCTCTTCCAGTTTGAAGCCATTACTCCTCATCCCATCACTACAAGCCCTTGTAAAAAATCCCTCTCCAGCTTTCTTGTAGGTCCTCTTTTAAAGATTGAAAGGCCATAATAAGGTCTCCCCTGAGCCTTCTCTTCTCCAGGCTGAACAACCCCAACTCTCAGTCTGTCCTCATAGGAGAGGAGTTCCTGCCCTCTGATCATCTTTCTGGCCCTCCTCTGGACCTTCTCCAACAGGTTCATGTCTTTCTTAGGGACTAGAGAGCTGGATGCATTACTCCAGGTGGGGTTTAATGAGAGTGGCGCAGACAGGAAGAATCACCCTCCTCAACCTGCTGACCATGTTTCTTTTGATGCAGCCCAGGATACGGTTGGCTTTCTGGGCTGTGCTTGCACATTGCTGGCTCATGTTGAGCTTTTCATCAACCAGCACACCCAAGTCTTTCTCCTCAGGGCTGCTCTCAATCCATACTCTGCAAAGCAGTGTATAATAGGTTGTACTTACTGAACCAGGTCTAGGATAAGGTACTTTTCCTTCGTATAGAGCCCAGTGGTATTCAGGTCCTTCTTTATGAGCATATGGTCCATTGAAAGCTGCTCGGACACTTGCCATGTGGTAAACACATATAGCATATCCTCTAAATATATTGCTATGAAGTAAAATTCAAAGACATTATTAGAGCAGTATGTCACATTCTGCATATATAATACTGGTATTCTTGTGTAATTAAAAATAAGTCACATTTCACCAGTATCCAGGGAGAAAAAGCTATTTGTTTCCTATAAGTTTTTCTTGTAAAGCAGCAGTTATATTGCTGTGCCGAATGTTCTTTACAATTTTTTTTATGTATTTATAACTTTTCTCTGAAGAAGCTCTGTGTTGTTATCCCAAAATTTCAAGATGGTGAACGAATGCTCTAACTTACTTCTTCATAGACATAGAGGAAGTACAGTGAACTGAACTCAGGCCTTATATGACTTTGTTTAGTGACTTAAACAGTTAACAATTTTTCTTCTCTAAGATTTTTCCTGTTGTTACTTTGGAAAGACGGGAACCATCCAATGCTGACTGAAATAAACAGCAGTCATTATATTGAGTGGGAATGTTGGTTGGTGTTATTAGGTCACCAAGATTGCTCCACACAGATTGATCCCCATAAAGTAGCTTTTTTTACTTTTAAATTTTTATCATTTAATTCCAGAGAAGCAATTCATTATTTTTAAAAGAATGTCACTGCTCTTTACGAAGAAATTATCTCTGAAGACTCCAGAAGGTAATCCAGACAATTTTAATTAAATGTCCACCTTTCTCTGGTTGCATAGGGAGCAAGTAGGAAACGCTAGGTGTCTGCATCCCTAGAGGACCAAGTCTGCCTTGCTTTATTCCATAAAAATGAATCAGGAGAGTGAAAAAGCAGCAAAAGTACAGCTGCTCTTCTTACCTGTTACATCCTCAACAAACGGTTGGATCTCCAAGAAACATGCATGCTTGCACTTGAACTATGCAGTGAAAAAGGAGGCCACCAGCAACATCACATCTGGTGTTTGAAGCTTCACTAAGAAGTTAGTAAAAATGTAGGTTGCTGCCTACTTAAGCTTGAATTATGGTGGAGGTCTTAAAGGAAGACAAGTGGCTCTGATAGGCTACTCATAAGCATGCAGGAGTGCATATACTTTGACATGAGGAAATTTTCAAGCAGAGAAACATTTAATTAACTTATGATCCAGGTAGACTGGATCATTGAATGAGACTTCAAGCCCCTGATCTGTTTTTACAATAGCAAGGAAGCCCACTGTGAACAGAATAGGGATTAAACTGTTTACTATGTATTTGCTAAGGGATATTTATCATGAAGCTTCTATCTCTTCAATAGATTGTTCAAACATTCCTCTGTTGCTACTATTATTATTTCTTCTAGTTGTTTACCTTGTAGTGTTGAAGAGGCCAAATATCACTGGATTTTTGTTATCACGAGTTTGCAGCAAAAACACATCCTCTGTAAAATTTAAATGGAATGTTATTGGAAGCAAATTACTTTTCTCCACCCCAAAAGAGAAACTTCATTGCTTGTTAAAAGTGTAATCCCGTTTTACCCATATATGCTATTTAATTTTATACAGATTTTGAAAGCATTCTTTAAAAACAATGCAATACATAAAGGCATAATTGATGACAGTCTACTCCATATGTATAGAACTTCGTATACATTGGAAACAAAACACTAACAACCATTCCCTGTTAATGCAGAGAAGTACAATGTTTGATAGTAAGATGTGTTATCATGAAAGTATATGTTTTGTATGATGGTTTTAAGTTTGTTTCAGTCTAGGATATTTACCTAATTCATCAAAATGCGTATCAATTCCATTTCTCCCAGGCACAGAGCAAACAAGTCTGGTTTTGAGGAAAGTGCTCCATTTATTCACAAGCATTCGTTGGCCTCCCATATCATTCTGTGTAGAAAGAAACAAATGCTGATTGTAATTTGAATGTGTAAGTCTAGAAGCACAAACATGTCTGCTGAATTAGCTGCTCATTGTATCTTTTAATGTCAAAAGCATGCATTTTTAAACCACATGTCTATTACTAGTATTATTTCTCTGGAGTCAGTTTTCAAGTAGGATTGTTATGATGAACTCCAAGTCTCATTAAGAATTGTGGGTTTATAAGAATTTTTTAATTATGTATCGCATCCATGGATAGTTTTAACTATACAGTTGTTGTAAAGCTCTTTTATTTCTCATTTTTGTTAACTGAATGTATTGAGTACATTAGCCAAGTTTAGCTTTGCTTTAGGGGCTCAGTGCAGGATTAGGTCAATATACTTGGAAACTGAAGCCCTAAATCTATCTATAGAGCTGCTACAGCTAAGGCAAGTCTGAAGCAAGAGTCTACATGGTGTTCTAACAATTTCTCAACAACTTCAAAGAATTCCTCCTTTGCTATGCCTGTCTCATCTTTTCCTTGCTATTGCGATGGTCAGACTGTCAAAAAAAGGAGGCATTTAGTACTACTTAGTTATCAGATTCTACAACCTTTGGGTAACGTCCTCAAATCTATGACCTTGTATTCAGGTAGACTGTGTAACTGACTGTTGAATGCTCTATATTAGGCTGCAAAACTCCTCTCACAGCCTCATTTTAAACCCCTGAAATTATTTAATTTATTCAGCTTCACACTAAGATATTACAAAAATAGAGATCTGTTTTAGTCAGAAAAGTAGAAATATACAGCATAGGTGCCTCTGTGTTGCAAAACCTGTTATAGCTCAGATGAAAATGTAAAACATTGGAAAAAAAGCTAGTTCTTGAATCACCAGCTTGCTATTTTTTGTATTCATTAAGTTAAATTTGAATTGTAGCACACAACTGTGAAGTTAATGTCCAGATGATATAGGATTTGGAGTTTTGGACAAGTGCAAGAGAAAGGTCTGTGGGATTTTGGTTTAACCCATGGCAAGAGATAAGACATACAGGTGGATATATTACAGACTAGAGAGAACTGAAAATAATCTATTCAGACATCTACCAGAATATAGGCCAAAGAATTCTGCTTCAGATCTTCATGCAGGCTTGAATTGAGAAAGCCAACTGGCTTTGTGAACATTAATGTCTTAGGCTGCAATTTGGTACTTTGCATACTTCAGATGGTTTAAGTTATACATGAGTCCTCCTTAGGAAATTTTAATAGGTAGTATGCTGGTGAGCGTATGTGACATATACTATACACTGAGATGACAGAAGATTTTAAACTTGCATCTTGCTCTTTGCCCAAGAGTTTCAGGAATGTATCCTTTACAGTTAGGAGGGGGAATGCAATTTTTTTTCAGAAACCATATCAGATGTTAAAAAATAAATTTTTTATTCCTTCCTTTAATCAAGCAGATGTAGTCCCAATGGGAGAGCTCCTCTCACGAGCTTTAGCGTAGTTCAATTAATAGAAAAGGAATGCACCCAAACTTCATTGTTTTTTCTAAGAGGATCAGTTAAGGGCAGCTTAATTTAGGAGATCATATGTTAACAATGCTTCCCTCCAGCATCTGCCTGAGATCTGCTTCTTGAGTGTGGGGCCAGGGAACCAAAAAGAGATGGGATCAACACACTGGGACCGTGGCCTGAGTGGTAAATGGAGACTTGTGCAGGCCAGTGGAAGGAAGCAAGGTCTTTCCTCATCACTCTTCTTGTCTTTCTGGTAAACCTCATGCCTGGCTGCAATAATAATTTGCTGTACAATTCAGTCCTTTGTTCTATTTTACTATCTGTACAATTTTCCTTAATTGCTGTTGAGAAGAAGAGGAATGGGACATGAAAAGAAAACAATTATCAGCTGCTATTTATAAAGAATTCAATAGGTGGCTGACATTTCACCCCTCCTATCATTCATGCATCAGAAAGAAGTTTTCAAAATTTATGGAAAGAGAAAAGTTGAATCTAGCAGGGACCTTTGGAGATCATCTTGTCCAACAGCCCCGCTCGAAGTAAGTTACTTTGAGCAAATTGCCTAGCAATTTTTCAGGTCTGTGTCCAGTCAGGTTTTGAATATCTCAAGGATTGGAGACTCTAAAAGCAACTTGAGTCAGTGTTAAACCACTGTGTCAGTAAAAAAATATATTCTTACATTCAGACTAAATTTCATGTATTTCAGTCTGTGTCTATTGCCTCTTGTCCTATCCAGCTATCTGATAGCATAGGCATTGGTGCCGCACAAACCCAAGTGAGATAAGTCTGCTCCGTGATGACAGAGTAGGAAGGCAAGAAGGAATGTCAGAGAGGACCAGTTGCTGGGTTGGTCCTGTCTCCAGTAATGTGAGAGGACATCAGTTCAGAGTAATAGAATCATAGAATCATTTAAGTTGGAAAACACATCTAGGATCATCTAGTCCAGCCTTCGTCAAACGTCTTCCTAACCCCTAGTCCATGTCCTGAAGCGCCACATCTACCCATTTTTTTAACACCTCCAGGGATGGTGATACCACCCCCTCCCTGGGAAGCCTCTTTCCAATGGTTAACCACTCTTTCAGTAAAGAACTTATTCCTGATATCCAATCTAAACCTCCCCTGGTGCAACTTGAGGCCATCACCTCTTGTCCTGTGATTAGTTACCCAGGAGAAGAGGCCAGCACCAATCTCACTACAACCTTGTTTTAGGGAGTTGTAGAGAGCAATAAGGTCTCCCCTCATCCTCCTCCCCTCCAAACTAAACAATCCTAATTCCCTCAGGCGCCCTTCATATGACATATTCTCCAGACCCCTCACCAGCTTTGTTACCCTTCTCTGGACCCACTCCAGCACCTCAATGTCCTTCTTGTACTGTGGTGCCCAAAACTGGACACAGTACTCAAGGTGCGGTCTCATGAGTGCTGAGTACAGGGGCCTGTCCAGATCCCTTTGCAGAGCCTTCCTACCTCAAGCAGATTGACACTCCCGCTTAATTTCATGTCATCTGCAAATTTACTGAGGGAGCACTCAATCCCCTCATCCAGGTAATTAAGATATTAAACAAGACTGGCCCCAGAACTGAGTCCTGGGGGACCCCGCTTATGACCAGCTGCCAACTGGATTTAATTCCATTCACCACAACCCTCTGGTCTTGACCATCCAGACAGTTTCTAACCCAGCAAAGAGTCCACTTGTCTATGCTGTGAGCCGCCAGCTTGTTCAACAGGATGCTGTGGGAGACAGTGTCAAATGACTTACTGAAGTCCAGGTAGACAACATTAACTGCCTTACTCTCATTCACTAGGTGGGTCACCTGGTCATAGAAGGAGGTGAGGTTGGTCATACAGGACCTGCCCTTCAAGAACCCATGCTGGCTAGGCCTGATCCCCCGGTTGTCTTGCACTTGCCGCGCGAGTGCATCCAAGATGAACCTCTCCATAATCTTCCCCAGTACCGAAGTCAGGCTGACAGGCCTGTAGTTCTCCGGATCCTCCTTCCTGCCCTTCTTGTAGATGGGCATCACATTGGCAAGTTTCCAGTCATCCAGGACCTCCCCTGTTGACCAGGACTGGTGATAAATGATGGAGAGCGGCTTGGCAAGTTCCTCCACCAGCTCCCTCAGCACTCTCATGTGGATCTCACCTGGCCCCATAGACTTGTGCACATCCAATTGGTGTAGCAGGTCACTGACTACCACTTCCTGGATTATGAGGGGGTTATTCTGGTCTCCATCCCTGTCTTCAAGCTCAGGGGGCTGAATATCCTGAGGATTTATGTCAGCTGTGAGAGCTGCAAGAGTCCCTGGACCTACAGCCAATACTAAGGGCAAAGCAGCCTTGGTCTGAATTAAGAATATGGATGGTAAGACAGTCCTGTGGGCAACTGCTATTACTATTACCACATATCAGCACAAAGAGAGATGGAGTTGAATAGCAAGGTTTCCGAACTTTGCCCTCCTCTCTCAGGAAAATTCATCTTCATCCCAGATTTCAGATTACTTTTGAATTTTCTAATGCTTAGGGCTTCATTCAGGCTTATAACTTGCTCTCAGATACATGAACAGATGCCATAATTGCCTGGGGGAGAAGGACCAAAGAAAATGGCATGCTTTTTTTTTTTTTTTTCATTTTGTTTGGAAATCTGAAATAGGATCTTACCGCACATACACGTCCCACTCTGGTATATATGGCATGAGTACTTGTCTCAGCCTCTAATGCTTTTTCAGTGAAGAAGAAATATACTTTGTTATCATCGTGGTCTTCATTGTCAGGAATCATGTATGAGCCAACGAATTTTGGTTCTTTAAAATAAAACAAAAATGAGTTCAATTGAAGTTTATTAAAACATTCTCTTATTTTTCCAAGCCTTAAAATTAGCTGGTAGCAAAGAAAAATATAAAATTAAAGAATCTGGGATCTGTCAGTCAGAGAGTACCTAAGGGGAATAGGGTGATAGAAATAGGAAAAAAATTATATTTTTTCTGTGGGTTGGTATCTGTAGAACATGTGGAACACATTAATGCCAAACTATTTTTATAGCTCCAATTCACAATCACAAATCAATATTCCTTTGTATATGTGCAAGAAAAAGACCTCTTTACAGTCTCCTTCTCCAGGGTTTACATATTTAAGTTGGATCAGGCTAAAACTTGGTACTAATATTCACATAACAATCTTGGATCCTATACAAGCCAGGTATATGTGTAAGATTCAGAGAAACAGCCTAAAGAAAAAGCTGTGGTAGTTCAGCTAATAGATGTTAAATGAATATAAATCCTCATAGATGGAAGAAGTATGGTGTACCTTTGTAATGAAATAAAAAACTTCTAAATTTTTCTTGTCTAGACATTTTGCTGCAAAGTGGAAACCTAAGTTTAGACTTCAGTCCATGCCTGTATACCTTTTAACCCCACACCAAGCAGGGCTGTGAATGATTTAATCTCACTGAATTGTAGAAATTTTTTTCACAAATTCTTTAATTGAGAATGTCAGTCATACAATTAGTATGATTTCTTAAGAAACAGTGGGTAATGTAAGTATTTTCTATCTTTCCATTGTCTATGAAACTAGTTGTTGCATTTTAAGACATTGATATTGCACTTGATAATTTTCTGAAGTGTTTTTTAATTATATATTTTAAAATATTCCCTTTCTGCAAAATTAAATTTCAAGTACAGACAAAATGAAAAGCAAAGATTGAAGCCATAATTTAGAGGATTCTCTATTTAAAATACTGAAATCTTCCAGAAAGAAGAAGACTTGCATATTGTGAACGTTTGCCTGATGGTTTGTACCCATATACAGCCAGTCTAAACACTTAGTTCAGCAAGACTTTAAGTATTGGAGTTAAAGCATATATAAGAATGTTCTAAACATATTTAAAAAAAACCAAACAAACAATAAACATCTAATTCAAGTCTAAGGTCAGATTTGTGTAGGAAAAACTATGCAGCAGAACTATTTTCTCTCTTGTGTGTGAGAAAATTGCCTTGAAATTTGAGAGAAAGGTCTCTCACTGAAAAGATGACACTCACAATATGAACCATCATAAAAGGCAGTTATTGACTCTCCTTGCCAAACATTAGCAGTAATTATTTCATTGTTATGTTATAATATATTTTTTATATATTGCAATATTTCTGGAGCAAAACAAATCAAGTTTCTGACTCTACATTTCACGGCAATTTCAACAGTTTGAAATTCAGTTATGTTTTGCATTGAAGAGTATGAAACAATTCCTAAATTGGCCACCACATGTTTTTCATCCATATTTTTCTTCCATATTTTTCTTGTGGAATATTTTAGTTTTCTTCTTTAAAATAATTTTATATTTCATTAAACTGTACGATCATCATATGTTTATTCTTTTGTATGATTGCCTGACATCACTTTACTACACAACATGGCAAAGATTGAGTTGTTTTATTGCAACATAAAGAAAAAATGATCACATCTAAAAGAAAGTGTTCTGTGTTCTAGTGAGAAGCTCCCATTAATGAAATTGAGAATTAAAAATTATTATTTGAATTATATATGACATATCATGAAATAGTATAGATATTCAAATAATAAACTAAAAGCAATTTTATAAGTGAAAAAATGAAGGATTTAGTAGTTCCCCTTGTTAAATCCAATATGTAATGAAAGCAAAGATTTCAATTTGTTCATCCTGGCAGGGGGGTCATGAGAAATTTCGTGGGAAAAAAGATAGTTTAAACAAATCCATCTCCAAATGGATAAACACATGCATGAACAAAATCTTTTTAATTTCTGGTTAAACAGAAATTATCTAGTCATCCAAAACACCTCTGGTTCTTCCTTCTCCTCCTTCTCATACCTTTCAACAGGCGCTCACTATCAGGTTCGGTTCGGAGATGGGCCATGCGATTCATGGTCCGAAATAGAGCAGCATCTCTTCCCCAGTAGTCACTGTAGAGACCAGTAAAAAGTTCACCACCTGCAGACCATACATTAAGAAAACAAAACCAAAACAATTTGGTAATGTGCTACTTATTATTTTCATTGCATATGATAAAAGCTGAATTATAAACATGGCTCCTTAGTATTATCTCCAATTCAGGTCAAAAGGTGAGTCAGTAAGTTACATATAGTCTAAAGAGCATATGGACATTGTTCCTACCAGCACTGCAACATTTACAGTTGGAACAGCATAAGGACAAGAGTTTTAAATTTCATTCATGGTCTTAGCCTTATTTTCACAACTGACTTAATGACTTTGTGATAGATTCATACACAAAACACGAAGGCATTAAATTAACATCTAACCACATCTGCCACAGTAACATCTGCTACATCAGGCACTTGAGCTCAAAGACCTCCCTGTCATTCAGTTAGTTCCTGGCCCTAGAGAGACTTACACTTTGTTGGCACCTAAATTTTCACCAGTGCAAAGACTTTGACCAGGGGTTTGCTTCTGAGCACTTCAAGATGTGCCCTGGTCTTGCTAAGGAGAAGCAGCAAATTGCTTTGGTTCCAGAATTGGGAGGGCCATGTTGGGTTTATGAGAAGCCAGAAATAACAGGAGTCAGGAATGGGATGAAAATGCAGCAGCAAATGTCAGAGGATGCAGTGCTAAGGAAAAGAACACTGATAGCTGCAGCAAACAACTCATTTGCATGAATACAGCTCAAGGTTAAATCATACTTGAATCCACAGATTTAACCTCAAACAGGGAATTGTTTCCTGAGCGTAATTATCAGATTTGGCTCTGCACAAAGCATGGGTTGAATAAAAGATTAATTAATTAAACATGTGCCAAAACCACTGGAGGGCTCTATGTAGTTTTCTCTACAGCTGGACAAATAAGAAGCAGTACCTGTTACCTTAGAAGTGATTTCTATAAACAAGCAAAAAGTTTTGTTAATCTGAGGGGGTTTTCCAGCAAGCCTACTAGAGCTGTTCCATTTTACCTGAACTAACTACTGCTTGGGTGAAACTTGCTGGCTGAGATGCTGAGGTGTTCAGTGGACAGAGAAAAAGAGCCCATTTTACTATGGCCCAGCAATAACTTGTTTTCATTAAAATATTCACCAGAGTAAGGACAGGACGTGAGATCTCATTCATCCTGCACAACTGGTGAATATTATCTGAAAAATTTATGGGAGCAGAAATTTGGTCCCATTTTCAAAAGGTTTAGATGACACTCAAAAATTAAGCAAGCATAGGGAAACATTAGAAATAGTATGCCAATTGCCAATAACTTTTGAAAATCTGTATGTAGTTGGATACAACTGGATCATACATATGTTCAAAAATCCAGGCTATCTCTATCTGACATATCTAAAATGTTGATATTGGATATATTTTACTTCACTGAAATATCAGCAATAATTCTACATTTTAATTATGAATGGGTGCAATTCCCCTTAACTGGCCAAGCATTAAGAACAATATGCTTCATATCCTTGTGGACTTAGATTAGAAATGTTTTAGGCCCAATTTAAAAAGCTGACAGTTGTTGTCACTAGGTGGCATCCTTATGTCAGAAAATAACACAATTCAACTGCACAAGAGGGAAATAATTTCCAGTTCTGAGTGGAGGTTTCAGTGACACGGCTTCTTACTCTCTAAACAAAATAAACATGACTGATCCAGTTAAATAACTTTTGCTAGCATTTATAATGGATTATAGCAAAACCAAAAGTTTTACTTGTCTCCCTCAAAGTGTGAGTTTTGTTTCTCTGAAGAGATGTCTATGAATTGAATGGTACTCTAAGTCTAAATAACGATTCTGAGAAGTCTATAGTTTGGCAGCCTAGGCTGGTTAAGAGGCAATGTAAAACAAGTATCAAGTATGAGTAGACAGGTCACCTCACGTAAGGAAAGCGATTAGACAAAACTGATGAGTGTAACTGGCAGAGATCTCAGCACAATAATCAACATAATTCTGAGGTCTTTTGCACTTTCGGCATTAAGGGGATCTCCTCTTTTCCTGTTCAATAGTCTTTGCACATCCTTTACATTCATGTTATAAATTTTGAACACTGCTAGGTTTTTACTGGTGCTGACTAATTCTAGATTTAGAGACAACATGAGGTTGAAATTTGAAAAATGCTAGCAAGATTTCTACTCTTTTCTCCTCCATTAAAAAACTTCTACTACATGTCAGCTCATGCTTGTCTTGGTTGCAGGGTTTTACACTGTTGTACATCACACTGATAAGCCTGTATCTTCCAGTACAAATCAACCGAACAATTTCACAGACCTTCACCATTCCTCCCCTCTTCCAGTCTAACCTCAGCTTCACATGTATTGGACAAATTAATTGCTAAGATTTAACACAACCTTGTTAATCCTGCTGAAACTTTCCTCTTTCTTTATTTAATAGGATGCTTCCACCTTAGAATTGAGTTTGCTTCATTTGATATTAGCATGTTTTGTGTACCTGCAAACATAAGCTATTATTCATCAGTAGTCCTTTTTGTATAAAACTGTTTTTGTGTGTATATCGCTTTCTAAAAGTGGACTAGCTCAGTTATGAATAAAGGAGTAGTACGTAATGAGTGGAACATAAGCAGCACCTTCCCTGCATTTCTTTGACTGTCAGCCACTTATTACTCACATGACAACTAAAATCAGTATACCAATTCACATTTTTAGCAGGGGATACATTTCACAGTAGGAAAAAAAAAAAAAGAAGCTAGTTATTGCTTAGCTGGTAAATTTCCTCTGTATATTTGTATTTTCTGTCTGTCACTCAAGTATTCTGTGTTCTGTTTTGAGAGAAGATTTATTTATTATAATTCATTTTCTAGAGTAAAGGAAAAGACACAAATACATAAAACTGTTTTAAAACTGTAAAACCAGCAAATATTAGTGGAATGGATTTCCTGGACAGAAAAACATATTCAAATGTACTTTAGGTTTTTCACCACTTGCTCATGATATATTGCAGGTAACAAAACATAGACATAAAGTAATTTCTCAGCTTTCAAGAGCTAGTGTGGTCTAAGTTAATTGATGTGCATGATCTAATATCAAAAATAGCTTTGGCTATTGAAAGCAGATGGGAGAGTTCATTAGAAATAGAAGTCCAAAAGTTTTATATGCCATTTATCTGAACATATTCATTTTATTCAGTCTGTCTGCCACCCAACATCTATTCTGTTTCCTGATGCTGACAATAAATTGCTAAAAGTTAATTGTTCATAAATTGAGGAATTCATCACAAGCTACTTTACCACTGGGTCAGATAACCTGTAATAAAACTTACAACAGCATGAATGTTTAGTTTTAAAGCCAAGTCACGAACTATTGTTTTCTTGAAGTGGGTATTTTAACTGATGTGTTGAAATACATGAAGAGATACAGAACAAGATATTCTTTCTTCCTAAATTAATCTAGCTAAATCTGGTTCTAATTAGTGATGGTGCAAATGATCATTCAAGATCAATATTTTAGAAGCTCTCAAACTTTTATCAGAGGTATGTAAAGTTTCCTTGTTAGCCTAATCCTTACTGTTAGTCAACAGCCACACTGGTGTAGGCAAATGTGTCAATGTGAGTTACAAAGATGGAAGCAGCTTTTGAATTGTTTAGTTAGGAAGAAAAGCATGATGAGATATGAACACCTTTTCTAACAGGTTTGCATAAAACCTTTACAAGGACATGCACACTGCCTGAACCTATGTGGGAGAGCGGAGGCAACACAAGTATGCAGCCTCCAAGGTCACACTGACTCCATATCAGAAGCAGATGTCACTTTCTAAGAAAATCTGAGTGCATGAAGAAAAAGGAAGCAGTCCTTGAAGGTGCATGCTGCTGTTGTTGTCTCCTGTCATGTGGTCATGGCCACCAAGAACTGGAATCAGGACTTGGCTGAGTGAAGAAGCATCCCTTCCTTCAGACTGCTCTTGGCGTTAGAAGTCTCAGTCTCATTTTCAAATATCGATTAAAAGAGTATTTAATCTTCATTGTGTCATTGCATCTATGTCTTCTAACTTTTTTAAATGGGTATCTACAGAGATAAAGGATATAAAATCCAGAGTCTAAGGAGCAGCATTAATTTTGTTTATTCTGTAAGCCGTGTGTCTCTCGTTTGTACAAGTTAACAAGGTATAGTAGAATACATGGAAATACAAACTTCTTTAGGATGTTTCTCCTAAGTCTTGGAAATGTTTAATTCCAATAGTATAAAAATTATAAAATCATAAATAAAATAATAAACTTTTTGAAGAATTTTGTTATGCTTTTAAAATATTATTCTATGGTCTATGACTTGAAGTTATAGAATGCCCAGTGGAGGCCCAGAAAAATAGGTCATATTAGTTTCGATGAAGGGGTGAAAATTCATCTTTTATTTGGTGTTAGTAATCTGACAGAACTGTATTCTTTTCTCCTGTTAAACTTTCCACATTAGGTAATAGTTAGCATTGTGAGATTGCTTTCATAAGTCTTGTCAATGGCTGTCCAAGACTGATCAACATTTATCAGGGAAGGGCTTATTTAATGGATTTCTCTTTCAGATACAAATGTGAGTATATATAGGACCTCCCATAATCCAGGCAAACTAATAAACAGGCCAGAAACGCAAGGGGTAACTGTTAGTCTTGAAGTGCTCAGTGGGACAATCTGTCTTCCATTTAAGCAAATAAAATTCACATTGATCTCACAGTAGGAACATGATCAGGTTAATTTATTTACTTAGTTCTGTCTCAGGAAAGGTTGAGAAAGACTTCAAGATTAGACCATAAGGTTTCAGGCCTACAGCAAATTCCATGGGATGGGTCTTTGTTCCCAGGCTGAGCTAAGACTGGAATCTGTTAAAAACTGTAGAAACAATTTAGAAATAAGGGTGGAAGAAAAGCGTAACAATCTGTGCTTCATGGATTTTGCAAGGTCAGTCAAAATACAGCATTTTTTTTGGATTCTTTCATGACTACTTAACCCAGTATCTCTTAAGAATTTGAGTTGTAATTTTTTTTTAAAATGAGAATGAACAATATTTTGATGAATAGCTGCATTTTGAAAGACTATTGTTCCTTTGTTAATGTAAAGGAGCAAAAAAAACCTGCCATGTAAAAATACGTTTGTCACTCATGATCAATATTTCCGTACCACCATGGGTTAGCAGTATGATTGTAGTTAACAGAGACATTACACGTCTGATTTTAAGATACAAAGTCAAATGTAAATATCAAAGGGCCTTACAATACTGTAACTTTTTATCCCTGAGAAGCTGCAGATTTATTCGATCTTTATCCTCTTTTTTCTAGCTATTTTTAAAATGACTATTCCTTTTGAATGTTCAGTTTTAATCTTATTTATGTTTTCTACAAACAGAAACCACTGTGTTACTCCCTAAGTGCAACAAGCTTTCACCCTTTACCTACTGTTCCAGTCTATTTTTAGTCAATGTACTGTAATATTGTTGGGACTGTGCTTGCTTGATGTCACAAAATGAATACATTATAGAGGAAAAAACCATATGGTTTGCTATGCTACAACTCCAAAGATCCGAACCCTAGTGATATACTTACCAGCAAGGCACAGAGAAGCACTATCTCAGCACAAATTTCTTTCACTGCAGGACTTAGGCTGAATTCTATTTTTATAACTGTTGAGTATAAGATCAGCTCTAGTAGCAGAGAATCACCAGTTTTGGACAGTTTTGTTAGAAGACAGCATTGTAAAAGATCTATTTTGATCTCAAAAGCTGTGATTTATATAAACAAAATATGCTTGATATTAAAACAGTTAAATCCCTATTTTTACAAGACACTTGTTACTCAGATTTTAGCTCAGTAGACAAAAAATAGTAAATTCTGTGTATTTGTCTCACTGTTGTAAAAAGCTAAAGTAGACATATATAGCTTTGCTCTGAAGGAAAGCAGGAAATTATTGTTTCCAAAATTACACAGCAATCAATTCCCTTCTCGTGATGGCACATGTCATATAACAACTACTCTATTCAGCGAGACACCCGCACTGGAGTTAATGCTGCCTGGGATGCAATATTAATGCAGGAAGCACCATGAGGATTAAGTCTGACATGTGAAAGGTTGCAGTGGAAGACTGACAACACTTTGGGGTGCTGAAGAAAGAGACTCAGAATGACAGATTGACAGGACCGTGAAGCTTGTGACGTAAAGATCATTACCGATTAAGATGGAGGTGAAGGAAGAACTTGGGTCAAAAGGGCACCTGCCTCTTCCTCTCTCAAATTTGTGCGATTCCAGTTGAAACAGGTGATCCTTAAAAAAAAAATATCACAGAAAAGAGTGTAAACCCTACAGGCAAAAAGTCCTTATAGATGAGTTTTAACTTTGTTATATCTTTGTAATAGATTGACTTCATTAAGGGGAAAACACAGTTACAGTTACTCACTGAAGTGCAAGTAAAAATTCTCTGTTTCCACAAATCACCTTTTTCTGTGCATTACTCAAAAAGCATCAATAAAATATGCACTGAAATTATACTTTTTTCACTTCTGTGGGAGTAGGGAGTGAAGATTCTTCTATCTTTTCTCGACATTATCTAAACATTGAATAGGTATCTAGCCATGGAATGTGTTTTCCCTCTTTAAACTTTTTTTTTCAGTAGTTGCTAAATATATCATGCTGTGTTATCTTCTCTTGGTAGCTTGTTATCTTCTTCATAAAAGTGTGTTTAGGAATGAATCCTCAGTTATGGTTTTCAGAGCAGATGTGATTTCTGCAGTGGATTTAACAGAATATCATTATAAAAAGAATATTGACAACTTTGTATAAGGCTTTTAAGGCTGAGAAAGAACTTACAACTTAAATTTTGTTTGGTAAATGTCAAACAACAAAGACGTATTTTTCTCTATGTGGAAATCTCAGCCCCATTCTGCGTTTTTCAAATATCACATACCAGGTATTTTTCAAAACTAAATACCATAACATTTTGGGTCAACAGTAGGAAAAAGAGTAGGGTAAACTCAGGAAGGGAAAGAAAAACCTTCTGAAACTGCAGAAAAGGACTAGGGAGTAATAACTGTCATTAAATATGATGCAAAGGAAATATTTCTAAAAACAATCTGACTGTCTGATGTTATTTATTCTCCAATCAGGTACTAAAAGTAAAGTCACTCACAAAAAAGTTTCTCTTCTGGGAACTAAACTAAACTAAAAAAAAAAAACTAAAAACAACAAACAACCCATTTTTTAGAAAGATGTAGAAGTAAGAGAGATAAACTGAGAGTTAAAATTTAATACATTTTTCTAGTCTTAGTGCTTTCTCTTCACTTTTCCCCATAGTAAAATAAAAACGGACTTGTGTATGGAAGGAAATAGTAACAAATTTAAAACTGATTACAGAAGAAACATACTCAGGTAAAGTAATCAGATGTGGAAACAATGTTATTTTGAAATAATACTTGAAGAAATTTCATTATCCATACATCATATTTTATAGTGTATGGTTCGTATTTCATCCCACATAGGGAATACTAACTGAAATATTTTGTGATGTAGGACAACACATGACCCCACCAAGGCATCATAAAGCACACTTCATATTCAGGTCTTCCCCTGGTGAAATGTCACTGATACTCTGATCAGGGAGATTTTGCTGGTATGGGAGTCTTCCAGATGATGTGGAATGACTTTTTGTCACTGTGCGCCAAATTCTAGTATCACAATGAAAAAAGCTACTAATGTAACCATTCCCTTAAGAATCAGAATGAAATCAAGAGTAAAGATAAACCCATCTCTTTTAACATTCATGACATGAATGTGTTTAAAACAGTAAACTATATGACCATGGAAAGAAAACGTTAAGCAGTATGCATAGTATCCTTTCCTTATCTGTATTTTAACAGCTGGAATTTCTGAATAAGGATTGCAGTTTAAATATATAATTAATGCTAACACTGAAGGTAGACAAAAATCTGGATTTCGGTGCGACTTGGAGAGGTTTTTAAGTGGATCTCACCAGTTTTGATATAAAGCAGGATGTGTATCTCATAAGTTCTTGCAGATGCATGTAACTGTCTTAAAAGCCACTGAAAATGTAAGCAATGAATCCTCCAAGAGAGATTTTCCACCTTCACCTTTTATGATAGCATACCAAATATTCCATGGTTGCAATAACTTATTCCTATCACTTGGGCAAGTAACTGAAGATCAGGTGTTAGGTGTGTCAACTTCCACGAGATGCCAGTTTAAATGAAATAAGCGTTGCACATTAATAATCAGCTTTGAAGGCTAATACCATAATTCTAACCCTCCTTGCTGTTACTGACATTGGAATCCCTTGAGAAATGTCAGAAGACAACTGACAGGTTCCTCACAGATTATCCAACACAGCAATCCAACATTGCAATTTATTTTACAGGCATTTTTCAGTGGTTACGGTAAAAATTATACAAAAACAGATAGAAGGGCTGGGATTGGAATTACAAATTTCTACATGTAGTTTTGGAAAAGAAATGGGGTTCTGGGTTTGATTTATAATACCTATGACTCAGGAAACGTACTTTCAACTATTATTAAAATAACAATGTTGTTTAAGAAGAAATAGAAGATGAGCGTCAAGCATTTTGCCATTAACTTGATATGAATTGATAATTTTAGACAATGAAGAATAATATAGGTTATAAATAATAATGAAAGAAAAGGCCAATCAGAGTCATTAAAATTTAAAGACTGCATTTATTTTTTGTTGCAGAAAATTGCTTTCTCTAATGCCAAGTGCTGCTTTGCTCTGGTTCAAGACAGCATTTATACATGCAAATAATTTAAAACATATGGTTACAAAGAACCTAACCCTATTCTCGATGTTAATACAATGGCTGGGTCTTTTCACTGAATTATGGACTTATGAATATAGAAGCTTAGGCTGTGTTTTCTTACAATATTATTTTTTATGAGAAAAAAATAATTTTATTTTCTGTAAGGAGATTTTTGTTTTCACTTTCAGTTTCTATTATTTTTCAGGTAACAAAAAAGTAAAATGTATCATACTGGAATTTTTTTAAAGGAAAACAAAATTTAGTCACATACTTACTTTAGGCACAGGTATCCATATGCTTCAACAGTATAGCCCAGATCTACCCTAGGGGAGATCTGTGACTTTTTGTGGTTGGTACTTTCTTTGATTGCTTGGGGGGCTTTGAGGGGTTTTTCTGGTGTTTGTTTTGGTTTTTTACAAGAAGTCCATGTTACTTATACGACAGGATAGTAAATCATATTTAGGCTATGGTGGAGAGAGACCGTGCAGATTTTTGTGAATATAGTCTTTAACATTGGCTATACTACTCACTATTACTGCAACTTACTGGACAAAATTCGTTAGCAGTGTTAATGATTCAGCCTTAGAGTAACAATGATGCTACATGCAAGAGCCGTTTGTTGCATTCCAGTTACTAGGGGTCATTTTTATTTTGATACAGAATGACACACTGAATATACTATGCAGAGGCTTCTTTTTTGAAGGATGAACCTTGACTTCCCAATTTAAAAAAAAATCTGAAAAATTACTGAACATGTTTGTAAGTTAGTAGAAAATATAATTCAAATATATGTCTCCAAAATGAACCCTCAACTTCATAACCTGTCTTAATCTGTACATTTGCCTCATCAAGAAGGTGCATGGTAAAAGAGATAGATAGTAAAATATTTTGTCTTTGCATAACAATAGAAAATAACATACTGGGGCAGGCCTGAAAAGACATCTCATACCACATAGCCTTTTGTATTTAAGCAGATTAAATTTTGGTGCTAAGAAAAATGTGTGTTAACAATATCTGATAACTATAAACCCAGATATTAAGCAGGTGCTTAATTGATATAAATCCAACTAACTCATGCAAGAAATTAAAAATCTAAGCCCAATAGAAATTGAATCCATATCACGGAGATTATAAATACAGTGTAAAGGAACCTGTGCACCAAATACTTATAATAATACTAATAAGTTCCTATTGCAACGTAATGGCCTATTTAAGTCAACATAACGCAGACATGCAGATACGTAAGTAGCACAAGGGTTCTCCACAAGTGAAAGAATTTTACATTTCACAATGTAATATCTTCTTTGAAAAATCCAGACACTAATTTCCAAATGGATCTGCACACTGGTAAAAAAATTGCTTTATTTTCAAAGCCAAATGGAGACACAATATTAGGAAAAGAGTCCTCGAAGAACTGGCTGAAATAGTCAAGTCTCCTCTATTTGACATAATTAAGATTATTTGGAAGGTAGTATTTCTTCTGAGGATCTGTTTTCAATCCTCTTTACTATCCAGTGACATATTGAAAAGATCATTCGTCCTATGGGATGACACTGCATAAAATATTACAGACATTAAATCCTCCCTAAAAATTCAGATGTATTTTTCATGTCTATGCATTTTATTTGACAATTAAATTATTAAGACATGTTGGGCTCCAACCTGAAAAATCCAGTTAAAAATCTGGAGCTATGTCAGACTGCTGTCTGAGTTTGCTTAAGGATTAGCAATTTGTGACTTATGTCAAAGTATCTAGCCTAAAGTGACAGAAATAATATATTTCCCTGATTTAATATGTGTGAAATACTCTGGCAACAGAAAAAAAAAAAAAGAAACAACCGAAAAATAAACACCCTGCATATAGAAATCACAGGTGTTAGCAGTTCAGAATGTTAAGCAGGAGTGATTGAATTGGTCAGAAATTTAGAAGATACACCTTTGCATGACCTCAAACTGGACACATAAACTCATTAGGGTCCTGTGGCACAGTACAGGATCATTAGAAAAATAAATCATCATTATATTGCACTAGTGTGATAGTATAATAAAAGTTCCAGGGACCACATAAAAGTTCTCTAGAATTAAAATGTCTGAATAGCTGTATAAGGAGATACAGTCCTGTGACCAGGTGAAAGAGTAACTCAAGATGGTAGAAAATTGTTCTGCAAAAGTGAAGGGATTTCTGTGGAGGAGTGCACAGTCCTTTACACAGAGTCTTGCTAGCCAAGACTTTCCCTTTCCCTCAACTTTGGCAGGTTAAACTTGTGTTGAGATTGAGAGGGTCACACCAGAGCAAATAGCAAATAAAAGTCTTCTCATCTAATGACAAGCTTACATTCTAGTCTTTGGTGATAGATGGAGCAACAGATGCATTGAGCATGGAGAGTATGACAGCTAGATTCAAGTGAGAATGGATTTCAGAAGGAAAGTGCATACTCTGGGGAGGTTCTGTCTCTGTAGTGTGGAGTCTTAGATAGTCTACAGTCCTTTTGCACACCTTCAACAGGGCATGTCAAAGTAGAAGAAAGGGCAGAGGATTGGATCCACTCCCTCTTGATGACACATATGAACTGCAAGTAATACTTCTTTTTAGTTCACTTTTAATCTGGAATTATTTTACCAGATAGATCTCAGTCAAATAAGAGTGACTGCAAGTCATAAATTATAGAAGAATTCTACAATATTAAGGGATCATTTTTTAAACCTGTGAAAATATTAGGTAAATGTTATCGTTGTTCATGTTTTGCTGGTCTTAATTATGATGACTAACACCTTATTGAACAGTGCCTCCATTCCTCAAACAATGCCATAGGATTCAGTAGGTACCCTCACTTAGAAATACACTTTCTCTAATAAATAAAGGTAGCAGAATCTAAAAATCATTATGATGGGAGCTCGAATATTTTACCTACCCCCATCAAATGACCACACAAGTGGAATATTTCTTTCTCTTTGGGATAATAGTGTTATTCCTCTGTATTGATTCATTCTCTCCTGACCATCTGTCTTTAATCTTGCAGAAAGCAGGTCTAATACGATGGAAAATTCATTTCATATGGCTGATCAAATCACATTCTCTACCAATCTACCAAATGGAACTTAAATTTTATGTATGCCATATTTAGACAGTATTCAAAAATAATGAATGTCACTCACCTCATTTTGTGCATGGAAAGTACTGTCAAAAAAACCTGTTGTCTGTTACAATGTGTAAGAATGACTGATAAGAACAACTGTGCTGATATAGAACACTTGGCTTTCTCCAGGGCATTTCACTTAGTATGTACCTATTTGGTGAAACAATGTGCATTGTAGAATTGTGAAGAAATATAAACTACCGACATATAACAAAGTACAGTTGTTATTCGGTATGCATTGATGAATCCTCCTTTACTGAAGTTTTCCCTAAATTTTCTTTTTTATAGATAATTTTTTAATTTAGCAGTGATTTTAAGAAGCATATGATTTCTTTCCTAGTAAAATTTACGAAAAGACTAGGAAGGCATAAATAATGAACAGAAAAGCTTAATGCGAGCTCTAGGTGTGTTCAGGTTATGGAGCATTTTGAATACATCTTGGAACAAAGAGAACACAGTTTATATCTGAAGTATGTCAGAATGCCCTAGAAGATGGAGGTTCAAACTCCTGTTCAGACTACTTTCATGTGTTGGACTCAGGTGCCTTATTTATGATCTTGGACTTCCCAAGTGTCTTGTTTACAGCTGCCAGTGACAGGCATTTCTAGAAATGTCTTTGTTGAACTTGTCATACGAGCCTGCTAATTAACTGCCTTAACTGAGTGTGTAAACTAGGATAACTTTGTGCTCCATAGAAGAACTTTGGGTCAAGTGTAAAATGCTAAAAGGACATTTCTCATTGTGATGCTGTGCCAAGAATTCAGCACTTGAATCTGTGAAAAGCGGAATCTCAAACAGAAGTAGGGAAGTGACCTTGCCTGTATACACACCATTGAACAACATGTGTGGTTCTAGTGTCTGCACTTCCAGAACATGTGAAAATATTGCAGAGGGTTCACAGGAAGGACACAAATATGACTGAGGATTCCCATGATAGGGGTTTTAAGGGGCTATGTTTATTCAGCTTATCAAAAAAGTGAAGAGGTGGCTTGATCTTTGTGAGTAGCAACTTATATGTGGAAAAGATGTGGAAAAGATAGTGGAAGACTTTCCAACTTTGCTGTCAAAGTCATATCAAGGGTAAATGACAGGAAGTTGAAGTTAGATAAATTTAACCTTGAGTAAGTGGCTATTTCCTAACATTGACAGTAATTAAATATTAGGACAGCTTAGCAGAGAAATAGTGGTGCTACTATTATCTAGATTCTTTGAGATGACAATGCATATTTTACTGATTTTTTTTTAATTCAATAACTGGGAGATATTATCCATGCAGTATGTGACTGACCACATAAAATGTTCTGATAGTCCCTTCTGGCCTTTGTTTCTATTTATGCGATTCCCATTATCCCTTTCCTAGCAAAGCATGGGAAAAACAGAGTTGCCCTTTCTTCATTACCCTTATTGAGCTTCACATATACAGTTGTTCATTAAGATAATTATTATAGCCAAAACTCATAAAATTCAGTTTCTTACAGTCATATGCATTGGTTTGGAATGAACTTTTTCACCCTGTTTCATAAGAGGATGTTTATCTTTTTTTCCAGAAAGTTACAAAAATTCCATAGCTAAGCAAGAAATTCGTCTTCAGGTTAGGGTTGATGTGGCGCTTTTCCTTTTTCCCTTTTGTGGCATAACACCTTTGCTGTATGTTGTAAGCAGCAGGGTAACCTTCACCTTATTAATTTCTATTAAGAGCTTAGGTACAATTTTAATCCCCTTTGAAAGATATGCATTTTTAATTTCCAAAACCTGAAATGCTTTAATCTAACTGAAATTTGGAGCTTTTGGATGTTTGGGTGCAATTTGACAGGCTGTGATGTGGATATTCAGACTATATGATGTAATGAACCCCTCTGGTAAAAGATTCTATGACGCTGTGTTGCTTAATTGGCAGCACTTCATGTATATGAACACTTGATATTGGTTTAAATATCACCCAGCTTAATGAGTAGTTTCACATGAACTACAGATGCAGAGGACTGCCATAAATAAGCAATTTTGTAGTATTTAGGATTGCCTATTAAATTCCATAAATGGAGTGACTTGAAAAACCTAAGATTTAGTGGATGACATTCTAACTGGAGGCTTTTTACAAGTGGAGAGGGACACTGTTTCTGAACAAATATTTTCAAGACAAGAATTTGTCACACATTCTGTCTAATGAAGGAATGACCAACACCCACTTCTTTTTGGTCAGTGAAACCAGATGTTTCTCCACCTTAATCCTCTGCAAACTGAGAGCAGAAATGAGGTAATAGGAAAAAGAATGGAGAGGGAGTAACTGGGCAGATCATTGCTTGTTTTGATTATAAAAGTACGTCAGAAACAATATCCTGAAATAACACATATAAATACATATACAATTTTGATTCTTAACAAAGCTGAAAGAATGATGACATTACTAAATGCTGGCCAAGAGCAGAAGAATTATGTCATTTAAAAATAAAACTATGATATGACTGGAATGTTCTCTCTTAACTTCCATGTCAATTCACTTCAGCCTTTTAAAGCAAGAGCTGAGCATCTCATGTTGCCTACATTTGTTTGGAGTACAGAGGAAAATGGAAAGCTTAATACATAGCTGAACCTTACCCTCTTTTTGCTTTGAATCACAGGATATGTAAAAAAAGAAGTGCCCCTTCCCACTTCCAACAAAATATTAAGGGCAACATAGATTAGATAGAAGAAATTCCAATTTGACTGAACTGTCCTCAAAGCAAACAAATACACCTGTTGCTTCATTGAAGGCAATTCCTTTCTAACAGGCTTTAAAGACTTAGAATTTAGACTCCAATTTGCCGAGGAGGGATCTTGTCCCTTCACTTCCTGCAGTTACGCTATGTCCTTATCAGTCAAAGAAAGCAAGATGATGACTTGCCCACTCAGTCACATACCATGTGTTATTTTTAACCTAATGTACACATGGCACCTGTCTTTTTTAATCCCGATGCTCAGCTTTTCAGATAATAGAAACTAATATAGCTACTTATTAGTGTAGAGATTGTATTTCCTGTTGGACTACACAAATAGAAGAATGGTAATTTTCCCATGGCTTCAGTGTCAGTAAAATTTTAGAAACTCATTTTGACAAAGGAGAATAATAAACAAAAAGAAGGGAAGGAACAACAGTGACACGTAAGGAGATGATCATGGGCCACACATTCTTATATATGAGTCTTGATTGTTATTTTTTATTTGGTTTCTATTTTTATTAGACTGTTGCTATGCTTTCTTAAATAGTGTTCCTAAATATACTAAATATAAATATAAATATACTAAATATAAATATAATATTGCTTCCTTCAAACTGTACCAGGAATCCTGACAGGAAGTTCATGAGAGGAGCAAAGAAGACATGCAAAGTTGCTTTATTTTAAAATTTCTTGTTATGTTGTTCCTTCCTCAGTTTCAGAAGACTGTTGTTCTGCAATTTAATTAACTATGTGTGGGCTTAACTTCTGAGATGCTTCTGATTTTGATGGCATGGATTGGATCCTTGAAGATCGTTTCTGGTGATGTGGTTGTAGTTTTGTTTTTCATAGGGATGCACCTTTACTCAGAAAAGCTTATTAAAAAATACTGAAGTAAATACGTTAGCTGATTTATGAGTACACTGAAAAGTTCATATCTGCAATTAATCCAAGTATTTATTTTAAGTCAACTCCAGCCCTGTCCTCTAGTTTCCTGTTGTTCTGACCAATAGACCAATAATCAATACTTTAGTTATGGGACAAGTCTGAATTATAGTTGCTTTAACTCATTAGGTACAAAATAATCAGTTAAATGTGGAGCAAAAGAAAATGACGTAAGAGACAGAATAAGAGACAATTTGGTGAGAAAAAGAATTAAGAGAATCATATTACTTATAAACTGATAAACTAGGTAATTCTGATGTGGAATAACTGAGAAAAAAAAAAAACACATCTCAAAAAATTAGCTTTAATTTTCTAGGATGTAGAAGAAATAGGAGAACTTTTCTGATTTACTTGATTTCAGCTGCATAAAACATTAAACACACTGCTTTAATGCTTTCTATATATAGAAACATCAAATGACTATTAATAATGTAGGTTAAAGTGTTTGGCAAATATTCTGAAATATCTGGAAATGGGAAAAAAAGAACTCATGACTTTATTTTGAAGGTTTACTTTTTCTTGCGGTCAGTAGTATGGTTGGTCTGTATGTTTCATTCTGTACTATTTCATAAATAATATCCACAAAATTAGACCTGCCTCCAGTATGGACTCATGTAATTGCAACCACCTTGAAAATCCCACTCCTGGCTGTAAGGGGAAACAAGACCTCTCTTGGATGGTGCTTTTAGTGTCAACTTCATGATAAGTGCCCAGCTTTACCACAAGACATCACTAGATATGAACCACCTAAGCCAGACCATTGTCCAACATCTCTTCCTGGCAGTTGCCAGTAAAAGCCAATTTTACCTTTGGGCTACAGATTATCTCCATTTATGAATGGTAAGGGTTACAGAGCACTTGAACAAGCTGCCCAGAGAGGTTGTGGAGTCCCCTTCTCTGAAGACATTCACAACCTACCTGGATGCGTTCCTGTGTGACCTGATCTAGGACATCCTGCTCTGGGCAGGGGGATCAGACTAGGTGATCTTTCAAGGTCCCTTCCAATCCCTAGCATTCTGTGATTCTGTGATTAAGTCCCAACTCACAAAGTGCGTGTCCAAGAATCCCTGGTCAGATTCCTAAAGCAGCCATCACAGCCTACTGAAATCCTCTTCTGACTTAAGGGCAGATAGGATAAACAGTGGGATTCCCCACCAGTTGTTTTACCTTATAATGGAAGAAGTTATTTCCCAGCATTACTAAGTATATTATAAGGGATACATTTGAGTATCCAATTTTCAGTAAGTCTGGACTTCCAAGGTCCAGACCTAGTAATACACTTTATAACATGTCCACAAATTCAATTTGATAACAGCTTAGAATTTCAGCCCTTCCGGAGGCTTTTTTATGTCAAGAATTTGAAAACATATTCATAAACTCTGTATGTTTTTTAGACTGGCAGTGAGAGTGTGATGAAACAAGGTTGCAAGTAAGCAGGATCAGCCAGTCAGCATTTGGCCTCCATGTAGCAATACATAGGTTGCGTATAATCAGGATTAGGTTATAAACCTGAAGAAGCTTATACGCTGATTTAAAATGAGAAATTGGTACTTTCGCTGATTCTTTAATCCTTATCTAATCCAACTGAGCAGCAAGGATAAAAACTTTTGAAAAATACAGACAATTTCTATTTTGGCATGGGAAACATGCTGACAATATTCATTATATACTGCACTTAATGATCTCTGCAGTGCTATATCACTCAGCTACAAATATCATTAAGGAGCTAATATGCTCTTGCCAAATATGATCAACACTATGAAGCTAAATTTAACAAAGAATTATTCTCATTAATAAAACCTCAGATTCAGCTAAAACCTTCAAAATATTTAATAATTTTTAGTAAGGATGGCTATATCAGTTTACCTAGTAATAAAATTTGAAGATGAAAATTACTTTGAGTTCTTTTCATAATTCTCCAAAATATACTTATCAATCACTTAAAAGTGAGTTCCTCTAGTCACAAACTGAATTTTATACCAGCATTACATTTTATCAGGGAAAATATTGCTTGCACAATTTGTATAAGAACACTTGAGCACTTTCCTGGAGTCCAGGCCAAGAGTCACGACTGTAAAACAAATTTCTTACCTCTGATGAATGTCCAGCTCTAATAAAAGTACAGAGTGGATCAAAAGCTCCTGTTCCACAAGCCAGAAGATGTGTTCTGTTGTATCGGTGAAGGACACGGATGTAATTTGCACATTCATCCTAGTTTACATAAAAAATAGACATATGAAAGTAGATTTTTTTAAACAAACTTGTTTTAATTTTTTTTAATCTTATGTGCCCTTAGGCAATTTTACGCATATTGAAACTTTTTATTCTGTCAAATACAACATTTTAGCTTTCCCGCTTCGTGCAAGTACCTCTTTGCCACCAATTTCATGAATGGATAATTTGACATTCAAAAAGCAAGTTTAGAGCACTTATTTGTCACAATTTATTTTAGATGCTTAACCAGTTAGGAAATATTGTTATCAAACACATATGCATCTTTAATATCAGACATATTCAGCAAATCTAAATATTTGTTGTACTACTAGCATTAATAGATGCACTAGACATTAGAGCATGCAATGTGAATGGTCAACAAATGGCTTCTCTCTCAAGTTAAATAAACTTTGTCTCAAGAAAAATGCCTTCTTTTCTTACAGTTTTTCCACAATACCACTGCACCATTAATTTATTGTACAATTAATTGCTAATCAATATTTTTTTTGTACTGTATGGCCTCATGGTTTAACTGTTCCCACTGTCCAAGCTTTCCTTTTGAATAGGAAATTATTCATTTCCCCAGGGCAATACTCTGGGACTCATTAGTGTATTTGCAGCTTCATAAATATTACAATTAAAACATTTTCAAACATCCCTTTGAGATGTGGGATCATTAGCATTCCTGTGCTAAACTAGAAATGGAGACAGATAAAAGTATCCATTGATTTTGGAACTCCTGGGAATTGGTTTTTACAGAGTATTTAATATTTTTGCAATGAGTTCTATGTTGAAGCAAAATTCCTGTTGATTTCCATTCATTGCTCAACATTTCTGCAACTTAGACCCCGGGTTTTATGACAGTCACAGCAAGTTTAAGAAGACAATTATAATGGGATTAATCTTAGCTAACTATAGCTATTCTAAAGTTTACATATGTAATTTATGCTATTCTAGTTTTTTTCAACAGTCAACAAAGAAAGCCAGACATCTCCAAAAGGCAATTAGTTCTATCCTATAATGAATGTGTAAAACAGAGTGGAAACTTGCTGTCCTTCACTGATGACTACTCTAGTTTTCAGACTGCTGTATTTCTATGAGAACAATCCTGGGTCTTATTAAGCATCTGTAAAAACTTAATGTCACAGAGGATGAGTGTGCAGCAAGGCCATGCACAGAATTCAGCTTCTGCAAATTCACATTGGGTGAAAAACTAAGAAAACATTTTTCTTCTTTCTTTGAATCCATGTGTCTTTCAGTGCAAGTTTTCCAACAGCTCCAACAAAAACCCAAGGAACATCAGGAAAAATTCTACTTTGCTACATGATTCTCCTCAACTTATCACCTTGAAGATTTAACATGCTAGTTGAGAGAAGCAGGTAAACTACACAGGCAGGTAACCTGTTATGTGATTAAAAATTATGTATATGCAAAGGAAAAACCGACCTTGCAATATCTTACTTTAGGAATTTCTTAGTTCCTAAGTAATTTATTACTTTTTTTTAAAGTAAATTTTTTAAAAAACCACAAAAGTCTTCTTTCACATGACATCCACAAGTCTCTCACCTGGACAAAAATTTTTAGACCCACTGAAAAAAACCTGCTACTTGAATTGTCAGACAAATTGAGAGAACAGCAAATTGAGATTAGCCGTATGTGATCCTCTATATATGAATCAGCACTCAAATACAGAGGTACCCACTTTGTATGTGCATTTCACAAACATTTGCTGACCAGTGGTAGGAGAATGGTAATAGATAGGAATTTTATGATGTTTTGCAGCTTTTAAATAGGTGCTTTACTGGGCACTGATGTTTCTTTCCCAGTGGTAGTCTGGTATTTACTCCATGATTTATTTTTTTATCCATATATGCCTGCAGCTCTTGATCTTTGTCTCAAAAGCACTGTGGAGGAAGAGAGATCTTAGGATGTTTTTTTAATGGGCAAAAATTATACATTTTTTATCTTGTATGCCTTCATGGAAATGCCTGAAAATTTCTGCAGAAAAAAACTGGATGAGACAAATACTATGTATAGACAAAAGTAATTCCAAATAGCTAGAGTTTATCATTTATAAACAAAAGAAAAAAAGTGCTATTCTGGGAAGTGTCAGGCAACTAGGCATTGCTGCTGACCCCACTAATAATATACTGTACATATAACAAGGAAGTGATGCATCACCCAAAGGAATATTAAAATGAATTTTCTTCCTGCTATATTTATTAATAAAATGTTGTGGTAGTCTTTAGGGGGATCCATACACATATTAATAAATCTGTGGAATTTTATTCATCTGAAACTTCTCAGTCAGTGCAGTCATCACTACAGAGTTTGATTTCTATGCCTGAATGATTTCCAGTTCTGATAAAATAATTGAAAGGATCAAAAGCTCTCACATCACAGGCTGGCAGGTGTGTTTCCTGGCACAGGAAGGATGTTTTCTTGGCTTAACCTGGATCAGAAAAGCGTGGCCTGAGTTTAAAATGGTGCACGTATTGTTAAAACAAGTCTTTTCTAACTGACCTATTATGTCTGTTACAAGCTCTCTGAAACGGTGTTTATGACTTCAATACTTGCAGTTTTACTGCTGCAAGATGAACTGATAACTTTTAAAGGTTATAAAAGCCTGTAAAGGTGGCCTGTTCTGTTACATAGAAATAGGTAGCAAAAAACATAGGAAGTACCTGAACACCAAGATGCTTATTACAACATTTTCAGTTCTACTTAATGTTAATTATGCCTTCAGTAACAGATTGTTTGCAAAGGGAAATAAAGAAACAGCATAGAGATAAGCAAAAATGTTCAAAAGAGCACTGATGAGTATTTTTTTTTTCTGAGGCTTTTCAGAATTTAGAAATGGCAAAGGATTGGTTTCTAAGACATAATGTTATTAAGTCAATAATGGTTTACAGCTACGAAAAAATGAAGGTGAAAAGAAAAGTGATAGGAAAGTTTTTTATTCTAATTTATATTTTTTCAGGTTGAGAAATTTAGCTTACTGAATACTGAGTGTGCTAATGAAAATTACAAAGGTTTCCCTGGAATTAATTAATCTTACTCATTCACATAGTCCCATACATAATTAGGTCTCATGTGAGAATCAGAATATTGTTTGGTATTGTTTGCTATTACAATATTTCCAGCTTTTACAATTTTATCATTTTTTTTTCTTAAAGATTCCGGTCCTAGGGTCTTGTGATTATTTAAACACTCTGTGTTTTTCTTTTTAAAAAATAGAGACATCAAACTTTTATGGTACAGAGGGATGTGGCAAACATATACTGTTCTTTAAATGGTCGCATTCATTACAATGCAAATTTGAAAACATATAATAACAGACTGGATTGTAAAAGATTTTGAATTTTAGGGAATCTCATGAGTCTGAGGGCGATGCTTTTGCATTACATTGGAACAACAGTACCTATTTCTGCATTTATCCAACCAAGAGAATATGGCCAATATATCAGAAAATAAACCCCATCGTATAACAGTGAAGGAAAGATGACAGAGCTTTAACTAATAACAGTCTATGCTGAGAACTAGTACTAAATAAAGCTCAAAGAATTTAGGTTTTGGATTCATTTAGTATGACCACATAGTTTGGATAATGTAGAAAAACTCCATTTTCAGCGAAAGATACCTGAAAGTCTCAAGGGTACAAAAGCATCCAGAAAAAATGCAATGAATGTTAAAGATACCTCCTAAAGAATCAATTCTAGGCCAGGTGAGTGTAAGGAGTAAAGTATCATGTTGGTTTTCATTATTATTAATTATTATTATTTTCCAACCTGGTTCACAGATTCCCTTGATGTGGACAATTCTCATGTTTGTGCTTCAGCGGAAGTCTGTATAGCTTCCTAATCTTCATTGGGTATGTGTTGTGGTTATCATCAAGGTTGCCTGTTTGCTGTGTTTGTGGAGAAACCTTGTATGTACCGTCTGAGTCCTATATTCCTGCCACTGTTGCTGTAAAACTATCGACATTTTAAAATCCTTTGGTACAGTGTGAGCTCTGTCAGCCACGGGATTTATGAGGTGTTTTACTTGCTGTGTGTTTATGAGGTGCAGATAATTAGCTTGGTGCACTGCAAAATTAAATAGAGCTCCCATCCAGAAGAACTTTCATCCTGTTGTGCCAATGATACCAGCTGCGGTGTGTCTGTGAGGTTTCAGGTCTTTCCCTGGTCAAGGGACTGGATCACAACAACAGAACGGTTTCAGGTCTCATCGAAGGAGAATATTTTTATTAATATATCATAAAACCTATAGAGCAAAACAATTTAGAGTATCTTTTATAATTATTATAATTATTAATTATAATAATTATTAATAATTATTAATAA
>VZZY01017687.1:0-144075 GCA_013400335.1 Eurystomus gularis
GCTCTGTCTGTGTCCCTGCGTCCCCTCCAGCAGGTGCAGAGATGGCCGCCCTTCGCCGGGTGTGGGCCATACCGAGCTCTCGCGACCCTGCACGCACCAAACAGCGAGCAGGCCGGGGCCTGCTTCTCTCCTCACCGACAGAGCAGCACTTGTGGTTTTGCCGCGTTTAAATCTCCCGCAGTTGCCCCGGGAACGCCTCGGTTACGCGATTCTCTCAACATAGCCCAGGTGAGAGCTGCCGACTCCTGCTGGGTCCTCGGGCACTCTTGGCACTAGGAACCCCACGTCCGCCTTAATCTAGCACTCTGCTAGAGAATTTACGACAGCTGCTGCCGCTGTTTCTCTCCTTGCCGACTTGGTTCCTTTCTTTCCAGACATCTGCTGTCACACTAGGTGAGCAGCAGTCTGTAGGAATAAGGCAGGATGTGAGGAAGGGGAATAAGGCATTAGAAGTCATGTAATCAGTCTGGGAGATCGACTGGGGAATGCATAAAAATCAGCTTAGTTTTATCAAATATTACTTTTAAAGGACAGAGATGAGACGGGAGACTGAGGAAATCTCCTCAGTGGCATTATAAATCTGTGCTAGAGCATGGCTGTTCAATGAAATGCATAGTAAATAAAACCACAAATCCTAAAGCACAATATAAAACACTGTGCAGCCCCAAGACTGAGAAAGGTCACCATTTCAGGAACAGCAAAATCTTCCAACTTCATCGAGACAAGTTGGAGCCCCAGCACGCAGGTAAGCACTTACTGCATTGCCTGTGAGAGTCTTGTCAGTGTGAAAACCCCAAAGGCACTTCTTGGGAGAAAGGCTGAGACTGGGAGAGACTGCATGGTAAATATTAGCCTAAACAAACATGATAATGGGACTAGAATCAACACAGAAACTGCCCACACCCCTTGACGGAGAAAATAGATCCAAATAGCAAATACAAGGCCCCATCTCCATATATCTGCTTAATCACAGCCTCACTGTCCCTGTTGTTTTCCCTTCAGAACATGCCCTGAAGACGCCCGGTGCTTCCTTGAGCCTTTCCGAGCACAGGGAGTGAAATGGCTTTGCCCTGGGTTTCCCCACGCACCCCAAGGCAAAGGGCAGGGCGGGAAGCATAGCACCCATGCAGCACAGCGAGGCATGGCTGAGCCAACGCCTGAGCCCAGCTCAGGACCTGTCCTGCCCGCCAATCACACAGCAAGCGCTCTGTCCAGCACTGGTGGGCAGAAACATGTGCGCAGACTCATCCATGAGTACAGTCAGGCTGGATTGGGCATGAGCGAGAGGGTGCTACAACCCCATCCACCAGCTAGCTGCTCTCCTAAAGTCTGACCTGCTTTCAGAAAAATCTTTTAAGTCTCTCTTTTCACCTTTTTAACTGTGGCTGTGACAAGCAATCCCAAAATGACGGAGCTTTCCGCTCACTCTCCATTTATTCAGTGTGCTGACCTCATCCTCTTTCAGGGGCTCCAGGAGCACAGCAGCCCAGGCCGCTCAGCCACCGTCCAAAGTACTTTCCTCCACCACGGGCTGCAGGATTAGTCCCACAACTTGAAACCTGCCAAGGCCCTCCACTCAACATGCTCCCTACTGATTTTCCACGGCCGGCAACTTTGTCAAGGGGAATTTCTTTTGACGCTTCCACCGGGAGAGAAAGTGCTGTCGGAGGGCTTTAAAAGCAAGGCTGCTGTTGGCTGATTCACTTGCAGTAATCCAAGCCAGCAGAGGAGCTTGCAACTGCCACAGCAAATGGGCTGTTGGACCAAGGATGCTCACACGGCACAGGCACGTTCAGGACGGAGCCTGGCAGTGCCATGCTCAGGGCCTGAAATTAGACGACGGCAAGAAAAGTCAGTGAGTGAGAGCCAGCCTGGGTTTTCCTGAATGTTATCTAGTACCTGGGAGAGGAACTGAAGAGAGGACCGTTTGAAATACCCCCGGGGTTGGCAGCGAAGGGGACGGCACCTTGCACCCTGGGCTTGAAGGGTCAGCACAATAGCTGTGCGGGGCCTGGGGGAGACAAGATGCTGGGAAGAAGTTGAGACAGGAGAGCAGAAAAGAGCCTTGTGCACAAAACAGAAGTTCAAAGTGCAAAAGTAAGACAAGGAAATATTTTACGTCTTTTATTAACCCATCTGAAACAGCAGGACAGAGAACAGTATTGAGAAATAACTGAGCTGGGAAAATTTGCAGAACTTTCCTCCCGGCACCACTCCACCACTGGCAGCCAGGCTTCAGTATCTGACTCCAGCCATTGCTGTAGCAATCTGAAAAACAAAACTCCAGGTGTCCTGGCTGCCTTGCAGCGGTGCAGTGACCCCACTGCATGCCAAACCCAGCACCTATACTTTCTGCTCGCTCTTGCTTTAAAAGGAAAAAGGGCCAACAGTCTGGCCTTTTCAGTGCTTTCCCCATTGCTCATTGCAATGGCTCTCTGCAGAGGTTACCAGGGACAGGAGTGGTGCTGGTGGGTTTAGGAGAGCAGCTTAGATGCTCCTGTGCCCAGGTTTCCCTTCTCTGCCTGTTCCCACCAAGGCTGCTGCAGCAGAGTGCAGGAGCAGCTCATGGCATACAGGGCAGCTTTTGGAGCAAAAGGTTTTTCAGATGAAGATAGGTGGTGGGTGAGCTCATCTCTTGGGAAGTGAATGTCTGCGAGGTCACTGCTCCGCTTGTCAGGGCTGGGCTGGTTTTGGTGCCCATTCCCCTCAGTGGTGGCCAGAGCCATTCCTGTGTCATGCAGCACCTATAACTCATGGAAATAAAGCACGTCCGACACCCCTCCGAGACATGTATTCTATATGAAAATTTGGTTTATTACTGTCAGACCCACAAATCTGGATCCACTGTGTAATTCTACCAGCGTCCATCAGTCAGACAGACACATTTAATGAGAATGAGAATTTATGTCACTACTTCCTATATTGGCTACTGCCAAAGTGCAATTGACAGTCAAGATCTTCCTTTGCCAAGAAAATTGTCCCTGAAAGAGTGCTAGCATCTCAACGTTTCGGAAGAGCAAACCCAGGGATATAGGGATGCCTCTCTGGTGGGTGCAATTCTCCTGCGCTGGGTTCAGAAACAGGCTGCCCGTCCTGTGTAGGCAGGCGGGGGATATGCAGGCAGCCAGCAGAATAGATAGAAATGTATAATGGATGATTCTGCTCAGCGCATGGGAATGTATATTCCCTGGTCTTCTTGGGAAGCCACATGTTTAATTTCCTCCAGCTATTTTTTTTAAAGCGCTGTGTTGTGAATATTGACGCGTTTAGGTGTATTTGCATCAGCTGTAGCTGTGGGGGCAGGGGAGACTTCTCCAGATGCATGTGGCAAGTCAGGTGACTGGCTCTCATAGAGCAATGCTGCTGAAAATCCCCTTTTCCCTCCATCCTCCCTGCCCTTTCTTCAAAAACCTTCGCTGCTCTCCTGGATGCTACAGAGAAGTCAGTGAGGGTAACGAGGTAGAGGTGCCTTGGTGTTTCAAGACTTGGAAAGGTTTTGTGCTTGTCAGAGAAGCATCCGTATCCCAGGTCTTCCCCTGCACAGGGTGTCCCTGTTGTACCTCACATTATATTTGTCCCCCTGGGATTACTCCGTGTCAGCTAAAGCCATCAGCGCCCTGTGACTGCACATTCAGGCATACGACTTCCAGCCATGACCAGGATAACCGCCCTCATGTTCTCGTTATATGGCATACACCAGCAGCAGGGTGCATTTTCCCTGAACAAGGAGGGGATTTGTGTTTCAGAAGGCAAAACAGTTGGGGATGATGCTCCTTCTGTGTTATGCACTTCCTCTCTCCTACTAAAAACAGACATCTTGTCCTTTTAACCCTTCAAGAATCAAAAATAGAAAAGTGGGTAAGAGTTTCCTTTCGAAATTATCCGACTTTCGCTCGTTGACTGAACTGAGTAACAGCTTCTCTGGAGTAAAAGAATTCTGTCTGCCTGGATTTTGAGCCAGACAAGAGAGCAAGAAAACAACCTTTCCGTTCAAAGTCAATTTGGACCAGGATCATACTCTTTCTGCTGACAGGCAAGTTTTCTGGCATAGACCGAGGTACTTGGCATGCACTCTTCCTGCTTTATGGAGGAGCAGAGGTCACAAGGAACCAAAAGACCAAAACTGCATTGGGTAAGACCTATCAACATCTACACTTTAATCCAATGCTGAGCCACTACCCTGCAGGTAATGTTACTGGCAAAACCCACACATACATGGCCCCTGTAAAGAAAATGGTGTAGCAGTTTTTGCGACTCAGAAGGTATACCTTGTGGGTGGTACCTAGCCTGAGCCATATTCTGCATAGCATCAGATCTTCATCATGGGAGACCACAGTCAACCATCTCTGACAACTCTGTGTTGGCGGTTCTCAGGCAACATCACTGGTAAAACACTGGAATGCCAAAAATCCAGCCTTGAATGTGCTGAGCATCCTTATTTCCCTTGGATTTAAATGGGAGGTGAAGGCACACAGCACCTTGCAGGATTCAACCCTGTGTCAGCAGATACTGGCTAATCTTCTCTGATGGGCTGTCAAGAATGTCCTTATTTCCTTTTTTTTTTTTTTTTTCGAAGGAAGAGATTTGCCTATGATTTCAACTTTGAGAAGGCAAACTAAGGCAAAAGTTATTCTGGCAGCAGAGAAGAGAAATTGCTGTTCCCTTTCTGACCGCGTTCTCACTGTTTGCAGCTCTAAGGGTCCTTATTAATGACTAGGGAAAAAAAAAAGAAAAAAAAAAAAGAAGGATGCTATTCCAACAGTGGAGCAAATTATTCTTCACAAACACAGCTAATTGAGGCTGCGGGGTTGCAATTATTCATTATAGATGGGCATCAGAGGAGAATAAAATGTGTCTTCTAGCCTATTTCTAACACCGAAATTAGAGGAGCCAGGCAAGTAGAAGAACTGAAGCTTCCTGTCTCCCGAAAAAAAGAGTCCTGATTCAGTGGGAGGGGAAGGTTCCTGCCCTCTGCGTCCCTTTTACAGCACTGCAGCCCTCCTGCCACATTTTTACTATCAATTCCTGTAATGTTTAGCACCACGGTCCTGGTCAGGTTTTGTCTGCTGGTAAACAGAAATCACACACTCACAAATCAGAGGCGATCACAAGGACAGCGATGCTACAGTGTCCCTCAGTCGTTGAAGATGCGAAGCTGCTAGGGGTACACCAGCATTTGTCAAACCTATGAGCTGCTCTCACAGGACGATAGAGCCTGGTTACATTGCTTTCCCCTGGGAAATTCCCTGAGGCAGGAAGGCAGTTGAACCACCGTGGTTATAACTTTGATATCCCAATGAATATCTGCTAGCCTCAGGCAACCGGGCTTCTGTTAATTTTGACCAGGGAGCATGATACACTGTGGCAAGCCATGTCACTTAGGATTGTGTCTGCTTAGACATGATGCCTCTGAGTAATGTAATTTATATTTCATGCACAATTGAAGCAGCTAATGGTATAATTCTCCAAGGGGGAAACAAGTTGTTACAGCATTAATTACATTGCAGTCGCCTTTTTTTTTTTTTAATTTTTTTTTTTTTTTTTTCTCCCCGCCCTGCGCCGAGCTCTTTCGAGATCAACGGCAGCAACAGTTGGTATCAGGTCAAAGGGCCTGTGCCCCGGCAGCCCTGGGGGAGGGAGGCTCAGGCCCGGTCCCTGCGGGGCTGGCGGCCCGATGATGCTCCTGGCCGGGGGCGAGGGCAGAGGCTGCCCCTTCCGTGCACAGCCCGGCACTGCGGCTGGGCACCGGGACTGGTTGCAGAAGCCAGGAGAGGGTGCCCATCCTGGCCACCCCGAGAGGTGGTGGATAATTAATTACGCCAGGTTTCGGAGCGGGGATAGCTGCGTGCACTGGATGTCTGCGTCCTCTGCGGCTCCCCGCAGTGGCTGTGGCTGCTCGGGAGCACGGATGACTCCAGAAGCATGGGAAGAGAGGGCAGAAGTGATAAAAAGGAAGATGTTCTTCACTGAAAGAGTGATTAGCCATCGCAACAGGCTGCCCAGAGAGATGTTGGAGTCATCATCCCTGGAGGGGTTCAAAAAACGGGTAGATGTGGTGCTTTGAGAAGTTGTCTAGGGGTTAGGGAGGTGTTCAAAGAAGGTTGGACTAGATGAGCCTAGAGGTCTTTTCCAACCTGAATGATTCTGTGATCCTATGAAAAGCCCTCCAAGGTCCCTTCTAGCCCGGCTTTCCCCTCTGCACAGCAGCCATGGATAGCATGCCCTGCCTCCTACCTCCCAGCCGCTGCTGCAGCCCCAGCCACGGAAAAGTGTCTGCAGGGGCGATGAGCAGAACCCTACCCAAGCAGAGCAGCCCCCAGGTGTCACAGGGAAGGGGGTTGTTTCTGGGAAAGAGTGGCAGTTTGGTAGGTGGGAGCCTCAAGGTCTCACCCAGTCTCGGAGGATGGGTGGCAAAGGGTGCTGGAGGCTGAGATGATATGACCCAGGCGGGGGGTAGCAGTGCTGCATGCAGGGGAAAGCCCTTAGGACCAGAGCTGAGCCATGGTGGCAGCCTGGGACAGGCCGAGGCAGCCTCAGGCAGGCATTTGGGAGCTGCTGGCTGCTTGTGCCTCTGGGCTACAACGGGTGCTTCTTTTTCCAGTTTGCCTATGGCATCAAAAACCGTGGAGCTAGCAGCTGAGATAGGAGGAGGTGTAAAAATAGAGTCACAGTTACATACCACAATATGCCCAGGCTGGATGTAACCCGAGTGTGAACTACCGTCAAAAAAAAAAAAAAAGAGGAGAGAAGGGGAAGGGAAAGGGCAGGAATTACACAACTTAGGCTGCTATGAAAAGCGGCGCATTAAAAATATAACTCTGTGTGTGTTTTGGCCCAGCAGCATGTCTGGGAGGGAGCGCAGCGCACTGTGCTGCCAAGTGTGAGGCTGGGATCAAGACAAACATCTGTGTTCGGGCTTCCCACACTGGCAGGAGACTAGCAGGGTGGTACAGATGACATCACTCATCAGGAGGAGGAGGGCAGTCTGATGGGGTGGGTGAGGGTGGTGGCCTTCACCTACACTGAGAGTGCTGCCCATAGCAGCAAGCACCATACACACTGAGAGCCAGTGACTGTCTTAGTGGTGAGAACCTGGTGGCCCAGATCACAGTGCTGCAGTCCCAAGGCAGATGCTAAGGAACATTTGCGCTCACGTACTCGGGCGCTAATTTTGTGCAATCATTTCTGTCAAACTATAAAGGAACTGAGTGCAGATCCATATGGAAAATGATGCCATGCATCTATGCGAAGATATTCCAAGCATACCATGGCACATAAGATCTGAAGGAGGGAGAACTGGAAAATTATTTATTCACGGAGAAATGCAGCTTGTAGGAAGCCAAGATTATTCAGTTCAGCTGAAGTTTAAACTGGAAAGCAGCTTTGGCAGGAAAAACGTGAAGAAATTGTTTCTAAAAATTCATTAATATCTAACGGTTTCATATTGTCACTTCCAAAAGGAAATAATTCTACGTGGAAGAGAAATTCAAGTATTATTCCCTCGGTGACTCAAGGACCATTTTCCAAAGGAGAGGAGCACAAATGCATATGTATAATGTGACCTCAAAGTGGCTAAATATAAATCAGTTATTAAATAATATTATCATATTAATGATTTATTGATTTGGGACTCCACCTTCCAAGTGGGTATTCTCCCTCTAAGACTGTTATGTCCCTCATGCTCTGTCCCTGACTCTGTGGGGATGCTGCTATTTACACACAGGCCGGTGAGGAGACACGGTAATCTCCATCCCTCTGGGATGTGCTTCTGTCTAATAGCTGGACACTGTCCAGCAGGATGAAATACTGTGTTTTATTCTCTTTCTGCAGCAAAACAACAATTGAACTCCACTCTGTAACATTTTAGCTGTGAACCTTAATCCACCATTTTTAGCTCCCGAGGTATTTGGGGTGTCTTTGGTGACAGCAGCAGAGATGTATCTTTAGTTCCTTGTGAACCCAGCTCTGGATCCATTATTTGAGGAGCGAGACTCTTTTCTCTTGGTCTTCATATAAATCTGAAAACCACAATGAGATTTGAAATAGATGTACTCCTGAGGGTTAAAACCTTTTGGCTGCTTGAAACATTTCATGGCACAGCCAGGAGGATGGGTACAGATAGACCCATGCTTGCTCCAGCCATGCTTGGGGATAGCTAGATGCAAGCCACCTCCAGTCTGGGAGCCAAATAGCCACGGGTGAGCTCAGGCCCAGCTCCAGGCTCCAGGGGAATCTGGCTGCTAGAGCAGTGTCTGAGCCAGCTCCAAACATCTACCCAGCAAGCCTGGGTCTGGATACAGTTCCTCGTAGCTCCAGCACTGACCCAAAATTCCCATCACCCGCTGAGGTCCANTTTTCTTTTTTTTTTTTTTTTTTTTTTTTTTTTAATACAGGTAATTCATGTCAGGCTTAGGGGGCCTTCTGCAGCTCATCACCTTGGGAAATCAGGCTACTGAAGTGGGAAACCTCCACATGGTCTGAGGTTGCTGGCTTTAGGCATTAGGGATTTCTTTAGCTGTTTGTTTAAAATCAGAGCTGGAAGCTACACAATTTAGAGATGGAGCTGAATTTCTGCTTAATCTCCACTTGCAAGAAAAGTGTGTCATTTTTTTTTCCTTAAGCAGTGAGGTAATTAAAGGAAGAACAAGGCAGATTTGCCATTCTGGGAGCTGCTGCTGTATTTCTGGGCTTCCACAGAAAAGGCCGGGTATTGCTATGAAGCTGTTCCAGAAGGAATGTCAGAAATATGCTTTTACTGATGAATAGACGGAAGCCACGCTTTCAGATACGAATATTTACCTGCCCTGCCATACACCCCAGCTGCTGCTATGTCCAATATATAATAATCCAATCCATTTTAATATCCTACTGCTCTGCAATAGCCAGGAATCTCTCTATTTGGAAGAAAGGGGATGCATTAACATTCATACTGTAATCCACACATCCTAAGCACATTTATAGCTGCTGTTCTGTACCTATGGACCTGGATGATGGCTGGACTCCACATTCCCTCCAGCTCCCCCAAAATTCAGAGGTGTTTGTTTCCAGGATCTTCCGGGGCTCCATTTTTCAAATTGTGCACGCTGATCTCAGCCAACCCTCTGTAATGTGCTTTTTGAGCCTTGTGCTGCAGCCTGCCCACTGTGCTGTGAGCATCCTGTGAGCCACCCTCACGCAGTCTCAGCTGCAACCGGCACACGAGCTGAGCAAGTTGCGCTTGTGGGAAATGGTCCAGGAGGAGGGGTCAAGGCTGTGGCACTGCCCTTGGAGCATGAGCTGTGGGAGGGGACCACTCACAAAACTGTGACCCACTGAAGCTGCTAGCGATGGGCACTACTGCATGGCCTGGCATCCCCTGTCCATCCTCACACAAGAAGCCACGGGGGAGGTTGGTCCGTTCCCAGTGGGTTCAGAGGAGCATGCACAGGCTGTTCCTGTATGTAAGGCTGCAGCAACCTGTCTTTGCCCTTTATGGTCCTCAGACAAGTGAGGTGCAGCCTGGTCTGCATGTGTAACCACCTTGGCAACTCCCATGCTGAGGTAAAGGCATCCCAGACATACAAATCCAGCCCCACCAGCAAGCTGGGTCCCTTGTTCTTTGCCCGACCTCATGACACCACTTCATCTTCAGACAGCACGACAGTGCCAGCGTCCAGCTGGAGAGGTGCCAGGAGCATGCAGGGAGCTCTGCTCACATCTGGGAAGGCTGGAAAAAAGCAGCCAGAAGTAACCAGGATTTCGTAAGAAGCCCCATGAGGGCTGGCGCTCTGGCCCTGCTCTGCAAACCAGCAGAGTTCAGATAAGCTTTGACAAAGCATCCAAATTCTCTTTTAATTTCAGCCTTTTCTCACTTTTGGCTCAGCACCAGCCTGGCAAGAGACACAGTAGAGGGGATGGAAAAGAAGGCAAGAGTGTGCCTGGCGAAGAGAAACCCTACACCTTTACACATGCTGAAATTATTTTTGCCCCAGCCTTGGGCCCCATTGTGAAACAAGTGTCCATGCCTGCAAATGCTCCCTAGAAAGTAAATGGTGACAAATTTGTGTTTAACCACCAAAAACTTCCACCCAGGCTTTCTCTCAAAATTAATCAGGTTTTGTTTTGCTCGCAAGTGTTAGTGCTCAGGAATGGCGGACGGACCCTCTCAGCTGGTGTGTAGGCTGGTCCTGTTGCCGTTAGGAATGACCTGATCCTGCAACAACCCATCTTCCCTTGGCCCAATAGCCTCAGTTTCTTTTTATTAGAAGCCATGGTGTGGAAAGGAAAGGAAAGGAGTCAATAAATATTTACTTTCTATCCCAATTCAAGGATGAGATTGAACCAAATATGCAGGCAAATCAAGGAATGCACCAGCATGGCCACCACAAAACAGAGTGAAGGCCAGGGTCAAGTGGCCTTTGGCAGCTACTGGATGTAGATTCATCAGGCACGTAGGAGAAGCACTCAACCTGCGTGTCAGTTTGGTATCTCCCAAGCCTATGCATAATGGTTGGCAAGTAAAAGCTATTCATCAAGAAGTACCCTAAAACCACATAGTCATTTCACAAGCAATCCCACAGCTTTCAGATGGTCTTTTAAGCTTTGCTAGATATATGAGTACTCTTTCTTGTGGCTCAGATGGAAGTTAGGATTTGGACTGGTTACCCATCGCCCTACCACTGATATGCAATCTTCTGCTAGGATAAAGACCTCAGCAGAGAAAGAAAAACAAGACTCGAGCAGAGAGTTCCTGCAGTTCTGGCCAAGCTTCCATCAGCATTGAACTGGGATGGACACATATGCATATCAGCAAAGCCCTATCCAATTCAGAAAAGAAAACATGATCCACATCCATATTATGCCACCCAACCATGAGCAAGTGCAAGAGGGCTTGGGGCACCTCTGCAGACCTGGGAGAGGTCTGAGACCTGACAGCCAGTCCAGACCAGCAGTTCACAGGACACTTTAGAAAGGAAAACAGGCAAGTGCTAAAAAAAAAAAAATCCCTCCTGTGCCCCGAAACTGATCTCAGATGAGTCCACTTTACACAAGAATCACCTTGTATTGTATCACCAAAGCAGCAGCCCTGGCTGCTGCACAAGGAGACGGCAATCCTTCCAGATTTAATGCCACAGCCATGTGTAATGACACACACAGTTCATCACAGAGGCAGGTAGCAGGGCCCTTCACTCTCATTCATATGAATATAATGCCCACAGCAATGCAACACATCAACATTTTTAGAGCCAACAGTTTGACTTTCATTGCTCTGTTATTTTTAATCATTTTAATCTGCTTTTTTAGTATTCTACTTCTCCATTTTACTTCAAAACAAGACAAAAAGTATTCAACAGCTAATACCTCTGTTTTTAATGGCTTGGAAAATAATGAAGGAACATTAAGCAGTTCCCGAGCCTTCTGGAGCACTGGTATTTTTAAAGATGAGATTGATCAAAGAGGCTGTGAACTCTAATGGAGATGGATTGGCTCAGAGCGGTAATGCCAGCACAGAGGCTAGTTCAGCATGGATCCCAGCCTCTTCCTTTCATCAGCTATGCACTCCAGCAGCCAAAACCTCTTTGCTGAAGCCAGACCCTGCCAAGTATGAAGAATCCTGCATTTCTTATAAAGGTCCAGGGATGGGGAATTCATTTTTATGCCAGCTGATTGTCTGAGCCACTGCTTTGCTGCAAGCAGGGAACAGAGAAATCCTCTCCCTGAGGTTGCTCTCATGTGCCTAAGCTATCACAGTCTGAGACCACACTGTGCCTGCATTGCAATGCAGGCAGTGTGAAAAAAGCAGGAGAGGAGATTTTAGTCCACCAGTTATGACGTGAAGCACACATCTAGTTCTGATGTGAATCTGGCCAGCCTCCTGGTGAAGCGGGGCTTGGCAGCCTGTGCCTGAGGATGGCAAAGACCCACACAGGAGGCAGCATGGCTCCTAAGCCCACCTCTGTGTCAGTGGAGAGGCCAGTGAGGAGTCTGCCTTGCCACCAGCACCCAGGACCCCTCCACAACTTGCTGCTGCTGTCACATCCTCACACAGCTGCTTATGGAGTACTGCCTTGGCTTGCCTCGCTTTCTGGCTGCTCAATCCTGAGAGGAGCACAAGCACCCTAAGGGGATTTTAATTTTTTTTTTTTTTTTTTGTGGGAGGGAGACACTGGTTTTATAGCAGCCTGTAAATCTGATGGTAGAGGAGGGACCTAATCTTGAGCACCCTGTGTTTGCCAGAACGGGATGCATGAGCCCTGACTGCTAGATGAGGTGAAAGCCACCCATTCCCTCTTTCCAGGCAGTGCTGGGACTTTAACAGGGACAATTACTTTGGCAGGGGACCCACTCTGTATCTGCTGCCTCTTTAAAACCCCTTCTGCTAACTTCCCCTGTGGCAGTGTTGTTGCTTTCTCCTTCCTGGGTGAATCTGGCTGCAGAGCAGGCTGACAATGTTTCGAGCAGCGAGGAAGCAGCTGGCAGAAGTAACTTATTTAGATGGGAGAGTAACCAAAAGAGCAGCTCATGGGCTATGTGCAGTACCATGCATGCAGTTTACTCATGCTTTCTGTAGTAGGAGCCTGGACCCAAGGGCTTGAAGAGCCAAGGGGAAGGCCCAGAAATGGGCTGAGACACTGAGTGGCTGGGGCCAGCCACCAGCCTCAGCTCAGCTGCAGGCAACTCTGCAGGACACCAAGCCCTGATGTCCAAGGGCTTCTCCACCCACCAAGGAGGGCTCTCTGGGAAACAGCTCTCCAAATCTTCCCCACTGACAAAGCATCAGCACCTAAGCAGAGCTGCAAAGCCTCCACACCTCGTCCCCTGCAAATGTGCTGCTGCTTCTTTATATCCCCCGAGTCTGTAAACCTTGTCAGCGGGTAGCCTTTACACTCCAGATTTAAGGCGATGTAGTGACTATAAATATTGTGCTTTGAATAAAAGAGTTGTGAATACTAGATGAGCCCATTTATTGTTAAATGTCATATTTAAACGTTTTAACACTGGGTATCCCAGGCGCTGCACCTGCAGGTGGGAGCACATAGCCCCCACAGCACACAGAGGTTTTCATTGTCAGCGGACAGACAGTGCTGCACAGGTAGGACAAGAAGGCCACAGAGTGAGGCGGCTGTGCTTTAAAGTTTTGCTAGCACAGCCATGTCACACATGAATGTAAAGGAAACACCCTCCCAACCTGGCACCGTGCCAGCACGGTCCCTTGCACAGGTCTACATCCTTCTGACAGACCAGAACTTGCACCGGTGCAGCCCAGTACAGAGCCCTGGCTGGCCTGAGGTCTCTGATGCTCACTCTTCACCAATGCCCGCTAATTATGATTATAGTGATGAAGAAGCCATAGCTGCCTGCCTAATTAAGCCACAGTGGAGAACTCATTCAGCTACCCTGCTCCTGCTTCTTCATTCTGCATTAGTGCCTTGTTATCACAATGGTAGCACTTTATAAATAAGCAAGGTGGATGCAGATTAGTGTGCCTTTTATTCGTGCAGTCATTATTTTTCATTTTGTAAGCAGGTATTTATTTGTGCTCTGTTTTTATAATTCCTGCTCTTATCTTCCCCAACTGCTTTAAGAGTGTGGAAGGCAAGATTTGATGCACCTGAAGCAACACAATTAGCCCCATCATGCTAATAACTTAAAGGAAACAAATAAATACTAGAAATTGTGGCACTTCGGAAATTCCCCTGCGCTGCAGGAAGAAGGCCTGCTGGCCAGGGCACATCGATTTTTTTCTGAATCTATCCACACAGGATTCAAGGACAGGACAAAACACTATTAAGTCAGCAAGCAGGATGCAGTAAATAATGACTGAGCTGGAGAGGGCTGAGGCTCTGTGCTGAATGAGTCCAGATATAAATTGTGGTGAGCTATGCGTCTAGGCATCACGGTGACACTGTCTCTGGACCGCAAGGGAAACGCAGACAGGTTACAGGAACCAGCAAAGCCATTTGGGACTCCAGAAGTTTTGTGTGTTGTTCTCATTGAGGAGGTAGAAATAAAGTCCTACCCCTCCTCCACAAGCCCTGCTGCTCTGAAAACCTATGTGGATAAACACCACTGCTACCGCTGGAGCACAGTACGACTGTGCCAAACGAAGGCTTTAGCACAGGGGAAGTTACGCTAAGGAAGGTGTGCTTCTACCAGAGGGATTTAACTGTGTCAAAGTGCTCTGCTCTCATAGTATTGCTGCTGTAGAGAGGTGCCGTAGAGAGGTGCTCTCTGTCCTAAGGCTTGTTTGTGAAGGAAGGAGAGGCGAGAGTCCAAGAGATAAAAGCTTTCCACTGAGCAGCAGGAGGGAGAAGGCAACCCATTAGATTTTACGCTCCTTTGTTTGCTTTTGTCATCTCCAACCCTCTGTGTACTCCAGCACATCAGCTTTCCTCGGAGTTCAGGGGAACTAATCAAGGATGTAAAACGCTCTGTGTGATCAAGTATTTGCAGGGCCAGGGTCCTGGTTAAGTGGCACAGGGAAACTGGAGAAGAGAGGAGGGCCCCGCTTGAAGATTCACCCCTGGTCTGATGACCCATCTGCTTCTCATTATTAGACCCTCACAGAGCTGCAACACTGGCATCCCTTCAGAGCATCCCCGCAGAGCACCAGGCACTGCTTGTGACTCCCAGTTGCCAATTCTTGTGATTTTATTACCAGCCTTGTGCTTCACCATAACCATGTGCAGCAAGAATCTCAGCTATCCTTTTCTGGAAGAGAAATCTATTGCCTTCCTGTTACAAAGAAAACCCTGGAAGAGTTGAATTGAATTTTCCTAGGCCAGAAACCTAAGGGTGCCAAAGAACTGGCAATCACAGGAAGAACCTTTCCGAAAAAGTCTCATGATGTGTTAATTGATTTGATGGTTTGGGGCACTGACGTATGACATCAGTAGGCCCTGGAACAGACTGGCGACATTGAAAGAATATATCACCTAATGCATTTGAAAGAAAGCTGTGTTTATTCACATTGAAAACATTAAAAGGAGAAAGTCTGGAAGTAACTTAGAAAAACATGATCTCAATTTACATTACCTCTGGAAAACAGTGGTAGTTACTGGCCTTGTAGATAGGCAAAAGGCTCTTCAGTGTTACCACTGAGATTACATCAGTGCTGGCATGAAAAGGCAGCTCAAGATGAGCTTTTCCTCTGAGCTACTCCTACAGAAACTGGTCTCAGCATCCGGCTCTGCTCCTGCATTGAATTCATCTTTGTTCACTTCTTGGTCCTCCCTTTTATTTCCTCCCCTCGCCCCCTAATCCTCTTCAGTACCCTTAGCACTGAGCACAGACCCCCAGGGTTATTGTCAGCTCGGTGCATGGTGGAGAGGGGAAGTTTGATTCAATGCGACCTCCTCTGAGACCCAGAGCACCTCTGACAGCCATTCACTCTTTAGCCCACCCTGCCTCTGTCCCCTGCACTCTTTATGCTGGCCCTGGGGCATTCAGGAGAGTGCCTGGTCCTTTAGCCAAGGAGGGAACAGGGCAGGCACCTACTGAACTGCGCCCAGGGCCCATACTCTTCTTTGTGGGGCGCCACTGACACTGGGGCCAGATGCCCTGACCCATGACAATGCCGTGGGGTGGTTTCAGCCTCTTTTCTCCCTTGGTGGAAACAGAGAAAGGCATCAACATGAACCAGTATATGCCATTTGGCTTTGGTCCATCCCTCGTAGAGGGCAAGAAGCCACGTACTCCTGTGACAATAACATCTTGAGTCAGTCCTAAGAGTGTTGCCAAGCAGTGCTCAGTAGTATTGCTTTCTTTCATTTTGGGAAATTCCTGCTAAATCTTTCTGCCCAATGCTTGGCATATTTACAAGCTCGTCACTAACTCAGTACCTGGGATGAGGCACAACAGAGACATCCTACATGTCCTATAATTTGAAAATAAGTTGTGGAGGGCAATTCCCAACTCATCTACTACAGCGTACTCCAGCCAAATGTATGTTTTCAGACTTAATCTTTACTGCTTGAAGCAAAAGAGAAAAGGCAGAAATATGCAAAAATAAAACCCAGAAGAGCATATGATGCAGAACAACTTACACCATAAAGTGACCATGACAAGCCTTAAGAGAGCAACTTCAGGTGCGTTAAAGTGAAGGTGTTGGACTTCCAACCCAGATCTCAGCTCCCACACTCATCTTATACCCAGTGGTCAGGAAGGACTCATTACAAGACACTACTGAGGTCTTCCCCCACAATACCCATGTCTACAAGCCACCTCCCCAGGTAGAGCATCTGATGAAGAGTTAGACAACATGGCATTGGGCTCCACTTCACCCATGGAGGAGGATGGAGTTGTCATGCCAAAAGAAAAGATAGACTTGGACTCAGAGCTGCAAATATCCCTGTTTCACAGGAAGCTGCCTTATCTCAGCTTTACTGTTGCTGTTTCCAGATGCTACCGCTTGAGACTTCTGCATGTCAGTGTTTCCATCTGCCTGGCCCCTAGCCAGGCTGCACTCCCTTCCTACTCTCTAGTCCTTGCACACCCTGCCTAGTCTCTGGTCCTTGCTTCTGAAGTATTTTCAGGCAGAAAAGGTAATTTCCTACCCCATGGACTACAGCAGTGTGATGGCTGGCATTTGGACTCAGAGGAAGTTGTTTGTTGGTCCATTCCAATGCCAAACCTAGGTGAGCTGCAGCTGGGCTTTCCTTGCAGTAACCAGCAGCAGCACTGACAGCAAGCCCTGGCACTTGCAAAACTGGCTTCTGCCACACAAAGAGGAGCACATGGCCCACATCTCCCTACATGAGACATGTTTTGGACCAGGAGATTTCCCTACCAAACAACTAGGGCTGTATTTCCAGGCATCCATTGCCAAAGCTGTTATCCTCTAGTGTATTTAGCCATCTCTGCTTGCACAGGCTACACTTTCCTCAGTGCTGGCTTGCGACAAGCTTGCCTTTTTCCATTTAATTCTCAGAAATGCAAGTGATTGCCAAAACCCTTCCATGCCCCAATTTTTATGGGGATCATTATTCAACTGCATCTGGAAAAAGCAGGTGACAATTCATATGACCCAATGATTTTCTGCACCAGTGAAAGGGGCATGTTGTGGGGTTGTCACTGAGACAGGAATAGGATTAAGGAATTGCTTGTTTAATCAATTAGAAATCCTTGTACAAAAGAGAGGAGGTAGGAAATCTGAGGGAGTCTAGAGCAGCCTCCAAGTAGGAGCAGCAGAGGGATGAAGAAACGGGCTATTTTCAAACAGATGCTGAGCCATACATGAAATGGTTTACATGCTCTGCAACAGAAGGATGTTGCAGCTTGTGCACCAGAAAAGCCCCTTCTCCCTTGCACAGGTAGTGTTTGTCAGGAGACATTAGGCACTAAAATCCGAAAAGTCCCCAGAGGATTTACCAGCTCAAGATTAAATTCTTATCAGAAAAAAGTCTCACGGGTCTAGGCTGAATATGAGGATTCTGCCTCAAAACAAGATAGGCAGGACCAGCCCTTCATGGATATGAGCCTCTGGTCTGAACTGGGAAAACAGACTTCAAGCCATTTTCTTAATCCCAGCTGGATCTGCAACTCTCCTCAAGATCTTTTTTCCTCTTTCCTTGCTGAGAGGGACAAGAGGAAAGGTTCAAGACACCAATATTTTTCAGGCCAAAAATAATCCCATCTTATTCCATGCCTGGATCCGAATCCTGTTTGTGAGACAGGTAGCACTGTTCCTTCAAAACAGTCCCTGATTTTGGATGCTGTGTGGGCTGTTGTGAATGGAGGTACTGACAGTGCACCTCCTGTCACACACGGTGCATTTCCAGGCAACCCCCATGTAACCCCAGCCCGCACCTCCTCTCTCTTCAGCCACCCTTTTCCGAGAGTTTACCAGCACAGAGCTGTGCACAGAAAGCCATTGCTGACTTTGTCCCTCATGGAGCCTCAACCCCTTAATTCCTGCCCCCGGCTTGACCTGGGCAGGGGAAGTCCTGCCCAGTAAAACACCTCCTGGTCTCCATGCTCTGGGTGGGGAAGCAAAGCTCCTCTGCACCAGGAGAAGGCAACACCTGCAGAGTGCCATGGCTGTGAGTCCCTGCTCAGACACGTCGGGGAAGCCCTCTCCATCCTGAGCTACATGGAGTGTCAGACTCTTGCCATGCTTGCCCCAGTGCTGTCATTGCAAGCCTTAACCTCCAGTCCCTCTGCTGCATCCCCTCCTGTCCCCAAGCCCCAGTCGACTGACCTTGGCATCCCTCTGGGGACCGTCGCCTTGGCAAAGATGGCTGATGCTCCCACCTGGAAGGCAGCAGAAAGTGAGGACAGGAACTAGGCTCAACTCCAACCTCTCTGTGGGAGTGTGGGGACACCAGAGGGACTGTCCTGGTACACAGCAGCCTGTTGCAGCAGTACGAGATGGCCTGGTGCAGACCCGAGGGCACAGTGCCATGGCCTTGACGCCGGGCAGGCCAGGGCACGCCATGTCTCCAGCACAGCCCTTTTCCTCCACTCCCTGGAGCCCCGGCTGGCGGGGAAGCCCTCAGCCTGTCTGCTAATGCCGCTGCACATGCATTTTGTTTTTTAAGCTGTTGCTCACAAACAAAAGTGTTCAGATGAAAAATAAACCTCTTAAAAATCCCAGCCTATTCACTCCTGGCAGTCTGGTGTTCCTTCAAACTGTCAGACTTAGCAGATTGTTTACTGGAAACGGTTCAATTGGCAGGACCTTCTGCTGTGCAGATGAAATTTTAAAATCCCATTTCTTGTTGCGCTCAAAGTCTCTCTTTCCACTACATGGCTTCACAGAATTATTATTCACTTGTTTCCAATTGAATAAAAAAATACCCTCTCTTTTTCATTTCTATGATAAAAATGTGCAAGGGATATTAGCCCTCACGCATCAGGATACAAGCCAACAGCTAAGTATGTGGGCTGGAAAGAAAACTTTCCCTGATGGGCACAGTAATGCAGAATAATGAATTTTCCCAAAGTGTCCCACCTGGCCGAAATGGGAAGTCACACTGTTTGGCTAGATGGACAAGTAGCGCACATCATGGCACTCTCTGTGGACCATGCAAGGGTCTCCTCATCCAGGGAGACGTTGCTGTAACAACAAAAAGCTCCTGTAACTCCTAATCTCACAGATTTTGACAGTTCTCTTCCTTTGTGCAAGTGCAGCAGGAGAAAGGAACTTAACCTGCTTTGTCAGGTTCCCATTGCCACCTTTGCAGTGTGTCACATGAGCAGCTAAACTTGCTGGGATCGGGGCCTCCTGTGTTGTTGGCTTCTTTGGGTCAAATGCCCCTTTTCCATTTGCTTAGATGAATGCTTGCCAGTCACCAGCAGGAAAAGCTGCTTTAGTCAACTTTGTAAAGTTTGTTGGGGCTTAAGGAAGAAGAACCTGCCATGGATCTGGGTTCCTTCCTGTTCCACCTCCTTGTGTCTGCTGCTAGGTCCCAAATCCTACCCTTCTGTCCTCTACACCTTTGGCTGCTTTGTCCTCTGAGGAAAATGCCCCACTGCTGTGGCAGCGCCTTTGTTAGTGCCTATTGGTGGTTCAGGGCTGCACATGCCTTCCAGGCAGGATGTCTTCCTCTCAGGCCTCATATACCCCTCTGCTTCCCCTAGGCAATGTTGCTGTCCAGCAAGGCTTGGAGGGTTTGCATCCAGAGCAAAATATGGTAGGGTGGCAAGTCTGACCTAGAAGACACAGCTCTGGTCTCTCTGACCTGACGCACTTCTTTTAAGGATGCCAGGATTTTTAGGAAAATGCCAAAGCTGTCTGCTCCTCTGCCACTGTTTCTTCCACTCATCTCTGGTTCTCAGCCTGCTGCTGAATACTTTCTTTATGATGGTCAACTTTAAATAATCCCATTTCCAAATGGCATCACCTCTGCAGCAGTCCCTGAGGAGCCATGCCTACACACATCTGTCCCTTGCCAAGTGTAGGAGGTGGTGTAGGATTTCCACCAACTGGTCACATCTCACTAATCTGAAAGTTGTCTTCTCCTGTGCCAGTGTCAAAACAAGTTGTTCTAAGAAGCAGTTGCTCATGCAGTGAATGAAAGGACCTCCAGAGATGGGCCTGGTGTGCCATTTCTAGTCATCGAGGGATGTTATGATGGTTCTTAATCACTCCGTCAGCAGGTGAAGCAACTTTCTTTATCCTCGTCCAGACTTCTTACCATTAACCCAACCAGAGATCCTGTTCCCCCTGCTTGTGGCTACATTTCATAACTGAATAGATTGCACCCCGCAGCCTTACCCTCACTGTGCTGGTCCTTCACAGGCATTTACAGTCCCTGTGCACTGCATGATTCATGCTGCTGTTGCCCCAGCTTGGTGGGAAACCTGTCCCAAAGCTGGCCTCTTGATTCAACAAACACTTTTTCATGCTAATAAAAACAAAAGAGCAAATATTGAGGCTTAAGAGGGGAAAACCACCTGAACAACAACTAGCACATACAGACCCGAGCCTCTGACTTGACTTCTCCCTCCTGTCATGTTCCCACTCCCTGTGCCACCTCTGGGAGACACTGAGGTTCGCTGAGCAAGTATTTGGCTTCCGTGGATAATACCACGTTTCCCAGCACAGGAACAGAGTGCTTAACATGAAGACAGGGACTGAGAAGAATAAAACATTAAGTCCTGCAACTTCTAGCCCTCTGCACATAGATGGGACAGAGCTAGGGAGCTTGAATGTGTCCTATTGAACCAGTGATGACAGGAATAGAGCTAAAATGGTTTGTATTGGTTCATTTCTTGCACTACAGAGCAGAAGGTGATCCCCTTCGCAGTGGGAGACAGATAGAAAGGGTTGGGAGGGCATCACTAACAAAACTGCCTGCTGCCAGGAAGAAACTCAGGGCAGAGGGGACCATGGGGGAGCCACCTGCTTAGTGCTGGGTCTGAGGGTAGCTGGGCTTGCTCCAAGGGAGGCTCCACCAGAACCATGCAGTCACGCTTCTTGTTCTTGCTGAAGTAGCACAGGTTTTTTTTTAAGCCGTGCATTGGGAAGGAATGCTCTGTTAACCAGCAATTTGTATTTCTTCTTGGATACAGGCAGTTCTTATTTTAGCTTCTGCACAAAGAGCTCCCCACTGGCTCGAGTACCACTCCCCTCCTTCCCCATTCAGGCTTTCCCGAACACCTCTGGGACAGAAAATGTGCACTGGCACCAGCTCCTTACCCCCGTCTCTCTCTGGATGCAGGCAGTGGGGACACGGTCAGCCTGCACCGCACCTGGCCGCTGCATTTACAAGTTCAGGATCTCCTCACTCCCAAAAAATCCAATCGTTCTGTAATGATATTCCTCAATCCTTGCAATTCTGGTGTCAGGATCCGATAGAGGTAGCTGTATCCAGAGGTCACTGCCATGGGCTTTTTCCTTAGTGATGTAGGTGGTCCTGCCCTCCTCCTGCCTCTCCATACCAGCGGGGTAAGCCAGACCCGGGCATCACACATGATGTACATCACAACTGCTTGTAGGATAGCAGTCTTGCTCTGAAATAACAGCTGATTCCCAGCTAATAGATTCAGTAATCTGACACCCAGGCTTTAATAATTGTATCTGAACAAGGCAGGCTCCAGCCTCTGCCAGCCTTATTAGAATGAGTGATTGTTTCCATCAGGGACGTAGCTCTGGTGCATTCACCTTTCCCAGGCTCCGAAATACAAATTGAGCTTCTGACCTTGGTGGATACGACAGCTGACCTATTTCCTCCTTTTTAAATAAAGAGAAAATAGACTTTGGAGGGAAAGCGCCTGCTTTCTGCAGGCCTTCTCCTGCTGAGCTCCTCGCTATCGTCAGATCTTAGCTAAATATTTGGCCTGCCATTATTTGTCAAGATGACAGTCTGCCTAAACCGCCAAGCTCCTTGTGTGAGGCACAATCCTCTCTTCCCACCGCATCTGGGTTTATTCCTAATTTCTCTGCTCCCCAGCACGGCTGTCAAAGGCAGGCCCTTTTCACTGTGGCTGTGCAGACAAGCAGTCCCTGCAGCTGTGTCCCAGGGGTGTTTGTACTGCAGTAACTGGGGGTTTGCACTGGGGATGGGGCTCGAAGCTGCACCACTGCTGAGCAGTGCCCCTGCCACTGCTTTCCAGCTCCCAGTCTCAGGCAGAGCAAGAGGGGCAATGGTACCCCTCTGGTACCGACAGGGGTAACACAGAGGCTGATGCTGATGGGTTTGCAGTGATACCCAGGCTTTCCCTGCCTGAATAAGGACATGCTGCCGGCCACACTTGCAGCAACGGTGTCGGAAATGCCAGACAAGGGAGGGAATGTCTCCCAGGACAATTTCCCTGGTAGCCACAGGGGCACCCTCTGAAACAAAACGATCTCCTGCCCTCAGCCAGGAGCCCTCCCGCCACCTCCTTCAGTCAGCAAGTCAACAGGCCTCAGTCGCTAATCCTAAATTTCCCTGCTGATGTGTCGTGTGAGGCAGATTTTCCAAAGGCCTGCAATCTCCATCCCATGCTGTGGCTGTAAATATAGCTGGGAGGGAGATTTAACACGGTTCCCCCCCTCCCCTCCACATATTGCTTTTCCTGAGGTTAAACGTCAAACGTCTCTAAAATATCACCCAGGTCTGCAACCCGCACACGCTTCAGGAGGCGGCCAGCCGGGCTGCCCCCAGGGCTCTGCCCTGATTTATAGAGGTGTGCGGCACAGCGTCGTAAATCGGCGCATACATCAGATAACGTCATGGGAGGACTGCGTGCATTTTGTCAGAGCTGGGACACTAACACGCAGAGGGTAGGAACAGGGACAGCCCCAGGGTGTGCAGCTTGCTCTTCTTTCTCCATCAAAGATGGTAAAAAAAAAGCTGTCCTGTCTCGGTGGCCGTGCGGAAAATCGTGCTCAGCAGTTGAGGCACCGGCAACGTTGTGGGAGATTTCCTGCTGCTTTGCCTTGCTGCTGGTTTTTAAGTGAAGAGGAGAGCTGGTTACGGACCATGGGCAAGTCCTATAAAGCTGGTGGCTCTGCACAAAAGAGGAAGCCAGTCAGGGCGTTAAAGCAATGGGAGGAGATTTATGTCTTTTACTGTCCATCTGAAAAGCAAAACAAAAATAGCTGAAACACTGGTTTTCTGCTTTATCGGCTCTCTGAATAAGCATATAAATTTCTATGACATTTCTGGAGGCTTGCTGAAGGGGAAAAAAATTCATCCCTTAGGACCTGGCCAGCAGCAGTGGCAGCATATGGTCTGCTGAAATCAGTGGCAGAGCGCATTTTGTGCGTGTTAGCATTAAAAAGGTGACTTTGCAAGTAATTTCAGAAGCAGGGAGGGTTTTTCTCTTTTTTCCTATTTCTTTTTTTTCTTTTTTAATCCTGTCTAAGCTGATGCAGCTGTCATAGCCAATAACTCTTGAGTAAGGGAGATGGGCTGTGTTTTCTTGATTGGGAAGTGCAGAAGGTGTGGACTTCATGGCTGGCTTTTGGTCACCTCATGGGAGCAGGTTTGGCTTCTTCCTGGGAGGCAGAGAAGAGAAAAGCAAAGTCCCCGGCACTGGCATCAGCAAAGAGAGGAATCAGGGATGTTTTCTTTTTCCCAGCAGCTGCAGCTCCCTCAGAGAAGGAGTCTGGGCCCTGTAAGTCCGTGGGAAAGCGGCTTCAGCCTCCTGGCTGCACAAGGGTGGCAGGGAAGTGCTGTTTCAAAGATGGAACTCACTAGGGGAAAAACAAATACAAATAGGCAACTGTTTACTGTAGATAAAGTGTGGCTTTTTCTCTTTCATCGTTGACTAAAACCTCATGTTCTTTCCGGTGAGGGAGGCAGGAGCCGTAATGCGCTGTCAGAAAGATGTCTTTCAGCAGGCAGCACCTCTGGATGTTTATCTCTCTGCCATTGTGCTCCGGCGCTTTGAAATGTAAAGGGAAGACGCTGCTAATCACACTGTTGCTTAAAGATCAACAGCCTGGTGAGATGTACTTTGTCACGTTTTCTCTTTGGTCTCTCTTTTCCCCGTAATGAAAACGGTGACATTCATTCAGGCTTGCGCGCCGGCGCATGGCGGTGGGTTTTTAATGAATTGCTCCTGCCCTTTCCCTGGGCTCTGACTCAGGGGTGCAGCCAGAGCCACCTCCAGAGCATGCTGATGGCCTCCGGAGCCAAGGACCCAGCTGCTGGGGGAGTACACCTCGCTGTCGTATCCAGTTTCCTCCTATCATCAAAGTCGGAGAGGATGCGAGATGTAACCGAAGGCTGAAACGCAAAAGTCTGATGTGGGATTTCTTTCTGGTGGGAGAACAGAGAGCTTGAGGGGTATAAAAAAAGGGGGAATGTGGAATAAAGGAAAGAAATCCTTATCTGTACAAAGAAATGAACCTCAATGTATAGGACACCTCTTCCTCCCATGCTGGTCTAGGCCAGTAAATAACAGCAGAAAGGAAGAAGTAGGCAAGGAAAGCTGGAGCTGTAGTTTACTGATGTGGCTGAAGGGAGAGGGACATTTTCACTTTAAGACAGGCATTTCTCATGCTCCTATGTTCTTCACTGTGAGATTAGCAGAGGTCTTCATTTCTACTGTCCACTATATCCTGCACGTGGGGAAAACGCAGCAACTTGAAATTGTACAAGGAGTGGAGGGAGAAGGAGAGAAACCTAATTCCTCTCCTAATGCCAATTAAGCAGAGCAAACAAAGAGAAGAGCAGAAATGTGAACCACCAGTTCTCCCCCAGCAAACACTCCACGGAATCATATTACAGAGATACATCAAAAGCAATAAGACAATTTTCATCTTTTGCCTGCCTGATGGCCAAGGGAGGTATCATCAGTCGGCAGTGAGAAGGCTTGGATGCATAGCAGATAATGCCGAGTAACTAAAGAAATGCATCAGCAGCATATGTGTCAAGCATCGAAATACCACCCACACACACACCAGCTGTATTGGCATTCCCCAAGCCGTTTTTGTCCCATTCCAGTTCTCCTCCAGGACTAAAGGTGGTTAAGCGCTTCCTTGGAGCACAGTCAGGGGGAAGCAACAGCTCGTGCACAAGCCATGGTCCCTGTGCAGCCTAGGAAACGCCATGCATTTTTGAGCGGCATCATAGAATCAGAATGGGTTGGGTTAGAAGGGACCTCTAAAGGCCCTCTAGTCCAATCTCCCTACGTCAACCAGCTTTTCCTCTGTGGACAGTTTGTATCGCAGCCACGGATGCGGGGTGCCTGGTGCTGGGCAGGTGCAGGTCTCCAGACGGTTTCAGGTTCCCAGCAAAGCCCTGGGTACTTCGAGGCACAGTGCTTGCAGGGAAAGCAGCCTGCCGCCTGCTGAATTGATGGATGTGTGTCCCTGGCAAAGACCGCTCACCAGCCTGTCCATAGCCATCTAAAACTGAGGGGTGAGCTCTGCTTGTGACAGTCAGGCTGCCTGTGTGCAGCTGACTTAAGGACAAGGGGCTACACGGTACTAAGCACACCACTTGCCTTCCGGGCCCCTTCCAACGTGATAAATACTTATTTAGACAGTGCCCTGCAATGTGCAGTTGGATACGACCCATAAATCCTGGTGTTAAATCGGTAAAATAAAAATCCAGTGCTGCGTCAGCTCGGCCTTTGAGAAGGCAAAGCTGATAAATAGGGTTTGATTGGCTCTTTCTACACCGATGCCCCAGAGCAACACCCTCTGCACGAGTGTGATATTGCTGCAAGCTGACAGTACAAAGGACAGACGTGTACCCGTGCCAGCCATTGAGCTGGCTGCCTGGATTAACCCTGATTTCCTTTCCTGACACTCCTTTCTTCTGCCGAGGAGGGAAACCAGGCGTAAGAGCGAGTCTCTTTGCCTGTCACGCTGAGAGTGTGGTGCTGGCAGCGTAATTCAGCGTGCTAAGCTCGGTTGTCTCCTCCCCAGCCCCTGCTCTGTGGTGGTCTAACTCTGTGAGAGCAGAGGATTTACACCGTCTTACACAAGCAGCGTGAGAAGGATCAGGCTGTGACAGTCCCGGCTCCCAGCTTCCTGGGAAAGGCAGAGATCAGCTGCCTCCCCACTCTCCTTCCATCCCTCAGGCTCTTTGTACTGATAAGGATTTCCTAGGATGTGGGTGCAGGGGGGGGCGTGGGACAGCATCTTGCATGCACCTTTTCAGATTTAGCCTAAATAAGAAGAGTGCCACCACCTCCAACAGCAGAGCAGCTGGCTCCCACCACCCCACACCACTGTTGAGATGACAAAGCGACAATAAATACAAATCTTATCTATCTAATAAGGCAAATTCCCTGAGCAGCAAGAAGGAGCCTCTCCATTGAGATGGTGTCTGTGCCAGCTGAGGTGACACCCTGAATTCAGCAGCAGAGCAGCCTCATTGGGGAAGGGAAGAGCAAGCAACCACACTTTTTCCACTGCCTTTTGGCATGTCCCCAAGCAAGCCTGGCTTGTGGCGATGCCAGAAGTGGTACCAGCCCAAAAGAAGCCTTAGCTCCCAGAGGATGCTCTGCTTGCTACTGGCTGAACTGATGAGATGCCAGGAATCTGATGCCAAAACACAGAGACAGTTTACTGCTTTTCTGCTGATCCCTGCTCACCACCAGCTGGCCCAGGGCTTGCAAGAAATCAGCCCTAGGAGGGAGACCAGCTGCCTGAAGCTAGGCAGGAATGAGGGGTGAATATGCTGGCTGCCAGAGTGAGGTACTTCCAACTCCCTTGGTGCCTCTGGGCATCCCCCATAGGCAGGCAGCCCCTATGGCAGAGAGCAACAATGCCATGCGCTGCAGCTCAGGGCTGCAGCCATCAGCTGGCTGGCTGTGGGCTGCTTTCCACCATCTCCAGCTGGCTCAAGGACACTGCTGCATCCCGGCAGGGGATGATCTGTGTCATGTCTTCATCAGCCCTAAATGACAGACGTGATTTTCTTGGGTGTGAATTCATTGGGAATGCTGGGTAGGTCAGAAGGAGGCCCTCCCAAGTCTACCTTCTCATCCTGGTGCCAGCATCCCAAAACAAATCAAGTGCAGACCAATAATGGTTATACCCACTGCAGACAGTAGATGGGATGGGAAACGATGTACAGCCACTGACATTGATTGTGGGAACACAGTGCAGAGCTAATAGCGCAGGCCAGGCATCCACATTTCAGCATATACTGCTTGGAAACAAAGATTAGAGCTGTAGGAACATTTTGTTTTTCACTGATTCACCATTCACAATGAAAAACTGAAGGTGAGGGAAGGGGTATGTCCTTCAGGCTCACTCCCGCAAGCAGGGCTTTTTACTCAGCTCTTTCAGGGGGAGGAGATACAAGCAAGTTTGGAAGCAAGACAACATTTATAATGGAGAGGTAAAATGTTTGGAATCACAAAATGTTTTGATTTTTTAAAACTCTCTCCTCTTGGCTGACCATTGGTTGAAGTCAGCACAAGTGAGTGAACTCCAGTCTGCAAAAATTGCAGCCAGGGCTAAGATGATGTGTAGCAGATTGGAGCCGAGCAGGTGTGGGACCAAATGTCTCTGCTAAATGAGAGAGCTGTGCAGGCAATGCTCTTGCTAAAGCATCTGCCAGTAAATAGGCTCTCTCTTGCTATTTGTCCATCTAAGATAATATTGTAGAAAAACTACACAGATTACCCTCAAATAAGTAACTCTTTGTATGTCTCTATGCCTTTTTTTAATAAAGAAAATGACCTGCCTCTCCAATCCAAAATTTTCTGATTATAAGAGCAGAATTTTGGTGTTTTTCAAAATATTTTCTGCCTTATTGCTGAAATTTCATTTGAGAAAAAAAACTTCTTGTGCTCCTTTCTCACACATCTAAATTCTGAAGCATCAGCTGTTTTGGGGAGGAGGGTTATTAACTCCCTGTTTTTAACATCCAACGCAATACATTTGTGGAAGGTATTATACGGCACCTCATCTACTCATAGCAAGGGATTGAGTATGATGACCAAGGAGGGCACCTCCACTCTCATGTTTAATTCAGGTGGTGTTTTCTGTCTCAAAGGCAGGGAAAGCGAACAAGACATTTGCTTCGGTTGGAACAGGAGGTGAAATTTATGAGTTGGCTCAACTTGACCACCAGTGATGTTATCCCGGTCACTGCTAGAGAAGACTTTGGGATCTGTGCTCTGCCCTCAAGGTTTCTTCCTACCCTCAAATGCTGAGCCCGAGCATCAGTAGCACTGTCCCCATTTCACAGAAGGCAAAAACAAGGTACTGGGGACAAGGACCCTTGTCAAAAGCCACCGGCATGATAGGAGCAGGCCAGGGGTACAAACAGCTTTCTGCTTCCTAATCATGGTCTGCTCCCGAGATGGTGGGTAGAATCTCATGTGTGTGACCACACCTGACTGCCTTTGCTTCTATAGGCCTTTAATTTGAACCAGACTATGAAGGACATTGACTGAAGAAAGAAGCCCCAGGTGCTGGTGGGAAATAGCATTCTGCAAGGTTTCTCCTACCAGCATAACACAACCTGGGGTGGAGGCAGTGTCCATCTGTCCCAGTACTGGACGCAGGGAATACGGGGGGTAAAAGTGTGGCAGTGTGGTGGGAAGAGGGAAAGAGGAAGGCAGTTGTGGGGGGAAAGGGAAGAAGGATGACAGGGATCAAGGAATAGGATCAGGAAAGAGAGGAGAGAAGATTTGTTTGGGACATAGAAGACAAATGCAAATAATTAAAGCAGTGGTGGTGGTTGTGAGCAGTAAGAAAACAAAAGGGAATGAAAGGCAATGGGAGAAAATTAGAATAAAGCTAGGAAAGGAGAAGCAGAGGAGAGAGCAACCCGCCAGCCCCCGTGATGGCTGTTATTTGCAGATAGGAAGTGCTGCCTGCAGAAAAGCTGATTGAGGCTGATTGAGGGAAAGAATGAGCCACATGTGACAGATGTTAGTCACTTCGCGTAATGCCCTACTGGAAGGCACTTGGATGCTGTGGGGATGACAGCACTCGAAGAAACTGCGTGGAGCACGGCAGCCCTGAGAGCAAGCAGGGGGGAAGATGAATGGCAGGAGCGCTCCAGTCCCCTGATCTCAGAAAGGGAGGAAAAGAAGAGAGAGATGAGCAGTGGGCTCTGTCTCTTATACATTTCCTACCTCCCTCTGTTCGCCATCACTCCCTCATCCAAAACCAGGTGAAGTCTTGAATTCCCACTCCTTTCTGCAGGCAGCAGGGCTGTCCCCATGCCCTCAACAATTTACAGCTCAGAAGAGCATGCCTGTCGCACCCCAGCACCCCGTGCCCGGGGCCTGCCAGCGCCTGGGGACAGGGCTGAAGACGGCTCTCCTCCGACCTCAGCCACAGGGACCCTTGTCACAGGCGTGCAGCCCCTGGGAGAGCTGCAGGGCACCCTCTTGCCAGCATAACCCAACTGCCACTTGATGCCCTGGGCAGCTGTGGCCATGCCGTGGCATGGCCTCTGAGCAGCAATGGTGGCCCTGCAGCGTCTGCCCATCAGGGAGGTGCATTCAGCTCCTGATCTCGTTTGCAGCACTCACTTAAAGAGCTAGCTGATGGAGGAGTAGTCATGGGCAGGGTTTGGTTCATGCTGTGCATTCATCTCTGTTCTGATGGTGGAAACGAGAGTGATTGCAGCCCAGAAGGTACCAGCTCGAAGGGAGGGATGTATTGAGCACCATTGCTATCAGCACACATGCAAATTGTTTCTAAAGCAGTGTCTCAAGCATATCAATTATTTGGGTGTTTTAGAAAGCAAGCCTTGGGAAATAAAAAGAGCCAAAATAGCTTAATTGTACCTTTATGTCCTTTTCTACTTTTATGTCCTTTTGTACCTTTACGTCTAGTGCAGACTAGTTCCCCTTACTTTCAGTATTAAAAAAAAACCTCATTACGCAGCAAATGGCATGTAGGCCTTCATGTGTAAGGGCCTCATGTTTGCAAGTCTTTTTATTTTCACTTATCTACCCCACCTTTTAAAAATGGAAGAGAAAAGCAAAACTTCCCCAGGACTGCTTTACTGTCAGCGTTTCCAGTGAAGCAGCTGCTGTATTAGATCATATTCAAATAGAGCCCCAAAGAGGTCGGGAGTAGCGTATTAGCTGAACTGTTTATCTGCAGCCAGCCAAGGGGGGATGGTGCTGCTCAAATCAATTTTCTATGCTCCGACTGGCCCATCTTCTTGACACTTAGATGTCACTGTACTACTGGTGATAAAAAGGCCTGCCAAAAAAGGATGGATTTGGATTCACGCAGGGTTCTACTGAGCCAAATGAGAATTGACAATATTAGTCTTTAGGACAATTTTACAGATAAAATTAACCAGAAGAATAAATTTTCAACAGTTTGCTTAATCTAATCTACTTTCTGTTGCATTGAATCTTGCTCCCATCTACTGTTGCCATTTTAATACTTGCAAGCAATAGTGGCTTCTTTTTCCTTTTTTGTTTCATGGAATGAAGATCAGGCACATAAACTGGGATATATGTTTTTTTCTGTGAAATGCCAGCCAAAAAAGAATACACACCTGGTTTCTGTAAAGAGGAGGAGGAAGTCCCTCACATAGATTAAAAGCAAGGAGAAAAATTATCAGCATGCTAAATTTGGGCCTGAGGTATAGTCTTTGATATGATCTGAACCTTAGCTTTCCCTGAATTCATCTGGCTTTGGTCTTAATTTTATTATTTGGATAGCTAAAGAGCAAAGGCTGAACCTCAGTTCCAGATCTGGTTTTGAATTAAAAATAGCTGACAGAAAGTTCAAGACTATCCTTCTTCTAGCCTACCTCTGTTATAAACTATGCAGACCCTTGTACATCTGTGACTATCATTCATGGTACTAGAAATCAGAAACTCTCGGAGTTAATAGTAATACATAACACATGTGTAACACTTTCCATTCTTCAGTACTACACAAATGACTGAGTGTCACAATGAGCCTGTGAAGTGTTTTCTCCATGGCAGAGGTAGTGACATTTCAGCTGGAGGTTGATTGTGTTGGTCAAGGACACCCAGATTACACAAAGCAGAGGTTAGGGCTGTGTGGTAGAGACAGAGCAGGCAGAGATTGCTGCGCCTAACCTTGTCTAATACACTGCTTTACACATCAGACTTCTCACATGCTTTTCTTTTACATATTTGTGCAGAAGTTTTCCACATCTCTGGCTGAATATTTAGGGAAGCATTTCCAAAAATTATTCAGCTGGGTCTCTGAATGGAGCTGGAAGAAAATACTTGGGTTTTGTCTATGCTAACACCATTGTGCCAGCACCTCTTTTGAGCATTTTCAGGGCTTGGATCAGGGATCTTAGCACTTGCCAGGGAAAAAGGAATAATTTTTTGCTGGTCCTGTGCAAATGTACCCCAACATGGCTCTACTCTAACCTTGTGAAGGACAACCTTCTTTCCTGCCTCAGCACAGCCCGGGGCAAGTGACAGCCACAGTCGCTGCAAGTCCAAGGCTGCTCTGCCAGGGCTGGCCCCAGGGCAGTGGTGGTAGAGCCAGATTTTCCATGCACTTGCTCCTCTGGGCTTTCAAAGGCAGCAAAGGAGCTGGATGCTAGAGATGTAAGCATTGATTGGATGACGCAGGTCTTCAGTTCTCCTCCTGGCACTGCCTGGATGGGAATGGGAAGTGTCCAGCATTAGCATGCAGAAGAGGCAAGGGAGCCCCAAGCTGGGATGGATGAAGAAGGGCATTAATGCAAGGAGCAGAAGTAGATGGAGATGAAAGTCACAGAGGTCACTGCAGGCGATGGAGGTCACTTGCCACCTGTTTAGGGGCCACGGTCATCTTGAGATCCTGGCAATGGGCATGTTTCCCATTCCTCTAGATGCTTGGTGAAGAATGGTTTGCTACAGCTACCAGACACACCATTAGCTCAGCTGGTGAAGATCACAGCCAAAAGCTGTGCTGGGCCAAAGCACCATTTAAAGTTTGGCAGCCTTCCTTCTGGTTATATCTTTGCTTGCAGAGGGGTTTCTCCTTTTTGCTTTTCAAAAGCTGCTGACAGTACAATCAGAAAAATAAGCAACTTGGACCATGTTGAGGATGCAAAAGGGAGTGCTGCCATCCAATGACCTGTACAGCTGGGTTTGGTGCCCCTGGATACAAGCACACCACTAAACAAACAGCCAGGGAGTGAGATGGAGCGTGAGGCATGGGATCACATTCACTGCTGAATTTTACCTCTGCTCCTTGACTCTGACCCAGAGCAGATGACAAATGCTATACCAGCCTGGGCTCCTCCTGCCAACCCCACTGTCTCCACTGCTATCCCAGCAAACCTTGCACCTCCAGACACCCCTTAAACCTTTAAGCTGTACCTCATGCTATGCCATAAATTTTCACACTGTAAAAGTCAACTCCGGTGGGCTGCAACACAGCCCTCCTGTCACTTCAGTTGTTTTAAAATGGAAAAAAAATGTGCAAGGGGTCATAGACACATTTTAGGACCACATGGACTGGTTTCTCCAGGCCCAGAGAAGATCCAAGGCCATATTATTTATGCACAGTCACTCTGCTTTACAGGAAATACCAATGTAAAAGCTATTTAGCGTCCCTTGTCTTGGGGACATGAATCAACCTCTGCACTCTTTTATTTAGCAATACTGATGTAGGCTTCATTTCTGGATTATGATACTAGGAAAGCAGGAAAGGCATCCAGTCCTCTTCCACCCCTGTGACCAGGCACAACACCCCCAGCCTGGGCTGGAGACTGTACTGAGTTCATGTCCTTCCTTAACATCATGCAAAGAGGCAGTAGGGTGGGAAACTGAGGGAGATAGACACTGCTATCTAAGTCCCCTTTCCCAGGCGAGCAGTCATACAACAGGCACTTCCAAAAAGCAGAAGCTCAAGTTTTGGTCTAGAACTGGATGTGTGTCCATTTCTTCACTCAAAAAAAAACCAACAAAAAACCAACACTGCTATCATTCCACAACCAAGGGAAAAAAACTTAAAAGCTGATGGCAGCTGATGGCAGACAGATGCCATTCACTGGTACCCAAGTGGACAGTGCTGGGGGAAGCAGAAGGGTTCGTGCAGAGAATTAGGCTGTTGCAATCAGGACTGCTGCACCCTTCAGTGCCCAAAATGGCCATTGGTAGTGAGGATGACAGAAGAAGGTGTCACAGTCATGGGATTAAGGCAAAAGGCTTGACACACTGATTTGTATCCCTCACTGCCACAGAGCTCAGACTGAATACCAGGAAAGTGGCTTAACCCAAAATTTGTACAGATTGCCAGGACCTGGGCCATGAAGTCTCTATTTGTGGAGCATCCAGTTTGCAAGACGAGAGGTGAGATTTGCACTCTGTTCTGTGGTGGGAAGAAGGCAAGCTGTAATCTGGATATACAAAGTGTGAAGTACAAGAGAAAACCAAGTGGTCAAATTGGCCACCTGAAATTAAGGACAAAATTTGCCATAGTTTTGTCTCCTTGCTCTCTGCTGTACCCTTTCCAAAGAGAGGGAGTAATCCCTGCCTCAGCCTCTGGGTTGCTTGTAAAATGTTTGGGAGCTAACGTGGTGAGCAGCCTGACATTCAGCAGAGATAAGGAGAGACGTTGAGCAGCTGCCATGCTGACCATCAGTGACCATCCCATGGCCATTCCCTGTGGCAGGTGTGGCAGCACCCACTGAACATAGGTGCCTTCACATTGTGGAAAGATGCATGATAAGGAATCAATCCAGAAAGCAGGGAGCACTGACATGCTTGACAACGTGGCAGGAAAAGGAGGAAAATACCCTTGGCAATAGATTGAAGGGATCACAGCACCTGGCCAGGACAGGCTCGTGCTCACTGCCAGCTCCAGCCAAATTTATTTCCCTGCCTCCGCTCCACCAAGCACCAGCACAGCACTGAGTCCCTGGGCCATTGAAGCAGGATACATGCTTGTCATTAATTGCTTTTTCTGGTGCTTTCTCCTCCTTCCTCTTCCAGCATCTTTTTCATCCAAGCTGGAGTTCCTCCCATGTTTTGGCAGCCCAGATTGCCCCCAGAAGAACTGACCTGTCCTGGCAGGGCCAGCCAGAGGGTCCTTGGGGTGGCAGCTGTCACTGGGTACCGATCCTTTTGGGGGAGCTCAGCTGGCAACCAGCACCTCCTTTCCCCTTATTGCATTTCCAGCTTCCAGCTCCCAATGCAATTTCCATCCCTGTCTCCACAGAGCTGGAGCCAGGATGGACAAAAATCAAGCCTGTGAGCATCATCTTGCTTTAACAGCTCAGTGTCTGTGCTCCCAGCTTGGGAATAGAGGCAGAACACAGTCGCCAGCATCCCAGGTGCTGGACCACTTGCTTGCTTTGATGGCCAGCTCCCTAGCATCGCTTTCCAAAAAGCACCTGCAAGTCCAAGGTGCCAACAGGCAGTGTCTGCACGTGGTCTGTGTCTGGAATAACCTGCAATAGAAACGCATTCGGGCTGGAGTAGGTCCCCCCCACAGCAGGGGACGCAACCTCTTTATTTAACTCTCCTGCAGCCCACTCTAATGCTCAGGTAAAGTCAGAGCCTGCCCTCAGATAAATCCCTGTGTGGCTCGTTGATTTTCTGTCTGCCAGAATAACCCCCAAATGCTTAAATTCAGTGGTCCTGACAGGGGAGCTAGAGATCTTGCCCCTACACTTTTGTCCCAGTTTTCTCCAAGCACAATCGGTGCCCAGATGGATGGGGTGTCATTGCTGTAGTGGGGTACCCACACAGGGAGGAGATGGGGACAGGCTCTGTGCCCAGAGTGTGGACAGTAGAGGCAACAAGGACAGGAAGGAATTCACAAATGGAAATGGAGAGGGCGGCACATTTGGTTTCTCAGGAAGAACTCAGTATTTTCTTGGGATAGAAGACGTTTCTGGAGAAAAATGTTCAGCCAGAAATCCAACTGTCCACTGAAGGCCAGATCTGCCAACTGTTTTACACCAATCCTCACCCAATGTTGGTTTTCTTAGTGAGTTTCCAGGAAAATTCCATCCCAATTTCATTATATCACATGGGCCTGGCAGCTTGGGCTATGCTAAGCTCTTCTCAGACCTTGCTGCGTGCATCCCTCCATAGGGCTAGCTGATGAAGAAGCCAAAAACATGGCATCCCTGGGGGTGGCTAAGCCTTTGTTTTAAACCAGGGAAATCTGCATTGCAGTAGGTGCCCTTGGGGGCTCAAATCCTTGCCAGGATTATCAACAAGGAGGGAGTGCTAAAACGAAGGAGTCCTTTGCCTTGCTTTGTGAAAGATGTGGTGTTAAATAAGACACACTGTGTTGCCAACATGAAAGATTAATGGCAGGAATGTGGCATATTAAAAAAAAAAAAAATCCAAGCAGACTTCTTTTTCTTCTTTGCTCTTAATTATAAGAATTCTGTTAAAAGCATAGGTAGAAGCTATTACAGAGTGGTGTGACCTGGAAAGGAAAAATCTTTAGGCAAGGAGGTGGAAGGAGTGTTAGATATCCTGTTGAAGTTGAAAAAGAAGACAAAATAAAGCACTGACCACAGAAGGGAGGAAAAAGCAGAAAAGAGGAATGATGCGGGGGAAGAAAAAGAAGACCAGGCAAAGTTGCAAGGCTGGAAGCCAGTCTGGAGACACTGCAGTCGCAGTCTGATTTACACTCGGTTTTTGACAGGGCACTGCCAGGTAATGGCTCACCTTCGAAGCCTGGCTTGACCCATTACTGTCATAGACAGTGGCAGAATTACAATCAAAACCTAGATCCAATTCCCAATTTTGGAGGTGTTCGGATGTGAGAGTTTTATTTAAGGCTCCCTTTTAATAAAAAAGTGGGCAAACTGTGATCAAGGGGAAGGAATTGTCTCCATTTTCATGATTCACATCTCCCGGCACCCACAAGATATGCATTTCCATGCTCTGATCTGCGCCGCTCTGAAGGACGCAGCTGAGAACAGAGCAGGGAGCTGCCGACTAAACGGCAAAAGAGAGAAAGAAAGAAGCAGTTACATTTTATTCTTCCTAATATTTTGCTAAATTGGTTCAGCAAGCTTCCCTGAGTGTGGGGAGCTGGGAAGGGGCGGGAGAGAAACTTCATTAAGTGAAAGATTCTCGGAGATAATTGGGAGGCCAGGGATAATAGAGGCAGCCTGCATTGTGCTGGGAAAGGAGGGCGCTTGCTTCATATTTGTTAATTGAGGAAGCTGAGAGCAGTTTCTGAGAAGCTAGGGCTCTGGCTGGAAGGCTGAAGGGGATGTATATTTTTACTGGTTTAAATAGACATTAGGGGGCTCCATTTTTTAAAGAATAAGTCTCCGAGTTGCGTTGGCAGCCTATGCAAACAAGCACAAGGCAGCAAGGTCTGCAGCCTCCCCCACCCTTCCTGCTCGCAGTTGGGTCCAGGGCTTGCTCTGCAAGATACTTCAGCCAGGGGAGGTATTGCTGACTGTGGTGGGGGCAACCCAGCCAGGACCCAGTAGCTCCTGGAGAGGGAAGAAGAGGGGGCCACGCTTACGGGCAGAGGCACATGAAATCTTGGAGAGATGCAGAGCCTGCCCTATGCGACATGCTGGTCATTGCTTGCAGACTTTGAAAATTGAATTCTCCCCACAGTGCAAGTTTGCAGCTCTGTCATGCAGACATCAGGGTTTTGTTAAATAAGATTGCAGTTCTGCTCACAGTGGAATAGATGGAGATTGGTCATCTTTCTAAAGATGGTCTTTTCCTGTAAATACCTGTGAAGTGCTTTGCCTGGTGATATAATTTGCACATTTATTCACTTGTGGCCTAAAAGTATCCAGATAAAAAATAATCTATATCTGGCTAATTAAAAATCATTAACATCATAATGTCCTATTAGCTTCATGAATACTGCCTTGTCCTTCTTGACTCTTTCGTACAAATCAGAAACATTTTGGGTCTGATTCTCATTTGCCCTAAGGCCCACTTACTCCATGAAGGAAAAGTCAATCAGCCTCAGAAGGAAAGCAAGCAAGGGCTGCACCCGCTGCAAGCCTTTTCTGCTCCTAGCATGGCGCAGACACCTTTCGGCACAAAAGAGAACCCAATTCTTGAACGTGCAATGCTGTGCAATAGGCTGGGTCCTGCAAACTGCCCAGGAAAGTGTTTTTGCCGACATCAGTTATTGTTTCCCCTGCTTGCAGCTCTAGATCCATTGCGACAATTAGTGATAAATCACTGCTGGGAGTTTGGGCCATCCACTGGAAAAGCTCCCAATAGCTGGTTACCAGGAGAGCGCTAGGGCACACAGCAACGTCATGCTTCATATTCCTGCTATTTTTAATGGCAAGGGGAGGAGGGTTACATTTTAGTTCTGCATATACTGTGTCAGGGTAAAATAATGTCCTTTCTGGCAGCACTGCATCAGCACGCATCCAAAATTTGCCTCCTTCCGCTGCACGTGCTGCCCCCATGGAAATCAGTGAAAGCCTCATGCAAGCATACGAGGGCAGGATTTAGCCCATAAATCACAACCCAGATCATAAATACATGCTTGAACCCTCTCTTAATATGATTCATTAAGAAGGAGCTTTTACGGTTGGGGTGGTTTTAATTATCGTTGTGTAATTTTATTGTTATTGTTTCCATTAAACATTAACAAACGTTCCTTATTTTTGGTTAACAAAGATCTTTTTTAGATTGCACAGTAGTTAATGAAAACCACATAAACGCGTGCAGAAAGATACCAGGGCTCTCATTCAATTAAATATAAAACTTAAAGTAGAAGATCTATAAAAATCCAGATTGTAATGAATCATAAATAAATATGGAAAACTAACAACTGCCTTGGGTAGAGTAGTAAATTTATAGCCCAAAGATTTGCATTTTTAAGGTCTGCATCATTGTCTGCATTGTGTTCACTGTCACGCACAGAAGATGCACATGCTCAACACCAGAGTCCCCAGTTTCAGCTCATTTCTATGGCTTCTCTAGTTGAGCCCTACAATTGCCACCATGCCCCAAGTTAAATCTGCCTTTGCCCAGCATGATCTCCTAGTCCCTGAAGCTGGGACTGAAGCCACTTTTTAATTGAGGAGTGAGAAGTCACGGGCACACCAGGTTTCCCAGGTGTTTGGCCATTGGAGGGCTGGAGATGTGTCCAGCAAAGCTGTCCACATGCACACTCTGGAGGATGCATCTGGCATGTCCAAGCAAGACCTCCCCTCCCAGACATGTTGGAGGAGGAGGGGGAGAAATATGGCGAGAGCAGCTGGTTCCTCATCCTTGGCTTCTTCCACACCAAGAAGGACGTCTGCAGCCATTTGTTATGCTGAGGTTGCCCTGTTTTTCCAAAACAGTCTGGAATTGGTTGTAACCTCCAGCCAGTCACTGGCACTGGTGTGAAAAGAGATGGACAAAAGGCTGCTTTGGCTACTGATACACAGTCCCTGAGCCCATTGTACATCCAAATGAATTTCTGTTGAGCAATACGAAGTGAAAAGATTTTAGCTGTGTAAAAACAAACCCACAAGGATGCAGCAGTTCAACAATTCCACAAGGACCAGCTAACATGCTCTTAGGATAGTTATCAAATGCACAGCTAGCACATGCACGGACTCCTGTCCATTGGATGATGTTGAGCCACTAGTCACCAACCTCAAAACTCACGTTTCAGCCTCCTTCAAGATTAATCCTGACATTTTAGCCTCACAAGCACAATACAAAATTTGGAAACTTTTCCAATACTTCTCCCAGTGAAAGCAAACTGGTCTCCAGACCAGAGGCTTTGCTGGAAACATGGGAATGTCAGCACTGAAAGAGTTAATGGGTTAGCAAAGTGGAGGATTTGATAATGGTAAAAAACTCTGAGGCATCTGCTCCAGCATTATGGGTGTGTGTCGGTCTGTCTGATACAGTCGTTGCCATGGTGGCAGAGTTCTCCCAAAAATCACAAAAAACGGACAAGATGGATGAGTGCCTGAGCAAGATGCAGGAGAGGAGAGATTGCTGCAGATGGGGATGACTTTGCCTCTGTAGGTGGGGCTTGGTTCTGGTACCAGGGGCCAGCTAATGTAAAAATGAGTCTCGTGAGCTCTGTGGTCTTTTCCAGCTAGACAGATGTTTCAAGGGCTGGAGCCAGCTGTTAAAAAAAAAAATTGAAATCCCTGGAAGTTTCACCCAACCTAACCTCATCTCCATTGCTCCAAGGAACGTGGCATGGTGCAGAGAGCCACTGCCTTAAGTATTCATAGGAATGGCTGTAGAGAGCCTTGAGAATCAAGGTTTTCCCAGGCAGCCCAAGATTTTGAAAAATGTGTCCCTGTGTCAGCTGCAGCTGTTTGGAGAGGCAGGAGTCTAGATGTGTCCATTAGAGTGAGGAAGCCCCTTCAGCTGCTGGCAGTCAGCAGCCCTGGGAAGGGCTGGGAGCCCTAGGCACGCTGGGACCCGGGGCCAGATGGGGCTTGCAAAGCACAAGGGGGGCTGAGACTTGACATGCTGGGCAAGCAGGGAGACATGCACACACCTTTGGGCCTCAAGTAGCTTGGAAGGATGGGACTGGGGGGTTGTGGCAAGAGAAGCTGGGATGGGAGCACTGGGAGCCTAGTGGGAGAATTTGGGATATTTGAACCATGGAGCAGGAGAGACAAGCTAAGAAGGAGGGGCTGTGAGTGATGGGTTGCTGGAATTCTTGAGGACAGTCACCCCTTGGGCCCTTGTCACCATGCCCCATGCAAGCACACAAGAAGTCCTAAGCTGGGTCTACTTCAGATCCTATGCAGCCCTGATGGTGTGGGGAGCCCTGTTTGACCATGAGCTGATGCTGGCATGGGGAGGCTGTAGAGTCAGACCAGGGATTTGTGGCCCTGGAGCAGCAGAACTGCCTTTCAACGCACTATATCACCAACAGTGTTTCAAATCAGGCCAACAAGGGAGTTTTAAGCAGGGGTCAACTCGTAGAAGCAACGCAACAGCCAAAGCGGTGGGGCTGACTGCTCTGGGGTTTGCACATGTTGTAGCATGCAGCTTTCAGTGCATTTGTCTTTCCCTCCATCTTTCCCCTCTGATAAGAGGAACTCAGAGTTCAGTGCTCCCTAAGGAGCAGGCTGCCACAAATGGAGAACGGCAAGCTGCACGTGCGACCAAAGAGGTTATCTTTTAGCTCAGCAGCAGGAGCACAGCTCTGACAGCCCAAGCCACATGAACCTCTGCAAGCTGGAGCTGGCTGGGCTGTAGCTGCTGGCATCAGCACACAGGCTGTGTCGTTCCAGCACGGCTAGCGAGTATCACAGAACAAGTCAAAAGTATGCTCAACAAACCACAAGCTTAAAAATAAGGGAAAACACATTTCTTCTCCTTGCCAAGGTGGGAGAAGATAGCACTTCCTTTAGCATTTGCTAGCACAGTGAGGATGGGTCTTAGATAGTAATTGTTTAAAAGTGAAGCCAAAACCAAACAGCTGTGTTTGGGAGCGTGGGCTGGGGGAACCTGTGCAGAGAAACTTTTGCGTTCGTACACAAGTATGAACAGCAAGTTGTGGTCAGGACAGAGATATGGGTGAGTATTTTCATGGGTCTGATGCACACCTGCCGCTTCGTGACAATTAATGCTTCAGTACCACTGTTTTCTAGGTGGAAGGAAACATTTTCTGTTCTTCTAGCCTTTGATCAGATGAAATAATTTTCTAGTCCTGCTACTTTCCTATTATTCATGGTGTTAATAAAAGTTACCTTGGATAATATTATGGTAGGCGTGTTTTAACTCTATGTTTTCTGGGTTTAGTCTAAAATTTCAGCACCAAAATGGGACATCATTAAGTAGATAAGTGAATTCCATGCCAAGAGTCTTTTTTTTTTTTTTTAATTGATAGACTATTCAGTTTTGAAGGATCATTTATGGATTATTTATTATGGTCTCCAGTGTCCAACTCCAATATCAAGAAGATGGACTGCAAACCCTTAATTATACTTGCATGTCCTGTATGTGTGAAGAACGCATAAAACAAAGCGCACGCATGCTTCAGGCTTGTAATAGTTTGATGAAGATTTCTAAATTTTTCAAGCTGCCAGTTCATCTCAAAAGACAAATTACTTCTCTTAGAATTTCATCTACCTAATTATTTCTGTCCTGATTACGTAATTGCACCATATTTTTCCTTCTCCTGCTGCCCCCGAGTCACAACCAGAGTTCAAGTGAAATGATGCTACTTCTTAGCATATAGGTGACAGGCAGTAATGGCTGGGCTATATTTGTGGGAAGATGCTGTTGGAGAGGTTTATGGTATATGAAGCACAGGGACACCATCTTAGCCCTCTTGTTTCTACAGCTGGCAGACAGGTAAGAGCACAGGAAAAGCATGTGTCCAGTCAAATGGGTTTGTACCTAAGATCTTCGGAAACCCAAAGCACATGGCAGGAAGCACAAAACTGTAATGTGATAGTGGCTGTCACTGTGTTAATGTGTCTACATGAAAAGACCCATAAACATCTAGCCAGAGGAAAGTCGCCTGTTGACTGATGACCTGCTGGGGTCCTGGTGCTCTTGCTTCCCAGCTGGACTCTGCTGGAATGACGGGCAGCATTTCAAATGAGACTTAGGAGCAAAAAGCTGCATAATGGTTTCAAACCACCTGAGCAACCTGTGGGACTGTTCAAGAGAGACCTACTCTGCAGCACAGCACAACTATGGTTCAAACAAAGCAGCAGTGTGATCTGAGCAGGTCTTGCAGCTGACAGCATCTCGCTCAGGGCTTAAGGACACAGAGATATATGTATGTACAAGGAAGGTTTTGTTCGAGAAGAGGGGAAGATGAGTGCTGTCTCCTCTGGAGCCTCAAAGGTCTTCATGGCTAAGGGACAGGAATGCTGCCTGCAGGCTCCAGCTGTCAGCATGGCTCCCCAGATGCAGAGTTCCATGCCACCTCCAAAGTTTCCATGTCATGAAGGAAAATAGGACAGCAAGCAAGCTTTTCTTATAGTATGATGCTGCAACTGAGATTTCAACTGTTTTTAAACATAGGCAGGGCTTTCAAAATTTTTTGCAGGAAGAAAAATTGCCCCTAGCTCCAGCACTTCCCTTCTGAATCCAGTCATACCATGGAGCAAGCAAAACAAAAAAATGATGGTTTAAGTTTCTCGTCTTCACCTTCCCATTAGTGCATGGCCTTTATTAGTGCTACAGCTGTGTGATTCCTCTGTAGCTATCACAGTTCAAAGACAGCACCTGTCATTCATTTTCAGTGCAAAGAGGAGTTACAGGGTGGGTTTGAAGCCCCCTGAATAGGGGTATACTGCCTGCTGCTCTCCCCCCACCTTCATGGCAAGGGTCTGAGGGGATCCCTGTTGCACCAGAACCAGCATAAGCTTCCCATGGGTGGGAGGCTGAGGTGCCCATGCTTAGAAGAAGGGGCAATGGGTGCTTCTCCCAGCCATTACAGTGCAGCGAGATGCAACAAGGGGAGCATCTCAAGGCCCAGGGTACAGAGGTACATCCTGGCATAGGTTAGATGTGTCAAGATGCAGCCCAGTCCCAATGTTAGTGTCAGCGTGGGCAATGAGCGAGTTCAGATGGACACACATGCCCCAGCTGGTGCTTGGTGCTAAGGCAGGTGGGAGAGGGACTCTGCAGCTTTGGAGAGGCTGGTGGGTGGGGATACCCAGCTCGACCCTATACCGGCCATGCCCAGGCACTCCACATGTCCCAGATGCTGCCCTTTGGCTGATCCTACAGCCTGGAGGAGAGCCAGGACCTCCTCTGCAGGGCCTTTGGAAACACTCCCCTCCCAGAGCAAGCAGCCCTTTTTTAAGCCGTCAGTGGGGTCTGTGAGCAGGGTAGGAGGGGAGCAGGAGGGAAACACTCTCCTTTTGCCGAGCCACAGGATCCCCCGATCCTCTTGCACCCCACTAGAAAGAGATGTTTGTTTCCAGCGGGTGACTTGCAGCCCCTGCGCCTGTGGTTATCAGATTCAATAAATTCTAAATTTAAGCTGCATCATCCATTTACACATCCAGTGCCGAAATAATGTTTTCCTCCAGACTTGGAGCTGGGGTAGCAGCCTGGGAGAGGGGAGCAGGGCTGGCTGGGGAAGCTTTAGAGCCAGGCTGATGATCCAATTAAGTCAACAAAGAGCCCCAGTGATATGATCTAAGGGTTCAGGAGCTGGGAGTAAACAGGGAACCGCAGCAGAAGGCAAAGTCAAGCAAACATATGGAATAAGTTACGGGGGAGACGGTTGAGGCAAAGCGCAGAAATTAGTTCAAGAGATGCCTGGGCTTTTCTCAAGAGAAGGAAAAGGACTCGAGGGGGTCTGCTTGAAAAAGCAGGAAGGGGGGATTAAGATAAAGCCAAAAGATGGAGGCCTGCTGTGCTGACTGGCCTTTGCTTCTTCCTGGAGCTTTTTTTTTTGCCTTCTTTTTTTGCCTTTTTCCATTTGACTGTAATAGATATTAATGTAATTAAAGGATGCGGGAACTACTGGAGAGATCAGCAGTACGTTAAGGGCAAGCAGACAGGAGTAGGAGTGGGAGCTACCTAGCAACCAATGCAAAGGAGCCAATAAAATGTACAGATAGGCAAAATATGGTTGGGGAGTGGAAAGAAAGCCTAGGACCATGAAAGACAAGATCAGACATCACATCCCCAAAGTCCTACAGTGGCATAAGCAGGAGAGTCAATGGCTATGCAGTGAGCCAGGGGATGTGACACCAGTCACCTGGTCCTGGGACAAATTACCACCTGACTCTTTGTGTCACTGTGGCCTTATTCCATGACTTGATCACGTCTGAGCCCAAGTGGCACTTCAGTAATGCCTGAGTGGGGGCTCAGCTCGGTCTATGGCTGGGATGGTGTTGGCAAGTGGTTGGAGAAAGTGAGAAGCACAGGTCCTCACATCAGGCAGCTGAGGAGAATGGAGGCAGTAGGAGCAAGACCTGGGAACTCAGAGGAGCCTGTCTATAAGTGGCAGGGCTATTTTGACTGCTCTCTGTAATCCCCAGAGATGGCAGCATCCTCTCTCTCCCCAGAGAAGCCCTCCTGGCATCTCTGAAACTCCACCTTGGTGGGGGTGAACTGCACTCCTCGGCCAAGGAGGATGTAGAGGGGAAACTGGTCCACAAAAAGTGTCCCCACTATGCTTTGAACTGCTTAAGAGCTTTTTATAAAACTTATTTGCAGTTAAAGCTGTGTGACTTTTTTTTAGGGAAGGCCTTGCATTTGATCCTTAATTGCAGCATGATTTATTTGGAAAACGACATCCTCAGTCTCACTGTGCTTTCAGGAAAGACAGTAGCCTTTCTCCAGCATGCAAACTTAGAGCTTACATTTCGAACCTTACCTCCACATTACTATTGGATGCAAAACTTGTTTGGCCTTAAATGGTGGAGAATTTTCCCAAAAGGCTGAGCAAAATTGGGCAAGTTGTCTTTTAAATTGCCAGACTTAAAGAAAAAAAAAATAATTTACCCAAGGTTTGAAATTTTGTCCTATGTATCCTTTATTTGATATGGGACTTTATTTACTAAATTGTCATTACTACACCACCAGCTTTCCACCCAGGGGAAAGGTGTTGGCAAGCTACTTCTAAGAAGCTTCTGTTAAGTAAGCTACTTCTAAGTAGCTCCTATTAGGAGCTGAGGGGCGAAAAAAGTCTTTGTCCTCCCATGGCTGGTTGCAGCTGATGTCTCCACTGGTTTCACACATATCACCTTGCCATGGGCTTTCTCCCAGGCCACAGGCAGGAGCACCTGTGGGACTGACGAGGAGGGCTAGAGCTCCAGTGCACACTTCAAGGCTTGACCCCATCGTTATTTTTATTTGGGCTCCACTCTTGCATGCTGCTTTGTATTAACACCGGTAGCTTCTGCCGTGGCTCCCTTAGTACGCTTGCATCGTTAAAAGTAAGTACATTCATGCTTGCAGGATCAGGGACTTGTTTTGCAGTAATGGATTTGTTGCAGAATTACAGCTAACTAGCTGTGTCTTCTGCAAAAAAAGAAAAAAATTGGTTATGCTGGTTTTTGAGTTTCAGGCCATTAAAAATTACCCAGAATGTACAGTCACTCAGTAGCAGCTTCGTAGATAAGGATTTAATTATAAGCCCTGCACTCACTTATACTCTTTGAATACCAAATGTATTTTGTGATTGCTTTCAGAGCACACTATTTTTTTTCCCAAGAAATTTGAAGGCAATTGAGCAATTTTACAGTCTGGAGTCCTGATTCAGCAGCCTTCCCTGTTCAGCAAAGAAATGATGTGCTTAACTCCAGTGGGACTTGGGCATATGCCTAATTGGGACCAACGTTTAAGATCCCATTAAAATTAAAATCTTAATTTTTGTATCATTTTTGTGCCTCCATGCAGAACACAATTTGGTTCCCTGACTCAAACTTTTATAAAAAGAGGTCCTTGTAAAATTTCCGCTTTGCTGCGGATGCTTTTGCATGTACTGCACAAAGCCCAGAAGGTTTAGTGGAAACTTTACATGCAATTTGTATGTAAAATACTTTGAATGCATTCTATGTATTACAATATATGAGTGTGTGTATGTGTGGCATTTGAATACAATGTATGTATTCAAAGAAGGAGGAAGAGACAAGGAGATTCCAGAGATACCCCTAGGGGTTTAGCCGAGCAGTTCAGCCTAAGGATAGCTGAGAGTAGGCTTGTAGCTGGAAATTTTCCCTGGCCGATGACAGCTTCTAGTTTCTCTTCATTGTGGCTTTTTTTGCTTTTGCTTTTGCAAAGTTTCTTGCTTTCTTTTGCCTTCTCCATCCCACATCCAGATTCTTGGGGGAATTAGATGCTTCAAGACAGCTTTGCAATGCTGAGCTGGCCCAAGGCACCCGCTGATTGTGTTGGAGACCCAGGTTCAAGTGCAAGCTCTGCTCAGCTAAAAGATTTGTACTCAGACTTTCCTTGTCCTAATCATTTGGCTACTGGCCAGGCAGGCCTGATATTATATCCTCCACCAAACTCTGGCTTTACAGAGAAATTCCATCCTTTTCTCCATGAAAGTTTATAGCAGCTGCTGTGCTCCTGGGGAACAAATCAACTCTGATGAGCTTGCATTGTCTCATGGAAAAGCCATTTTATTCAAAAATTTCCAAGCAAGCCGCAGCCAGCATGCTGGGCTTTGTCCCCATGATCTGAATGACATGTGATCTGCAGGCACCGGGGACCGTGCTGGGCTGCTGAATCCCAGCAACATGGGTGTGACTGGAGATCTGGAGCCCTGTGCCTGGGATCTGTCTACTCCTCTGCGTTCTCATCCAGTGGAACGGGGAGAGGAAAAGGTGTTTGTAAGTGGTGCTCGGAGAATATGTGGAGAGCATCGTGGTCACTTAGCGAGGGGGGGTTAAACCAGTATGTGTGCCCCGAGCCCCCAGGGTTGCTGGTGTGGATTTAGGGGTGCTAATGGAAATGTGTGGGGTATGCAAAAGGTGCACGTGGAAAGTGGTCATTCAGTGGTTTTGTCATGCATCCATCAGCAGCTCGGCTTCACTGGAGAAAGAGATGACACAACCAGGGGATGGAACTCTGGTTACACGTACGTTCAAGAGGGAGAGTGCATCGTATAAGAGGACCTCCTGTTTGGATTGGAGCTGTGATCTTTCACACCTGCATGTTAAAGGACAAATAAGCTTCATCTGAATTTTTCCCGGTGGGATATTTTATGACCTGTTACACCAGCGTGAAAAATAATTCCTCCCGAAGGTTGACTTCATTACACCAAAATGCTTATGGCTGTTTCAAATTGCAGTGCCCTTTGTGCCTCTGTTGTCTGCTGCAGACCTTCCAAGGAAAGGAGGAGGAGGAAGAGAAAGAGGAGGAGAGGACTCTGGGAGGGCTGTATCCCTCTACCTTTGCAGCACTCCCCAACTGCACAGTTTTGCTCTGCTTGTCCTCATCCTGCCTCTTCCCCCACTGTTTTGGGACACCAGCAAAACCCTGCAAGCCTTCCCAGGTGGGAACCATGGTGCTGAACCCACACATCACCCCAGAGCCACGACGTCCTCACACAGCAACCTCCATGCTGTCAATAATTGCCAATACACATCCTGGCACATCTCATGTGCAAGCATGCAGTGCTCTGGGTCTCAAGTCCTTCCAGAGCACCCTGCTCACTAAAGGCCACACCATCAGAGTCCTAAATCACAGAGGGTGTCCCCAGAACCTGCCCAAATCGGAAGAGTGCACTGCTTCTCAGCTCATTTTAATGTCTCTTCACTTGGAGGATGTCAAGCTTTGGGGAGCTAGACCAGCCTACAGGGCAGGTGGCAAGCCCCAAGGAAGTGTTTGAAGGAAGCTACCTTCTAGCCCTTTCATGACAGCACAGCTGGGGACAGCAATAGGTTGCAGGGCAGTTTTGCTTTAGGAAAGTTACTGCCAGCACATTGCACTCTACTGTACTGTAGTATCTGGATATTAAATAAAGAGTGTGGAGGTTTTTCTCACCATTATAATAACACTGCAAACTGCTATGTTATTTATTGTCATATCATTTTTGCCAAAGGCTTTAGCTTGTCTATTGGTTGTTAGAAGCAGAAGCATTTGCAAAACAGTTTAAAAAAACATCTTGCGCTGTTATTCCTGAGCTTCCATTTCCAAGTGCTCTACCTCAGGAAAACAGCGAAACTGCCTGCACACAAAACGCTGCCAGATGTAGAAAGTAAACGAGCTGAGAAAACAAAATGCTTTTTATCATTTCTTTCAGCTAGAGTAATCGTACGTGTTACTCAGAAAAATTGCAGGAATGAAATTTTCAGAGGGAAGTGTGATTTAGGTGAATTTCAAATCCCTTTTGCCTGTTTGTTTTTCAACACTAGCTGGAACTTGTGCTGATGGCCAGTCATCCTGGAGGTTCTGTTGGGCTTTCCATGACGTGATCAGCCCCAAAATACAGGCTCTGCCTGTCACCCATCCTCTTCTTCAGCAGCAGCCACTATGCCGCACACCACGGCCGAGAGCAAACATCCGCAGCGCGCCAGCGTTCGTGGCGTGTTTGCTTTTCTCCCCGCCAAGCAATTGACGTGTAATTGCAGAATATTTGGAGGAAGGGCAGAAATGAAGGTCAGGACCTCGCAGCCCACGCCTGCTGCCGCCACGCCGACCAGCCGTCCCTGCCGGCTTTACGTGACGTGAATCGGCAGCAAGCCTGGCCTCACCCTGGCCGTGAATTGCATGGGATAAGAAGCGGAAAATACTGGAGCGATCTTCTCAGGTGGTGTTTTAGCGAGAGGCAGGGTGCTCCCAGGGCAGTGCCCCTGGCTCCAGCAACAGCAGGGATGTCTGCTGCTGAGCAAGGCGCAAGCCTGCGGGTCCCTCTACCAGTAACCACTGGCTACCGGCTTTTGTCATTCAGATGATGATGTCCCTGTGTCTGCACCGTTATTGGGCTCTTAATATTTAGCAGCCTGTCGGGCAGCTTTAATTAGTTTCTCTCTAGAGCAGGCTGTGGTTTGGGGGGACTGCAAAAGGCATTTGCGGAGGTTCAAATGCAAGGCCATTCAGGCTTAAATGCGCAGGATCATGGGATTAAAAGAAGTGTTAAAAATGCGCCCTTTGTGATATGCCTTCCAGCTCCGGGTGCCGGCGTGCAGAGCAGCTATGAATACAGGCAGCTGATTTAGGGCTGCTGCCTGCCAGCAGAGCCGCTGCAGCCCACGCAGCCCAGCAGGGATGGTCCCCCCGGCCCCATGCTGGTGGGAACACTTAAACCACACACACACAGGCACCCCTCCCCTCCCCAAACCATCCTCCAGCCCCAGGAACAGCTTGACCCCCCAGCTCTCCCCCACAGAGGACACTCAGACCCCAGACTAGCACCTTGGCATTGCCCTACCTTTGCCCACACTGTGCCCATCCAGCAGCTTCTCCACCTCACCCCATGGGTCCTTTCCTCCCTGGTCCCAGCCTCTTTCAGTTGCACCAGGAATAGCCAGGATGGCACCTTAAGGCCCTTTTGCTTCAATTTTGTCTGTTCCCAGTCAACCAAAAAGTTTTCTCTCCCCTCACCACCCCACCTCTGCTATGTCCTATAAGCCCTATCTACTCCAAACCACCAGTACAGGGAAGGGCGGCCATGTGCTTATGAGCAACCCAGGAATAATTCCGCCATGACCTAGGGTGGACCCGTGAGCCAGAAATAATAATTCCAAATATTTTAAACAGCCAGAGGAGACTGGCTGAGATAAAATGTTGCGGGGAATTCCCTGCCAGCACAAACAATATGAATTACAGAATTAGTAACACAAAGTATCGTTAACTGTCCTGGCTCTGCAAAAATAGGCTGTGTCTCAGCAGTCTGAAGGCGGCACAGAGCAGTTGGAGAAGGGCGAGACTGGTGGCACAGAGACACAGCTGAAAAGAAGCCAATTAGAGGTTTTGTTCTGGCTTTTGTGGTGTTTCGTGACCTCCCTGGTTGTGCATATTCTCCAAAGGTTGGCCTGACCTGGATCGCTGGGATTCAGATGTTAATTTTTTTTCCACAATGTGATAGAAGTAAAAAAGTGGCCAGCCTGGCATTTGGGACACAGCACGTTGCTCCACAGCAGGTCAGAAAGGCAGCTTGGCTCTCAAGGCAGCACGTGGCCTGGCTCAGCTGTTTGTAAAATGAAGGCAAGCCTATAGTGGCCAGAGAAGCTAATTACATCAGATTTGGAATATTTGAGGAAAAAAATGGCCGGTATGGAGCAGCTCTGGCTTTCCTCAAGTTTCTCAGTCCATCCTCACTCCTGCATAGTGAGATTCCCACTCTGCTCGACAGCATGTTGCAGGGATCGTTCATACCAGCTTGCTTCTCAGTGCAGCAGAGGTGAAAACTGCACAGATATTTAACAGCAACAACCCTCCCATTCAAGCACTTTGCAGGCGTTTACGGCAGGCAGCAATATCTCTGTTCTACAGGTAGGGATTTTAAGAGAGACAGGGATAACCTGAATTGCCCAAGGTCCCAAAGGACAAGTGTGGTATGATATCAGAGCTGCAAGTCTAGTATCCTTACGTTACAGACCTGTGCAAAGCCTGTTAGACAAAACCTTTCTGTATTAAAAAGTCTCTCTTTGGGGAAACCAGTGGTCCAACTCCCATCCTGTGTCCATTTGGCAAACTGCTTCCCACAGCCTGTGCACTGCTCTTGAAACCTTCCTGAACCCCCATGATTCCAAATGACTCGTCTTCTCCAGGTGACCTCCAAGCCTATTTTTTTGCAATCAAATGTATTTTGAAAACTAGATAGAAATTACTATTTTATTGTAAAATGCTGTAATATTCAACAATATAAAAAACATCAGCTTAGAGAGACTTCTTGTGCTGGTAATCAGCTCAGTAATGCATTGTTTTGATAGAAAGCTCTCCCCTCTTTGTTTGGTAAACACAGCATACCTTATTCCTTTATGCACGATGACGTTAAATAGGGGAAACGTGCTGCAGACAGGGTGGTTTCCTGTGTTTCTGGTTTGATTCAGGCAGTTTCCAGACAACAAGACCTCAGATCCAGGGCGGACACATCAGCTGCCTCAGTGGGTTAAAAGGAGCTTTGCCACTGCCTGCCTTTATGTCCTTGGACTTAGCACTTAGCCCAAAATATTCTCAAATTCATTAATTTTAGGCTTCAGAGAGGGCTGTGGGTTTTACAGATTACTGAGCTTTTCTGGGGCTTTACACACAACTTCCAGGAGTTCCCTTCCACGGAAAATGGCAAAATTCCAGGTGGGCCCACCAAGCTCCCCAGATCCCTAACTTGGAGGCAAGCAGAGGGAACCCAAGCAGGCAGGATTAGCTGGGAAACATACCCAGTTGTGATGCAGGCAGAGCCAGTGGACGGAAGTTTGCGGGTGAACATGCTGGCACCGCTTAATCAGATGTTAATTCCAGCAAGGGAAGGAGCTGGCTGGAGCCTGAAAATGGTGCTGGCAGCAAGGAAAGGCACAGATCCACTCCCCAATCTGCTCTGCAGAGAGATGGGATGTGATTTGGGGTGTAAAGCTGTATTAATGTCCAAAGTGCTGCTTGGCTTACACAGGAATCCTTTGTGCCCTTAATGAAGGGAAAAAACAGGGCTTTATTCCGAAGCTTTGTGTATAATCAGATGCCGTGTTGTAAGGCTCTGGAAAACACACCAGAAATAATAATTGGGAGGAAATAAAAGGTTTAGTTCAAAACAGTGTGTGATTTAAATAAGAAGCAAAAAAGAAAGTGCGCAGGATTTGAGCATCGGAAGAATGAACTTTTAATTCATTTGCATTGAGATTACAGGGGGAGGGGCAGCATTTAAACTGGTATAAAAAACTAGTTTAGATGTAAATGAGAGATAATGGTCTTTGGTAAGGAAATAAGCAGGGGGATGAACTTTGGCCATCAGGAGCCCGCTGCAAGTCCTGGCATTGTCGCTGGAGCTGGAAGCCCCAGATGCAGTAATTAGCAATGAGTTTGCAGATCTCAGCACTGATGGAACAAAAGGGCATTGCTGCTGAGCTGGGCTGCCAGCTGGGAGAAGGGGAGGTGAGCTGGCACACCACAAGGGATCATTACCCGGCAGTTTGCAGGGGGGAAAAGAAAAGATCCGAGGTTGCAGCCTGGGGCAGACATAAAAGCAATCTGGGGTTTGTGGGGTTTAATAGTTCCCAGAGCCCTGGCATTTTCAGCTGCAAAATTCCCTCGGCAACTGAGCCAAAGGGGTCGAGGTCCTTCGATGCCCATGGAGACAAGTGCTGCTATTGTTTAACCCCTGAAGGCTCAGCTGATTCATTTGGATTAGAGAGGCATGCTGCTGGAGAGATGCAATTTGGTTTACAATCATCCCCTACACCCGTGCTCACCTCCTCGAGAAGGGAGGTGGAATGGGAAGCAGCTCACCCACCCCTGCCTGCTGCAGCCACACTGCTGCTCTCCCACCTCGCCCCCCAGCCCAGGATGTTGTCGGCTGCACAGGCAAGTTACAGCCGCCTACGTACAGCTCATATGCATCCCGCATCCTGTAAGGGTATCATTCCCCAAAGCTTGGCCAGAGATCTGAAGTTTGTTATGGGTATTATTTGTATTTATTGGAGAAGAGTTGGTCCCAGTTTGCTCTGGGAAAAGCCCAGCTCTCCCCCCAGGCTCCCACAGCTCACGGAGGGATTGATTGGTCTTGTTATTACTATCGTGTTATTCTTTTTTAATTGCTCACAAGGAATGGCCTCCCTGGAATGCAGCGTTTGTTTCTGCCGAGGCTGTCATGGCCCAAATCCTCCAACCCAGGATGGCAGCTTCTGGCATAGCAACCCCCCTGATCGTGAAAGAATGTGCCTCCGTTCCTTTCCCTGTGTGTGGTGCGGAGCCGTTCACTACGGGCACATCTGATGAATACCGTCTGTTGCCACCTCTCAGTGGCCTGCCTAATCCCAGGCAGATTTGTTATAGATTTACATGTGGAGTGACCTGGTTTCTGGGTCCCGTCAGGAAAAAAATAACTCTGCTGTCATCCAAGTGATGCATGAGGCAGGCAGCCCTCGGGTCAGGCCCTGGCTTTACGTTCCCAGGACTGGTGGTGGAATGCCATTTGGCCTCCTGGTCTTGTGCCACTGCGCTTAACGCCCTGTATGGCACCTAAATACTGCCAGGGGGTGCTGCTAGCTGAGGGTCCCGACCCCTTACAGCATCACTGAGCAGGTCTTCATCCCTCGCTCTGAGCTTTCACTCCTGCTTTGCGGGTGCTAGCTTTGCATGCCATGAGATGGGGTCCCAGGAAAGAGCCCTCAAACCCTTTCCAGAGGTTCCTATGCAGTGTTTGAAGCAGAGGAGATTGAACAGCCTGAGAGCTGGGACAAAGAGAGGTTCCCACTGCAGAGTAGTGGAGAGTGAGGTAAGGGGCAGCTTTTTCCATTCCCTGCTAAGCTCCAGGCTAGCAGCCAACACCTCAGTGCCAGGGCTTTGGGCAGGGGGACAGGAGGCACAGCCCAATCCCTGTCCAAACACACCAGAACAGCTCCACTCTTCTGCCCAGGTCTCCCACACAGAGACATCAGAGGGCCTGCAAAAGATGCACAGGGAAGAAAGCACCCAGCCTCCAGTAGCCCTTGCCCTGCCTGGGCAGCAACGATTTAGAAAGCAGGTAGCAAGTCTGTTCCTGCTATGCTCAGGCCCTCTTTTTATCAGTTTGTTACCAGCGTGTGTCAGGGAAAGTCCTGAAGCTCTCAACAAGGATAATTTATTCCTCCTCCCATTTTGCTGCAGCTCCCCTGCCTGTGTGCTGCCCACTCTGCTCTCTCCCACTGCCATGCTACTCTGGATTTGCAACATGGGTGCTAGGGTCCCATCTCTCACTGACAGATGCTAGGAAGCATTTCTGTGTTGCTGTGAAAGGCATTGGGTGTCCTGGCATGAGTGTCCCTGAAGGGAGGAGGAGCAAAGGTGATGCAGACCTCTGCTCCCTTCCATATGCCTTCCTAAACCAGGGCCGTGCCACTGCTCACTGCAAGCCCCAGGGCTGGAGCCTGGGCCCCCATAGTCACATCCTGTGGAAGGGAACTCCATGCTGATGGCTTCAGGAGAGCTCAGCCTGGGGAGCCACGGGCTTCACCACTGTTTTCAGTGGAGTGAGCAAAGGAGGCATGTGATCATAACACTTTGACAGCAGAAATGGGAACTGCTCCTCCAGATATCCCATCCCCACCCTGACATCCATGCCCCATCATGGCCCTGAGCAAGTTGTTTGGTCTCCAAGGCTGGAAGCACACCATATGGTACCCCTGGCCTTTTGGGAGGGAGATGTCTCTGGTTCAGTCCTAGCAGGCTGAACATGCAGAAGTGGATGAAGGATTGATATTTGAAAAGCAGAAGTGGATGGAGGAAAGACAGGAGTCCCTCCTTGAAATAGCAATGTGCTAACATGGGCAGCAACCACCTGCCCGCTGCACTGGCTGGCCTGCGCCAGGCAGCACACAGCCAGCATTGCCAGGGGAGCATGGCTTTGCGTGTTGTGCTGGGCTGGCGGGTATTAACTTCCCTCTTATTGAAGAAGCAGCAGGCATTCCCAGCCAGATTCACGGCTGGCATCGCCCTGGCCATGTGGCTAGAGCAATGCCAGGAGGAGATTCTTCTCTGAGACTTGATTGTCATGCGAAACGTGAACCAGCACCAGGGAAAAGCTGCTAAGGTCAGGATCTTTCCTGTGCAGAGCAGTGCGGGCGGCTGTGCCAGAGCTGCCCACAGCCAGGGAAGCAAGAGGCCACACAAGGGGAGGAGAGAGGAGCATGGGCAGAAAGGGCTCTGCATCCTGTGGAGCTGTTTCTAATAACCACTTGTAAAATGCTCTGCTGCACAGCTTGGGATTGCAGGCATTCCCCATACCTGTCGTGTAGAGTTCTGCTAATTTGGCAGCATTGTGGTCAGCATCCCCCACACACCCTTTCCCAGCAAGAGAAGCCTGGATCAGCAGCCCCAGTTTACACAACACTTCACACCCTTCTCTGTGTGCATTTGGGAAGAGCATGCAAGCTCTGGCCTGGGAGCCAGAGGCTGCTTGGGAGCCACCTCTCTTAACTCGCAGAGCCCCAGAACCGAGCACCCACCCAAGTTCAGGGGAAGCTTGCACTGAGATAGGTAGTGCTGAGTTTGTTGACTTCTGCCCCCCTCCTGGCCCTCTCTCTCACGGTTTTTCTTTAGAAAATTGAGAAATGAGTGCTTTGCCACCCAGCAGGTCAGAGAAGCCCAGTTCTTCGCAACTGGGAAATCTCAGAGCTCCTGGTATTCTTGATCAAGTTTCCCCCTTTGCTTCAGCATGACTTTTGTCCCTCACTGCCAAAGGAACAATGAAGCACACAGATTTGGCCAGCTCTGGGGCAGGGGCATCCCCTGCCTCCCCCTGCCCTCTATAGCTATCACTGATCTTTATTTCCAAGCTGGTTTTAAAAATCCCCACAACTGTTTCTAATGCATTTCAGGTATCATCTTCCCAGGGAGGCTGCATCCCCTCGCCACATTCTCCTGGCACTCCTGGAAAAGGCCAAGCTGATTGCATTCATGCATCACTGTACAAGCGTGTGGCTGCTTCCTGCCCTGGAGGATTTCTCTCTCTGCAGGAGGATCCCTGAAGAGAGGATGGCACCCCAGGCCTTGGCTGCTGGGAACACGAGGGGCTGGTGTGGCAGAGGCAGAGGACAGGCAGCGGTAGGCGGGGTAAAAACAGGTAAAGAGGAAACAGCTCAGACCTTTCTCCATGTCCCAGCTGGACAGCATCACCTCTCTGCATCCTGAGCGAGTGCACACCTGGCCCCACCAGCTATCTTGCTTTACTGTTGAGGGAAATTAAGACAAATCTCTTGCACGCTCCTATCCTGACTGTGGGCAAGAGCACATGTGACAAAGCACAGAGTTTCCAGGGAGGCTGGGGCAGAAAGTGAGCCTGTGGTGGTCCTCAGCTGTGGGCACAGCAGAGCAGCGAGGCTCTGCATAACCACCTGAGCCTCGGGGGCCATGGCAAGCCCCCTTCTGCTCTGCCACCGAGGGTGGTGGCTCCAAGGGCAACATGGGCATGGCTTGGAGACTCTTTGGTAACCCTCGGCATAGCTACGAGGCAGCCCCCACCACCACAGCCACACTCCCATCCCCACCACCAGTACAGGAGCACACCCCAGCTGCTACCCTCCTGCTCCTCAATTTTTATCCAGTGTCAACAGCTGCTGTGCTACATAGGAGCAAGCCGGAGGAATCACCGGCTTTAAACTGCCTCCTGGAGAGACCTCCTGACTAGTAAATTTCCCAGTTAATCATGTCCTGGTAGAGGGGACACTCACAAATCATCAGCGCCCCATGCTCTGAAGCAGTTCTCCCTCCTATGGGTCCAAGTGATCGTTCAGAAGAGCGGACAGGGGAGGGGAGGGTGGTTTTCCCTATGTTCTCAGTTTGCCAACTGCAGGCCTGTGATGGATCTTCCAATGTAGCCGTTATCACCGTTCCTCTTCCAGAGGCAATTAGCCCGCTTCCCCCGCTGTTTGCACAGGCCTCACAGGCAGCAATGGGGAAGATGGAAAGATGGGAAGTTAAACGTGATTGCAGAGCCACAAAACCAACAGGACAACAGCAGGGGCTGGGTATTGCCTGAAATGGGATGTAAAGCTTGTTTTCTTTAATTCAGCAATAGATTGATTCTCAGCTCAGGGAATGCTGCTGGCTGTAGGTCAGATGGCACACTGTCTTCTCACCATCAGGATTTTGCTCTGCCAAAACCACACCAACCAGATGCTTTTATCAGGAGTGGTAATCCATCTCTTGGGTCTGGAAAGCAACAGTCCTGGGATACTGTTCCCTTTCAGAATGCAGCTTACAGTACAGAATCACAGAATCACTATGGCTGGAAAGGACCTTTAAGATCACCAAGTCCAACCATTATCTATCTCTACCAGGCCACTTCTACACCATATCCTTGAGCACCCTATCTAGGCAGCTTTTAAATACATCCAGGGATGGTGATTCAACCACTTCCTTGGGCAGTCTGTTCCAGTCCTTGATAACCCTTTTGGTGTGGAAGTTTTTCCTAATGTCTAAAACCCTTTTGGTGTGGAAGTTTTTCCTAATGTCTAACCTAAACCTCCCCTCTTGTAACTTAACGCCATTTCCTCTTGTCCTGTCAGTGGCAGCTTGTAAGAAGAGACCAACACCCACCTCCCTACAACCTCCTTTCAGGTAGTTGTAGAGAGTGATAACCCCTCAGCCTCTGCTTCTTCAGGCTGAACAACACCAGTTCCCTCAGCTGGTCCTCGTAAGACTTATTCTCAAGACTCTTCACCAACTTTGTTGCCCTTCTCTGCACCCTCTCCCGAACCTCAATGTCTTTCTTGTACTATGGTGTCCAAAACTGAACACAGTACTCAAGATGCGGCCTCACCAGTGCCGAGTACCATGGGACAATCCATGCCCCTGTGGAGCATGGGGCGGTGGTGACTGTCCCCTGCTGATGGGCTGTTGAGCTGCATGGTATGGGGCTGTGCCATCAGACTGCAGCACAAGGCGTCCTGCAGCCAGCTCCCATCTACTTATTCAAAACATCCCCCTGGTAACTCTGCCCTCCCTCTCTGCCTCTGGTGGGGTGTGGGTAGGTTTGGGCTGTGTGGTGATGAACAGTCAGGAGAGGGTTGGCATGGTGCTGAGGTGAATTTTTGCCCTTTTGTTTTCTTTTGCAGCCAGGATGCATTATCCTAATCCATCAAATGCATGAAACTGTATCCAAGTTGACTCCGTTCCAGTCCTGCTCCCACTGTAAGCAGCAGTGGGATGTAAATGCTGAGTTTCCACATTTTTAACAATACTCCTGGTTTTACTAGGCTCCTCCAGCCTGGTAGTATTTCCCAGGGGAAATCTTCTCTTTCCTCCCAGCACCCCAGGGGCACCTGAGAGCCAGGCTGGAACAGTTCTGCCACTCTTTGTCATCCCCAAGCCCTCAGCGGCCCAACTCAGGGAGACTCCTGCAAGGAGCATGGAGATGCCAGCTGCTCTGTGAGGAGCCCTTGCACAGTGGTGTCCCCTCCTGCCCTGTGCCATCTCCTCTGACCAATGGCTGGAGGAGAGGGAAGCCCCCTGCCCTTGCTGCCACAAGAAAGAAAGTCCAGAAGGGAAGCTACCTGGTAGGCTTGACATTAACCCAGCATGTGTCCACCACGGCTAGCTGGGAAAGCCCAGCCTGACACCCTTCACCCATCATCCAAAAGGGGATCTGACTCCATGTGCTGGTTTGAGAGGGAACACCTCCCCTGGATGCAAATACCTTCAGCAGCCACCTACAGGCAACTGAGCGTCTCAGGCTGGGTCCTTGCTGTAATCCAAGTTTGGCTCCCTGTACCATTTCTCCCCACTGAGACACTGGGCACTGCTTGTCCTCGCTTGAACCCCTCTGGGGATCAAGCCCCTTATGCCAGGATGCTGCTGCCTTTCCCCTGCAAAAGAGCTGCATCATTTCTTCCAATACAAAGGTGGAGGAGCATCTAATCCTAGAGAGCCAACAGGCTGTGGCAGAGAGGACACCTCTTGCTCCCTCCACTCAGGCAGGCAGAGGAAGATGCGCATGTGCTTGCACCTGAGACCACACTCGCCTGCTGCCTTTGGGAAATATCCCTTGGCAGGGGGAGGCAAGTGTCCTCCTGCTCTGCAAGGTTAGAGCTGCTGGGACATTCCCATATCCTCCTGCCAAAAGCACTGCTGCTGAAATCGCATTGCTGCAAATAAAACCGTCTCCTGGCTAATTACTAGGGAACGGTTCACCTTCTATTTTTAGACAAGCTTGCGAGCTTGCATTGAAGATTACCCTGCTCCTGTTTCTCTCCCTGTCTATCCGCTGTGCGTGTTTCTCTTCCTTTCTCCCCCTTGCTGCGAGTCACGCTGAACCAAGCTCAGCTTCCTGTGGGGTCGGGGACCAGAGGACAGCCACATGCTTGTGTGCCAAAAAACAGTGATTCTAAGACCATTGGGAGCAATTACGTTAGCATTAGGCAGAGAGGGAGCCGCATTTTGCAGAGCCAGGAGCCTCTTCTCAGATTGCCATGCCCAGCCTCTGCCTGCTGAGTGCTCCCTCCACCTGGCCACAGCCAGGGAGCTGCTTCCATCTGCTCCACGCGCTGTTCAAATCATCCTGTCCAAGTCCTACGCTCTCCCAAGACAAGGGGGAATAATAAAGAAAGGAAAAGAGAATGCCATTTCAAAGCCCTGGCCTGTGGGGCCATCAGCACATAACATGGAAGCAAGGGGCAGCTGGATGTGGGAGAGGGGTGGGGAGGGATGGCCACTGGCAATGTAAACCCTGCACCGACCTGTGTGGTGGCCGCAGGAAGGCAAGGCCAGAGCACTGCTGCTCGGCACAGAGCTGCATGCTGCGCTCATCCTGCCTTGCCCACGGCCACAGCAAAGAGCGGAGGCTGTTCCATCTGCCTGCTGAGGGGGACCAGCCGGTGTGACAGCGGTCCTGGTGCTGCCTCAGGATGACAGTCCTCCCTGCCAGGAAACCAGAGATTGCACAGCCTCGAAAGAGCAGGGGTAACACATTCAAAGCAGCTCTGGAGCCTGTGGGCATCCCTCCGCTTCCTGCACGGATGCAAGAGGCAGAGCCCCAGCCAGAAGGAGTGCATCCAAGCCTGCCTGGCGGGTTTAACCTTGGTCCCAAAAGCCGGTTAGGCAAATTAGCATGGCGTTCTCCCCGAGCTAATTAACTTCCCTCGCAGCAGGGCTAATGAGCTCCAGCGAAGGGCCTGGCTGTGGCAGCTAGCTGGCCCCCAGGTGAGGGGCTGGCCTCGAAGGCTCGATGCAGCTTGTGGCATCAGCTACCTCCAGGAAAATCCTACTCCCGAGTGCCCACCGTGGCACTGCTGGCTCAGGGCTGGAGGTCTTGGACTTCCCCACTGTCCCTGGAGCCCACTTGCAGTTTAGGGAGTGTGTGGCAGTCCCCATCTTGCACCAGGCAGCTCCGGGACGCTCCTCAGAGTCAGTTGGTACCAAGTACAAGCTTCAACACCTCCAGGCAGTTCTTAAGGGACATGGGTGGGATTCCCTCCATTGGGGGATGACAGTGTTTGGGAGCTGCCTTTCAGCACTACTCTTCTGGTTTTTGGTGAGCATAGGTGCAGTCCAGCCCTCTGTCCACTGAAGACGATGCCGGTCCTCCATTGATTTCTGTGGCCGGTGAAGACAAATGTCTTCAGTATTCTTCTCTTCTCCTCCCGTCCCAGCAAACCATATTTATTTTACCCTCCACTCGACTCTTCCGGGGATCGATGGATCGTCAAGATGATGAGTTAGTGCCTGTAGTGACAGTGGCACTTTCCATTACTGCTGATATGCCTGGGGGACACATGTCTCCCAAAGACTCATCAAGGCTGGGAAATTCAACAAAGAGTCTAAAACTGTCATTTGCAGTGAAACCACCCCAAAGCCCCAGTCCTACAGTGCAGGTAAGACCCTCCCAGACCTGCAAAGACCCTTCCTGGATCCCCAGAGAGCTCCAGGAACACCAGCATGGGTGCTGCAAATGTGGAGCAGAGTGCAGACTTGCATCTAGTCTACTGCTGCACTGAGGGTTTTTCCCTCTCCCTTTTCACCGATGGATTTTCTCTCAGAGAACCATTTGGATAAACACTTCTAGCTGGAGAACGATTTCTTTTCCTGCATATCTTCCATAACTAGCAGACACTGGGTTGTTTGAGGGGGTTTTCTGAGGTTGTGTTATTATGACATTTTAATTGGCTCAGGACTACACAAGTCTCAAAGCCAATTTGGCCTCGGTGTTTTCAGGCAGAACTGTTTTCCGTCTCCATTTTAACAGATACTTTATGCTGGCCAAAATGGCCTCGTGTTAAGTGAAACAAAACCTCCTTTTACTTCACAGCTCACGGGCAACCTGGTTCCTTCCCCTTCCTGCTTTAGTTTCAGCTTGAAACATGGACTGTACCTGTTCCCCCATCACCAAGCTGCCTGCCCAGGGGTGGCTGCAGGGTGAGCAGCACCTGGGCTGCCTGTTCCCACTCGCCTTTGTTTCACTACCAGGCATGCGGGAGCCGGGTCTGAGCCAGCGCGCCGAGTAATTGCAGGATTTCAGGGGAAGAGGAGGCTGCAAGTCGTGAACCACTAATGAGCGGGTGTAGCTAGAAGGGCTGGCCAAGGCCAGCAAGGGAAGCCTGGGGCCTGCGGGCCAACAGCCGGCCATGTGCCGTGGCAAGGGCAGCGGCTACGCTGCTCCAGCAAAGCCGGGGGATGTGTCAGAAATGTGCCACACGTTGTGACGGCAGCAGCAGCCAGCAGCGAGACAAACCCCCGGCAGCAGTAAAGCGCTCACAGAGCATCCCCGCACACCGCAGTGCTAATCTTTAATTTGTCACACCTGCACGGCTCCCCCGGCCTCCTTTCTCCGCGCTTTTTTTTTTTTCTGAGGCGCTGGCTTTGATGCTGCCTGACATCATGACGCTCTCACTGCTGCTCCAACGCCCTCCCGCTCCCCCTGCACTGACCTCCCTTCCTGTGGTCCCCATCCAGGAGGTGCCACCTGCAGACCCCACTGCCCCACAGGAGCCACCACACCACCCTGTGCCTCCCTCCCACCCCTTCCTTCCAGGATTTCCCTTCGGAGCAAAGCTGCTAATTTCTGGGTGTTATCAGCAGCACCAAGGAGGGTCTCCAGCAAAGCCAGAGGAGACTGACCGAATTCTGGGTACAGTGCCCAACCACTTCCACATCCTGCTCCTTGCAGCAAAAGCAGTAAGTGCCGCCAGCCCCCAGTACGCTCATTAGTGTCACTGCTGGAATCATAGAACGGTTTGGGTCAGAAGGGACCTCAAAGATCATCTAGTTCCAACCCCTCTGCCATAGGCAGGGACACCTTCCACTAGACCAGGTTGTTCAAAGCCCCATCCAACCTATCTTTGAACATCTCTAGGGATGAAGCATACACAACCCCCCTGGGCAACCTGTTCCAGTGTCTCACCACCCTCAGAGTGAAGAATTTCCTTCTAATTTCCAATCTAAATCTACCCTCTTCCAGTTTGAACCCATTACCCCTCATCTTATCACTACAGGCCTTAAAAGAACTCCAGAAAGGAGGGCTTTTAATTAGCAATGGCCAAAATGTGTGACTTAAACCACCACGGTGGCCCACATGGGGCTCTAATCCGGGGACACAGCACACAGAGCACCAGCCCAGGGACACACGTCATTTTTCAGCTCCCTGCTCAGCACCTCGCTTGCTTGCAATAGCAAGTCTGCAGCAGCTCACCAAGCATCAGGGGAGAAAGGGGCAGAACTGCCAATTGATACCATTCTGCTACTGATACTAGACACCATCTAACCCAGTCTTCCTTGGACCAGAAATCTTTTTGGTGAAAAAAAAAAACCTCCACTTTGTACCACGTCTGCATTTTGGGGAGGTTTGGCCTATTCTGAGCTAAGCTACTGAGAGTCTCTGGGAAAGGAAAGGTGCAGGACTGGGTCTCAGGCAGCTGAGATGTGTGTCAACCCTGCAGCTGGAGGGCTGGGTAAGCCCTGCCCTGGGCTTGGGTGTGACATGCATGTTGATGTCTGCAGTGTATCACCCTAGGATCTTGTGTCAACAACTTTCCTAGGATTATTTTTTTTTTTTTTAACCAACCCACCAGGTGTTGCTGCAGTTCATGACCTGAGATCATTTTTTTCTTTCCTTCTCACTTTATTCTTTCAATATGATTTACAAAAATTGCTTATAATAAGGCTCATCGAGCAGCTGGATAATCGTTGTCAGGAGTTAAGAGACACTGTGGCACGTTTAGCACAGAGACATATTGTCTATCTGGGTCCCAACGCTCTGTGGTTTTTAGGTAGTTTCTGTTAAGAGCAGGATGCACAAAGGCACCTATGGAGTGCTAACAAGGGCATTTCTTGAGAAGGGACATGAGGGTTGCAAGATGGAGGAGGGACAGTAAATGGTCTCAGCAGTGAATTCACAGATGTAAATCCAGATTAGGAGAAGAGTTCAAGGTCTTGGAAAGGCTATGTTAATCCCTTCCTAACCTTGGCCTTAAATACTCAAATGACTGGCTCTCTTCCTGTCGTGTCCCTGCTTGGCAGCTGTGACCTGCCTGCTGGGCGCTGAGCCAAGACAGGGAGGAATGAGGGCTGCAGCTGCACACAGGACCTGGCAAGGCAGGTCCCCATCCCTTGGAAATGTCTTTTGGTCCCAGTGTAACCTTCAGGCCCAGAGAGTGGGTGCTCAGGGCATGGTGCTTGCAAAGCCACCCTCATGGGTGGGGAGTCCCTCTTGGATAGGAGGGAACGTCCTTCATTGGCAGCTGGACTCCTTCCTCTTCATCAGCCTGTCCCCTGGTAGGACCTCCCTTCTGCCCTGCTTTTTTCCTGGCATCACCTCAACCTCTCCTGCTCATTTGGGGATTTTTTTGTTGTTGTTAGGTTTGGGTTTTTTTAGAGTAGGAAGAAGTGATGCTTTTGTGGCTAGCAGCTCTTGGGTTTGTTCTTCCTTCCGCCAGGCTCACTCCACATCAGCCAGTGCTAAGTTTGGGGGCTAATTGGCCTTATTTTTGGTCTCTTTTAAGGCTTTGCATCACACAGGGGGTTATTTGCTGTTGCTGCTGCTTTGCTTATTTGTCTGGAGCAGGGGGTTTGGTTTTCCTTTTTGCCTTCCTCTCAAGAGCCTCTGTAATTGTCACCTCAGGCATCAATTACAGCTCAGCAGTGCTTTTGGGCACTGTCCGAGTTTGGGAATTGCACAGTCCTGGGGAGGGGGTGAGCCAGTATGCAGGGACACCACAGGGTGATGCTGTGGGGAGGGGGCCGGGGGCACCACAGGGATGAGCTCTGGGGTTTCGTAAGCGGGCTGTTCAGAGGTTTGCTGTTGTAAAGGTCTCCCTGCTGAAGCTGAGCTGCATAAACTGTTGGATAATCTGTGTTAGAGGCTTTTCCTCCCTGGCAGGAGAGCTGCTGGATGTCAGCCACATGAGCATTTCATACTTGCAAAACTCTACTTTGCTTCCCAAATTCAATTCAGCCACTCAAAATTCTGCCAATTTTGCAAACAAATAATTGGGGAGGTTTTTGCATAGTTTATTACTAGCAAAATCCTCTTGCATTTTTTTTTTTTTTTAAGTTACCAAAAAGTGCGAAGAATGTTTCATTTCTCCTGAAACAAGCAGAAAACATCCCTTTTGGATTTGGTTTTTCTTCGTGTTTCCTCTGAAAAGGGGGATTTCCATTGCAGCTGTCCCATGACTTTCTCCCTAGTGGACAGAGGCTGGAATGGAGTTCCTTTCCCAGAAGGTTGTCTGAGGATCAGCACACCCAACTCCATTACACACCTGCAGAAGTATCATCGGACACCTTCTCAAAGCATCACTCAGCAGAAAGTAAGAAATGTGCATGTCAGCCGCCTTCCCTTTCATCCTCTGCTGCAGCATCTCTTCAGAAAATCAGGGTAATTAACGTAGCTCTGTCTCGTCCTGCCTAATGCTTTGCATTGTACTTGCCACGTGCTGAGAACCTTCTGCCTGATTTCTGGTTAGTGTAGAAGGAAGGGAAGGAGGGAAACAAGAAAGACAAAATCAGAATGACGTTGTGCAAAAGACCTAAAGTTGCTTCTGAGCTCCCCACCACAGCTTCACATTGAGGCACAGCCCCATGCGTATGGGGGCCAGTTGCAGGGATGCTTGAAGCCCATCTGCCTTGGAAACCGAGTCCTGGGAGTCAAGTGATGGAATTAAGAAGTCAGCCAGACATGCTGTCCACCGAGTAAGATTAGTCCCTGCTAAAGCGTTCCTTAATCCTAGGCGCAATTGAGATAATCTAAGCAGAGATTAACCAGGTCCAGTTGGATTTAAGCTCCCTGCTCCCCTTTTATTTTTGGCAAGAAGAGACTACTACTGCTCTGGTGCCTCGTCAGATGTTCATACACCAGATCCTGCTCAGGAGAACAGGATTTGGAAACAGCGCAGTAGACGGCCTTGTGACAGGAAGAGACTACTACTGCTCTGGTGCCTCGTCAGATGTTCATACACCAGATCCTGCTCAGGAGAACAGGATTTGGAAACAGCGCAGTAGACGGCCTTGTGACAGGTCCCAAGTCCTATGGTTTTATCACAAGTTTTATGATCCAGGTTGGCACTTTATTCCCAGGGCCATGTGTCTTAGATTTCTCTAATTGCATAATAAACCACCTTTTCACTTCCAGATTAAAAAAAAAACAAACAGATTTGGCCTTCAAAATGCGAAGAAAACAATGTCGATGTAAAATTGTCTTCAAGAAAGCCCTTCCCTAGGGCTTTTCCATGAGGTAAATCAGTGATTAGCTCAGGGAATGACCTCCATCAGCCTTCTATGCAGCAGTATTTGAAAAGCTATAGGGTTTGGGAAGAAAAAATACAACTCCATTTCACAAGTCTCCTTTTTACTTTCTGAGCTGAAGGCTCACATGTGGCTGGGGCTGGACATGAGAGATGAAGGCTGTTTTGCTTCTAGGGTCTCCTTGCTGCAACGTTTGGATTTTTTTAAATTAAAATATCAGTGAAGGGACACTGGGTTTATAAAGCTTTGAGAATGTTCTTATTATTCTTAAATATTACAAAAGTTTTGTTTTCAAAATAAAATAAACTCTTTGCCAAAATTTCATACTCTGCCTTTAAGTAAGAAAGAAAAGGAAGAGCACAGGGAATGTTAAAAGTTTAAACTGGTATTCCCAGATCCCTAAAACAGCTCTGTTTTGTTGTGTTTTTTTTTTTAAGAAGAAACATGTAATTTTCAGCCCCTGAACATTTCTGGATCATTTTAAGGTAGGAAGAGCACTGTGGCAATGACTCACACTACTGCATTTCAGTATATCCCTTTGTCATCTCCAGTATAAGATGTTTTGCCTTTTGGCTGAAATGCAACTTTCTCACAGGCACAGGTACACATGCATGTATCTCTGTCTGTGCACAGAAATCATACCCTGTGAGAAAAAGCTAGGTGCAGAATTCTCTTGGAGCTGGTGGCTCTGATGTGCTGTGTCAGGGGCCAGAAGAAGCTTCTGGCACCCCGGGTAGCCCAAGGGGCCATGTCAGAGGGTTGCACTGGGTGCCAGAAGCACTCCTTGGATGCTGCAGGATGTCCCCTCCAGCCTCAGTGCATAGGGGGTTGCTCTGCAAGAAACCATCAGCTCTGTGAAGGGATTCCCCTGGGAGATATGAGGCAGCTCAGTCCTCTCATCGAAGGAAGACCATGCCTGGAGAGGGTAGCTGTAGGCAGGAGTGGGTGCTGACCATACCCAGAGGGGTACCTATGCACCTCTCATCTAACCCAACAGGAGCCTTGTCTTGCCTCACTGTTGTGGTTTCCTGGTGCTGGAAGCCTTCCAGGCTTGTTTTATTTCTTTGGTCTTAATTTCTCACAGCAACAGGCCAGCTGGGTGACTGGGCACCTCACCGTTTAACGAGGAGCCGCATCTCCACGCTGCATCCCGGAAACTTCTGCATAGGTTTTAAAAATAGGGACAGCTTAAAGAGATTGATTTATTTTTCGCTACAAAGGCCACCGCGGCACTAGACTGCAAGATGATTGATCAAATGACCTTTTTTCCCATTTACTGCCCTTCCCAGAAACCTGTCATATCCGTGCACTGCAAATACCTTTGAAGGGATCAAACAGCCATGCAACATACTCAGTGCAAATGCTGCACACCTCCAATTTGTGATGCCTTTAACCAGCCCTCTTAAGCAAAAGGCTGGAATTAGATGTACACTCTCATCAAAGTCTTTTGAAGCTTCTTGTGTGCCAGAAACCCTCTGCAGCATCCCGAACACAGAGCTGCCGATCCCATGGTGCCTACAGGGAGGAGTAAGGATTGCTGCCACCCCATCCTCCTCCTGCCATCCTGCTTCCTATGGATGCATGCTTCACTTCCCCAGTCTTCAGTGGAATGAAGCAGAGGGCATCCAATCCAGGGAAAAAAAACCCATGAGTTTCCCAGGCAGTGCCTTTCCTTCCTTGGGGAGCGCAGCGCCATGGAGCATGGTTATTAACCAGCCAGTCCTGAAGGACACTTTAAAACAAATTAAGAGGGCTGTTCCGCTCCTGCAGCTGATTACAGGCATGCCTGTCTTTTTCTTTTTTTTTTCCCGAGAGTGGAAAAGAACGCTTGGAAAAAAATCTCTAATTTTCCCTTTTTGCCAGATCAGGCCTCTGTGTAATAACAAAACCACGGTGCTCGCCGCTCACTGCTCTCTTTGGGACACCCAGGCTAAGTGAAAGCACGTAAATCTGCAGGAGGCCCAGGGCCAGAGCACAGCTGTCCTGACATGCTATCCGCCCCACACCTCCCCGTTACGGCTTTAGCATCTGAAACGCAGAAGACATGCAGATCTGGAGGTAAGCCCTGGTGGGAAGGAGTCCTGCAGGTCACCAGTTAAGCATTTCAGCCCAGAGCAGATCTCTCATAAGCCACTTTTTGGAGATAAGCTTATCTAGACCCAACAGCTGAATTTAACCCTGAACTTTTGATCTTGATTTTTTTAGCCTCGGCAAGCCTAAAGGTTTCCTTGAAATTATACACACTAGATTTCAGCTCCCCTGCTACAATGGCTCTGCTGCTCCCTTAAAAGGGACCCGAACGGCTGTGCATGACTGCATGATTCAGTAATGCCCTTGGTTTCACAGCCAGCCCGGCAAGTTAGACAGGCCCCCAGCCGGGGAAAGCCTTCGATTAATGACGGTGGGGCTCCAGCGGGAGAGGAGCAGGGATTTTACATGTCCAGTGATAACACATTTGAAGGTAATATTGCACAGGAGTGGATTATAACCCCAGCACTTTGCTATGCAGGCTTTTGGAAAATTGTTTTCGGTGCATAGAAGCAGCTAGAAACACTCGTTCTTGCTGCATGAAAAATGCACTTAGTAATAGTCTTTCTATTGCTGGACAAGCTGACTGCATTGGGGCTGTCAGTGCTGTGACAGACTAGCCAGGAAGGGGTTTGCTAATCAGTTTTCCTAGCATCAGATCAGCATCTGCTATATATGATCAAGGAAATTGAAGAATCTCAATGTTTTTGCAATATTGCTTAGTTGGCCATGAAATATGGGTGGTTCTGAGAGGAACAGCTTATTTCTCCCTCACGAAGATAAAGCAACTTTGGCTAACGATGAAGCATCGCTGCATGATGAAGCCAGCTCGTAGCGGCGCTCTGATGAGGGCAGATACACATCAGCATCCCAGCAGAAGGGAAGGGAGGCGTAAACAGCTTTGCAAATAAGACATTAATATGGTTGAACTACAGAGGGCAGAAGGGATTTCTTTCCTCCTCCTTCACTCCAAAAGCAATATTCAGAAAATGTCTAGGTTCTCACGTTTAGCCAAGAAATTAAATTCCTAGAAATTTAACTGGATGTTTTCTAGCTTGATTTTTCTTCATTATCACACAAGACCAGTCTTTCTGGGCAAGGCAGTTCTCTGGAATCAGGCTGAGGAAACCACTCTCCTGGCCAAGGGGTGGATAAACAGTATTTAAACAGAGCCAAAGTCCCACTTTTAGGAATGATTTGGAGCTCTACTTGCCCATGTCTCTCCTGACACTAGGATCTGAGCTCTGCAGGCTCTCTATCACTTCTGAAAATGTCCCTTCTTCATGTGCCTACACAGGTCTTTAGCACTCCCTTGTTTAAACCTACACAGCAACAAAAAGGTCCTGGGGTCAGCGTGAAGTGGCATGACTTTGTGGAGTTGATGGAGACCAAGAGGATCACAGCAGCTGAAGGCCAGGTCCTTAACCCTCGAGGAAGGGCAGATATTCGCACTACCAGGCATCCCCCAGCCCGCCTCCGCGGTGTGGGAGCACCCAGCTCACATGTGGCTTTTCCTGGCCAAAGTGCTTTCTCAGTTTCTGCCTTGGCAAGACAGCTGTGGTAGCAAATAGGGAGGAATTTGCTTCCTTCCTCCCCTCCCTCCCCAGCACTAGCATTTTCTCCTAAGGGTAAAAATAATAATCCCAGACCCTGCCACATGCCTCCCTCCCCATCCAGCCCAGGGCTGGGAGAGCTACTGCTGTGCGATAGTGGGGCTGGATGTTGTGAGAGTGCTCCCACGGCCACCGTAGCAGAGCTCAGCACTCAAAAGGGCAGGGACAGCCCAGTTTTTGTTGCCCTTGTGAGATTTTTAGGCCGACCACAGGCCCATCGGTTGAGATCCGCACCGAAAAGTGCAAACCTGTTCCTGGGACCGAAGCACATAAGCCTTTTTTATATAAGAGCCCTGTGATATAAGCGGCAGCCGGGGATTTACGCTGTCTTTGAAGTAAATTGCATCCCGGTGCACTATAGCATGAAAGTTAAGATTTACCATTGCCAGGACACTGAAGACCCCGGTGGAAGCAAGGGAATAAATAGCGCGGCGCTCTTCTCACTGCCTTCTGCTGTGCAACTCGGCTTCACAGACCTTCCTCCCCTCTCCACCCCTGCTTCCACTTGCATTGTGTCAGGGAAGCAAATTGGTCACATCTGCATCCGGCCAGAGAGGAACAAATGTGCTGGCTAGGCAGCAAGGAGCTTTCTGAGGGGGGATACCTCAAAGTGAAATGAAAGGCTGGCCATCAAAGCTAGAAAACAGACCAGCAGATGAAAGGAATTCTTTGCTTAGCTTTGGTAAGGCTACTAGGTATTAATAAAAAAAATTTAAAAGCGCGAGAAAACTGGGGCATCCAGAGCAGCACGTTTTTTCCCCCTCCCCTTTTCCTTTGCTCATCCTCTGTCATCAGCAGAGGGGAGGGATCGGCGTCCCCCCATGCTGCGGCAAGCACTGTTTATCTTCACTCCTCAGGACGCTGCCATTAGCAGGGCTTCAGTGTGCCGTGATGCTTCATCATTAGCTGGAAGTGCTTGATCTGGCTGAAGAAGAAATGAGCCGTTCCCCCCAAAGAAACCCTTGCGTTTCATGGCCAGCTGAGCAAATATTTTGAAATATTCCAGCTCTGCAATTTCAGCGGTCAGATAAAACAAAGGGGGATCTGATACAAAAGGGCTGAATTCTTCCATTCACTCTCCAGCAACCCCACCAAAGTTGGTAGCAGTAACGGGGAACCGAGTTCAGCACAGCAGGGAAGCACATGCATAAGTCTCACAGAAAATCCCCACAATCTTTGCAGTTAATCGTGTCCAGTTAATCATGTCCAGAGGTGGATAAGCACTTAGCTGATGCACTGTATCATGACATACAGGCAATTACCCTAAATCAGAGCAGTATCTTCCAGTCCCAAAAGGCTCCATTATGTTTCACCAACTCCTGAAGGGAAGCAAAATCCCCAAGCGGCAGCACTGCGGTGTAGGGAGGATGAAACGGCCAGGTGTTCCTCTGCCACCTCCCCAGCACTTTTCTAACCTCATGAAAAGTCCTGGCAGCTCTTTAAATCCAGGCTGTTGAGATTTACAGCTCCAGACCCTCCGGGCAGCTTGCTGAGTTTACTCTGGGTTTCTCCCAGCTGTCTGAGTCAAGCCCCACAGACAAGGTCTCACAGGGGCTGAGACTTATGGTCTGGACAGTGTTTGGCCTCCTTCTTCTCTCTGACTGCAAATACGTGTCTTCCCCTCTTTTGAGCATGTTGGCCCCCTTCTCCGGCACTCTGCTGAAGCAAAGCTTCTTGTCACCCTTCCATTGCCTAGGGCCAGTGTGGCAGAAGGATGCTCTCCCATGCACACTGATGGACATCCAGAAGGAATTGCAACCTGCTGGGAATAGCCCTACCCCTGCCCCATGCCAGCACCAGCAGCTCAGGCAGCCACTGAGGATTCAGCTCTCAGGGCATCCCAGCTTGTGCTCGTTTGGCATCAGTGAAGAAAAAGGCCCTTGAGGAAGGATGCTTGTTAGCTGCAGCATCTCTCCTGCTAGCCAGGCCCCCATGGCTGCAAAGTTCAGACCTTAGGGAGCTCGGTTCCCCCGCCTAGGGACAGCTTTGATCGCCTCCAGGCATTGAGCTCAGCAGGACCCCTCACTGTGCTGCTCTGCGATTGGAAGCATTTTCCAGCCCACTGCTTGTGAGGAAAACAGAAATACCCTAAAAAGAGAGGTTTCATGGGGAGGGTACGTAATGTTGAGGTGGATGGATCAACGTCTGGGCAAAGGCAAAGGAGAGACCTTCCCGTGTTGGTTACACTGTCTCTAAGACAGGAGCTCCTATCCCAAGAACAGCTTTGGCATCCATTTATAGGATTACAATATTATCACACATTAAGACACAAGCTAAGCCCTATTTTTCATGTGTGCACAGGGGAAAAGGCAAGGCAGGAGGAGGGCCTGCGTATTCTTGTTCAGAAGCCAAAGACTAATGCGCCCAGAAAAGCAAAATTAACCCAAATACCATGATTATGCAGAAAAAAATATCTGCTGGAGAATGTCATTTCAACAGCGATATCCTGCAGTTTTCCGCCAGCGAGAGTTCGAGAGGTGGCATAGTAACAGAGCACATCGGGGCAGGCATTTGACTGGAAGCATTAAATACCTCAGAAAGGTGAATGGCCAAGGTCTTCTCGATAATTAAAATGTGTGCAGTCTTCATAGACCAAGGAAGGGACAGGGCTATTGTTTAAACAGGTAATTAGAGCTGTATTTTAAGCAAACTGAAGGTGGTAACGAGCTGTCTCAGACGGGGAGAGCGGCTCTCCTGCTCTGATTCCAGCATGAATAACCATTGCCCACCTCCCCCCCTGCTGCCTGGGGACAGTGACAGCGCTCCCAGCCCCGCTTCATGGCAACTGCATCTGGTGGGAAAAAAAAAATCCTATTTGATTTCCCATTTTTCACTCCGTGTCTGCTTCCTTCTGCGTTCAGGTTCAAGAGAATTGGCTGAGCCACTTTTTTTTATTAGAGCAGCAGCAGAAAAAAAAATGGGACCCAGTCAAGCCCCAAGGGAAGGGAGGAAATAGCATGAGCCAGCGCTAGTGCCGCTCTCTCTCGCTCTTTCTCCATCCACACAGGAACAGAGAAAGGGCAGCAATCTGGTGGAGCTGGCGTAGAGGCAAGATCAGCCACCCGCCACCTCACATCCCAACCCCAGGCAACTATTAAGTCTCCTTGCCAGCCAAACCCATGTGGAGGAGCCCAGGGGATGTGCCATCATGTCTTTTAGGAGAACCAGGGATGCACATTCTTCTGCCGGGGGGTCCACAATGGACCTAGGCAGGAAGAGACCCAAACTCCCTTCTGTGCTGTGGATGGGGCCAAGGAGGCATGCTCCTCACCGCCACCACTGCCCTGCTTCCTGCAAATGGCTAATCCCTTCCTTGCCTCCCTCTCACTGCTGGGTCCTGATCAGGTTTCCACGTTAGCTGGAGGGGGGAGATGCCGACTTCTAATTAACCCCCTTGTACGCAAAACCAGAGAAAACAATCAGACCCGGGGGAAGGCAAGGAGGCGCCTTTGCACCATCAACACAGTCTCACATGAAAAATATATAAGGGCTAGACATCAGCAATGAGGAAACAGGAGAGTACAAAGAACTGTGCTCAGCTGCCTGGCTTTGCAGCACACATTATCTGAGTTGCTCTGACAGGCCAAAAAAATGCCTAAACCAAACCACTTCAAACTGCAAAGGGCTTTGGGAGCAGCCTTAAAACCAGGCCTGTGGGGAGCAGCTGGGCGAGGGCACACTCCTCTGACATAGAGCAGGATGAGGCAAAAGCCCCTGGAAAGCAAAGGGCAGGACACATCTGGGAAGAGCTCATGGTTGTGTGCTGGCCACAGCGATCATCTGACACTCTGGTTTGTTTGCAGCTTGGCTTCAGAAGCCAGGGTCAAAGTTTTGTGTGGAAAACTCAGGATGAATTTTTGCTCTGTATTTTGCTCCAGAGTACTACTTCAGAGAAGACTCATGACAGCAAGCATGGAAGGGCCAGCCTGTTTTGAACCTGGCATCTCCTACCCCTTTGGGAGTAGAGTTGTATGACAAGGCACAACACAACGAAAAAGGACACCCTCACCCCTTGAACAAGTCACCACACTCAGAGTCACCTCTTTGACAGTCAAGGAGGGTTTTGGCCAGTTCCCTGAAGTAGATTTGCTTGCTTACATTTTTTCTTAAATGCCAGACTAACTTATGATAGTGACAATACCTGCAACACACAGAAATCTTCTTTCTCCTTTCCACTAGAAAGGGTGGGAAAGAAGATGAGTGAGAGTATCTTATTGCCGATTTTCACTGCCCACACAGTGCTGCATGAGCTTCAGAAATAATTTCTATTTCTTGTGAGTCTCGGGATATCAGGAGGTTTTTTGGCCGCCCCAGCTCCCAGAGTCTTGCAACAATGTGAAACTGTCACTGTTCTCTTGTCTTCTCTAGACCTACTTCCTGCAAGAAAGCTGTTAAAAAGTTGATGATGGAAGGAAAGCAGGAGGAAAACCTCATCTGTAGGGTCTGGAGGTGCTCAGCACTGCTCTCCAGCCAGGGCTGCCGTTCAGGGTGCTGGCAGGATGAAAGCCCACAGCACTCTGGCTGCTTCCATGGCAAGAAGTGGGAGAGGATGTGAGGTTAGCTTAGGTCTGGATGAAACTCCTCCTCCTGCCTTCCTGACTAAAACATCCCTTCAGTATCTGTCTCATAGCTGCTGGTGTGTCAGAAGCTGTGAGTGCCTGAAGAGGCTGCCGGGGATCTCACCCGCAGCCCACGGGAGCCGGGGGCTGAGTGTCTGGTCGGCGGGGAGCTGAGTTTCGTGGGGTTGGGCTGCACCCCTGGAGCATCTCACAGCTCTGCCCCAGCATGGCCAGGCAAACACTGGGCTTTTCCCTGGAGAGGTGACAGCCTCGGCACAGCACGGAGCAAAACAGCTCCATCCTCTGACCTCCACCGTGGGCTGACTTTTAAACAGCTCAGAGCACAGACGCCCCAGTGACTCATACTGCGAAACTGGGGATTTTNTTTTTTTAAGTAGGAGCGCTGCTCCATCAGTCAATCGCTTGAAGAGCTGCTCTAATCTGGCACCCAGTTGTTTCCCCAGCTGCCGCTGGGTCTGAGCTCTGCTGTGGGCGGCTGCTCACGCAAGGGAAGGGGCGCAGGCACCCCTGGGAGGAGCAGGCCGCAGGGGAGGGCCTGGCTGCCCGGCCCAACAGCAGCACTAAACATGCAGGCATTAAAAATATCTCAGGGTCACAGGTGATTGCTGGACAATAAAAACGGCTTCGGGAGGCGATAACGGGAGGGACGTGTCCTGGCGGCAGGCGAGCAGCCTGCCAAGGCTGGCCTGGCCACGGCGGCTCTCTGCAAGCCATGGCCACAGCCGCCACCGCTCAGTAATGAATGTGGTGTGACATTTACACCTCTTTCCACTGTGGATTTTAAATCGCTTCACAAAGGTTGCTTAATAGCACTGTCCCCTTCCTCTCTTCCTCTCTCTCCCATCCCTTCATATTTAATAAAACAAATAAGTGGCTTGCCTCCCATCACACGAGAAGGCTCGGCTGAGCCAGCAGCAGAGCGCAAGGCCCCCACCCCTGTCTCCTGCCCTTTAGCCCCTATAAGCACTCCCTTTTTTCCACGAAATCCGAGAATGGGAGCTGTGCCACAACAGCTGTTTTTAAGTCGACAAGGACGTTCGACTGAAAAAGAGGTTTGCTTTCAGCAAGGAGCCTTGATTAAAACTGCACTGCCTCCCAGGCACTGCAAGTGGCTGCGGGTGTTGTGGTGAGGGAAGTGGGCGTGATGCTCCCCGTTCTGGGATAGAGGTACCCAGCAGCATGAAGAGGTTTTCGTGTAGCTCCAGCCAAATACATGTCTCTGGGCTGTAGCTCCTCTTTTCACCCCTTTAGCACAAGCATTTCCATATTTTGTCTCACACATGCATGCATGCATTCGTGCCTCAGCCTGCGTTGCTGCCACCAGACTGCTCCTCCAGCTGCAACCTGTGTAACCTGAGCAGAAAGCATGTCCTGCCCGCACAGCCCCTCAGTTGCCCTCCTGCCCCTCTGTTTCACCTCCTGAGGTCTCTTCAAGTTGGGACATACACAGCAGCAGTTCCAGCCAAGGACAAAGAAGCAGCACATTCGTTTTGGAAAAAGCCCATCCATAAAGTCATAGAATGGTTTGGGTTGGAAGGAACTTTTAAAGGTCATCTAGTCCAATCTCCCTGCAGTGAGCAGGGATATCTTTAACTAGATCAGATTCCTCAGAGTCCTGTCCAACCTGACTTTGAATGTTTCCAGGCTTCTACCACCTCTCTGGGGAACCTGTCCCAGTGTCTCACACCCTCATTGTAAAAAATTTATTTCTGCCTTATATCTACTCTAAACCTACATTATTTTAGTTTAAAACTGTTACCCCTTGTCCTACCACACCAGGTTGTGTGCAGTCCAGAAAGAGACTTCGGAGGAGAGAGAGGTTACAGCAGGAAAGGAGAGGACCTTCCTGTACTTTTCTAGTCCAATTCTTGGACTAGACTCTGCAAGTGTTTTTAGCATGTCCTCACAGTGTATACACTGGCTTGCAGCACATCGTGATCTTTTTCTTCTTGGTGGGAAAATCAGGATTACTCAAGGCACTCCATGCACATATGCAGTCACACATGCACATATACACATGTGTATGCACTGGTGCTGCCTGTAGCAATGTATTTGGCTCTCAAAAGTCATTCACACCAGTTTGCTCCACCAGGCTGGACCATTCTGCCTTGTCTGCCAGCACGATGTCTGCTGAAACAGCTGGCATCCCCCAGGCAGCAGACAAGCCATTGCACCCCAGCCACAGAGCTCTCCAGGAGCTCCAGGTGAACCTCCTGCAGTCCTGGATTCAGGCCACTGCATCTGCAGGTGATGAAGCCTGAGACCCAGGACTTGCTTTGACATGCTCACAGAAGCTCTTGCTCGAAGGCACTTGTGTTCCCCATCATCTGGCATCTCCTGAGCACAAGTGGCTCCCTGCCAAAGGGGAGGAGAGGCAGACCTGTGCCGATGGGGCTAGGTCACTCTCTACCAGGCCAAACAAGAGAGTCCCAGCCAGATGGAGCCAGGAGAAAGCACTACCAAGTTGTTGGCCAACTTAGGATGTGATGTTGGCTTCACAGGAAGCTACTTGGCTGCCTCTCCCTGAATCAAGATTCAGTGATGCCAGGAGACAGGCACAGCGGGGAAACTGAAAGCAAAAAATGGCAGAGTGGATGGCAACTCGACATTAATTCATTTTTACCATATGTCTGACTATTCATTACACTCTACCATTCTGTTCTACAAGACTCCTGGGGGTCTTCTGTGCCATTTTATGGCTAGCGAGGTTCCTCTTTGCTTGTGGCAACGTGTTACCACACGCCCAGGCTAATGGCTCATGAGGTTCTGCAGCAGAAGCAGCCCCATCCCAGGCACAGGCAGCTACGGGCAGTGCTCCGGCACTCATAGCCCATCCCCAGCACACCATGGTCCTGCCAGGTCACCTGGCACAGGGGTCTGTCCCCCAGGAGCACGTGCAGGCAGATGACACCTGCTACAAAAACTCTCTGGCACCTGTCGAGAGAGCCCCACTGAGAAGCAGAGGGGGGCTTTTATGAATTTGCAAATTATTCTGTATTTCTCTGCGGTCTCCCTTCAGAGTGTGTTCCTGGCACAGGACCAAGACCCGGCTCCAGCAGCAAGCGTGACTCATCCTGGCAGGCAGCGGTCCGGGAGGGGGAGGATTGCCCAGGCTGTGAAGCGAACGCCACGGCTTTTCCGTGTACACTGTCTGCAGTGGCAGCAGCAGCTGTTTCTCCTTGTAGGTGGGAGGGTCGAATTAGCAGCCCTCTTGCCTGGATCCAGCTGTCCACTCCCCCATGTGCTGTTGTGGCTTCTCACCCTCGCTCGCATCACACGCACACAAAGCAGCAGTGAACTGCCTGCTCGGCTGCCTGCACTCTGGTCTCTATAGCACCGAGGCTGAGCTCCTGTCTGGAGTCTGAACAAGACCCCTGTCTTCTTTAGGCAACAAGACCCTGGACCAACTCCTCGTGGATCAACCCTCCTGAGGGTCTTCAAGGGGAATCGGAGGGCATTCTGCACAGGGAGGTGCAGGAGTCTCTCTGGATGTCAGTAAGAAAGGCACAACAGCAGGTAGCATAATAATAAAATTGCTTCATTAATAAGATAAAATAAAGAGAGGAATAAAGAGATAAAGTATTTCTTACGTCCCTTCAGATGCTAGGAACCTCACTTAGGTGCAGCATTGGATGGCCTCCAGATGAATAGCCAGCCACAGCACAGACCGTAGATTCCACCATTGAGGAGTTGGGTCTCCCTCCTATACCATGGTGCCTTTAATCTTGTGCAACAAACAAAATCACGTATCTTCTTCTGATAGGTAGGGAAGTTCTCTCTTCCACGAATCCCACCGGAGCGCAACACCAATGGAAAGAGGCATCTCAGTATGTTCTCTTACGCTGATACGTACATCGGGCTGCAGCCCCCCCAGTTCAGGGCCCAGTAGAGCAGAGAGGGCTCCTCAAATACAATGTCTTCCACAAAGGTCCCAATAGGGAAAAGACCCTTATTTTTCTTTCTGTCAGACATGTTCTTTTCCTCTAAGTTTATGTGCCTGCTAGTGACCACAGACTGAAGCCCAGTCAATGGAGTTGCTGTCATTGCTTCCCCCAAGGGGACATACTATTAAAATCATTGGTATTTCTCTGCCTAAAACACAAGGTCAAAGTTTGCCTTCACAGTTTTATTTCATTCCTTAAATTAGAGCATCAAATCCTCTTTGGTTTCTCCATGTAATACCAGTGATAAAAAATTGCTTTAATGTGTTATTGCTCTTTCAAGGCATGCCAGGTGGATATACTTGCAGAAGGACTAGCATGGACTTGGTACAGCAGTGACCTCTGAAGCACAGGTACACACATTTCCTGGAGCACCCTGGGGATACAAAGATGTTGCCTGATGTGAACGACCACTCACTGACAATCAAGGCTTCCTGCATCTGCTTCTTTTGCCATCAGAGATAAAATACAGCTACCTTTAGTCTGACATTCCTAAGACCTGGAGAGAAGCATCCGAGCAGCTGCGTGGGAGAAGTCCCAAAGGCTGTACAGGGAGATCTGACTCCCAGTCCTACAGTTGCAAGCCATTCAAAGCCCGAAACACACATGCTTGACCAAATAACTGATGCTTTTGGTGTTTTTCCATCCCTAAGGCCACCTGATAGCCCACTCCTGGAAGACTTCTCATATCCCACTTCCACTTTGCTGAAGCATCTGGTCCCTGATAGCTGCACTCTTTCATGGCCAGTTTTCCAAACAGTCAGTGTTTTCCTGCAGACAGCTTTCATTTGAGATCCCCATTCTGTGCTAAACCAGGAACTGGGGCAGGGTTGAGGGGGGAAAAGTATTTCAAAAACAGTATTTATATCATGCACTCAGATCCAGTCTTCTGGGGCACTAGGACAATCTCCAGAAAAGGGGAAGAAGGCTGCAGATATTCCCCTTAGTTTACCTGGGAAGCCAGAAGCAGATTTCCCCTTATGCTCTGTTTGATTTTTGCAATATTGCCTCCAGAGAGGAACAGCTTTTCCTTCTGTGGGAAAGGAAGCGTCCCTGTCAGATGCTTCAGGAGCCTGACTATTTTTTTCCTTGGTTTTTTTTGGTTTTTGCATTAATCTCCCACACGGCTCCTTGTGGCTCCGTGCCTCATGATGGCAGGCAACCCTTTCGGCGGCGTGCCAGTGGTACGAACCAGCAGCGCTACCTGGCAGAGCCAGGAAATCACTGCTGAGGCTTGCAGGGCTGGGAGGCTGGCGGCTGCCCGCAGCCAGGCAGGGGTCTCCCCACTTTTCCTGACAGTAGGACAAGAGCTGCTGATATGCCCAGAGAGAGATTTACTCATCCAGCATTCTCCCTTTTCCAGTTCGAAAAATGTTCATCAGCAGCCTGCAACCATCTCACGTTTATTTAATTGAATGAATGAGTTTCACCGAGAGGCGCTGTGAAAATTCCACATCTAAATCGGTATTTGCGTTCATATTGGCACATTTCCTAAGGAACCTGAAATCATTTATGTTGCTTTATTGGCTGCCTGCTATAGCTAATTAACAACATGAATTAGCATGGAACAATCCCAAATTCTTTTTTTTTTTTTTCAGTTTTGTCCCTGAGATTGGAAGATATCAAGTCACATACACAGTAGAATGTGTATGATACATATGATATATGTGTGTGATGCACATACACCAAACACAAACCTAAGCAATCAGAGATAAGAGCTTACTGACATTAATCTGCTTCAAATCATTGTTCAAACTACTTGAGAGACAAACACGCATTCAGTGACCGTGCAGAGCATGCGGTTCCTCGGCTGACACAACATAGAAAGCTACTGAAATAAATGATCACTAAATTCTTACCAAACAGACACACAAAAATAGTGGGTCAGAGAGGTGATGAACCCCAATAGCCACTAGGAATATAGGAAAGGATCACATCACTTACTTCTTCCAGTGGAGTAACAGTAGTAAGACTAATTAACAAATATCTGAGCAAGACTTTCATGAAAGGTCTGTTCCCAAGGAAGACTCCTGCTCCCAGAGGAGCCACTGTGGAGCAGCCCTAAAGCCAGCCAGGGGATTTGTAGGGCAGCATTGTGGGTACGTGCAGACGAAGCTCGTGCTAGCAAGAGGGAGACTTGCAGTTCCTGCTGGAGACCTCACCAGAGGGAAGCAAAGCACCTAAGGGAGGCAGGACGGTGAACACGGTAACCAACGTGACACAGAGCTGGGACAGGCTCTGTATTAAAAGTGTCTCTGCTAGCTCCTTGGAAACAACCGAGAACTGAAAGCATCAAAGAAATAAAGCTGTTGCCAGCTGGAGGAACAATGGACGAGCCAGAGCTATCTTTAGCTCACGGGATTAAATTCAAATTGCAAAAGCAAAGGCCTGTCTGGAAGAAAAGGCCTTCCCCGCACTACCGAGCACCAGCATAAGTGCACAGCACCAGCAAGCATCCGCAGCCCCTTTGTCATCCCCTGTCACACCCTTTCCCAAAAGAAGGGTAAAAGGAGAGCCAGAGAGGAAGGGGAACCTTTAGGAGAGACTGCAGCTCTCCTAAAAGACCAAATTTTTCCCTGGGAGTGATGCTCTCTGGTAGGTGCGGTGCCTCGGTGGCAGCAGCCCCACAGACTTTGCATCGGTAGCCATCCAGCTGCAACCACATGGACCTCAGCACAGGCCAATTTTTCCTGCTTCTTATTCAGGGACAGAGGAGCAGGCAGCAGCTGGATGCACAAGCAGTCAGCACAGCCTCCTGCAAAATCATCAAGGGACTTGTCATGGCTCCAGGACAGCAGCGTGGGGCCTGGTTCACAAGCGATTCTGAGTTTGATGGCAGATGATAAAAGCTGACCCGGTGTATACCACTTTCCTCTTGACACCTTCAGGCTGGGTGGTAGCTTGTGTCTCCTCAATCTACAGACAGTGGCTCTGAATCCCTGGTCCACCAACAGCTCCTGAGGGTCCCTCACAGCACAGCAGTGGAAATCAAGTCCTCAGCAGCAGTTTTCAGGCTCTGCCCCTTTACTGGAATTCTGTACAAACTTAAAATTAAAAAACAGTCCAGCATGGCTCTGTGGCAACCAGGACAAAGAGGAGGACTGCCAGGAACACATCCTTGCTGCTGCCCTCTGAAAGGGGGTGTTGATGTGCAAGCCTAAGACAGATTTGGCTGGTTTAGGTTGCATTAAAGGACAAATTGTCTCACCTTTAAGACACTTCAAGATGTCTTAAAGCATTGCCTTGCATTAAGATGTTAGCTAGAGAGTGCTAGCTAAGGGGCTGACAGCTTACTTAGGTCTGACAGCACACATCAGGCTGGCTGACCACAGGGTACATCTGCACCATGCCCTCCAGATATCTAAGCTCACACTCAGCCAGCTCCCGCTGCTGCCAGCTGCCAGCTTGGCCAATAATCCTGCCATGGAGCACAGGACACAGTCCCAACAGACTTCTGGGCCATGGCAGCTACAGCACTTCATTCATTTCAGCATGCTACCTCGAGGAGACACGGTCCCTGAAATAGCCCAGTGTTGCTTTTCATAGTTGTTGGTATGTATGGGGGGTAGTGACTTTTAAAGAGTTGGTAAGAGTAGAAGATTTGGGGTGAAAAAAATAAAAAGTTGACCAATAATTGCATAAGAAATTGAGCACAAGTTTGACTTTCTCATGTGCTCGTGTTATAAAACAGTTGTAGGTAGGTTATGTTGGTCTCTTTTCCCAAGTAATAAGTATAGGATGACAGGAAACGGTCTCAAGTTATGCCAAGGGAGGCTTAGATTGGACATTAGGAAACATTTCTTCACCAAAAGGGTTGTCAAGCATTGGAACAGGCTGCTCAGTGAAGTAGTTGAATCACCATCCCTGGACATATTTAAAAGATGTGTAGATGTGGCATTTAAGGACATAGTTCAACAGTGGACTTGGCAGTGCTGGGCTAATGGTTGGGCTCTGTGACCTTAGAGGTCTTTTCCAATCTAAATGTTTCCATGATTCTACGATTCCTAGCCATCTCTGGTGGCACAGAGAGCTGGGTAGCAGAGGCTAAACCCACAGGGCTGTGGGCAGTGTGGCTGGCCCTGCTCACACAGTGACTCACACTCAACTAAGTGATGTACTAGGTCACTGTGGCCCCAAATAAAGTGGCTTTGAATCTGGCTCCTGCAGTACCAAATTGGAAAAAAAACAAGCTGCAAGTTAGGGATCACAGCCACCGCAAAGAGAGAGCACGGGAGGCTGGTGCCTGATAACTTGCTTAATGAATTGCAGGCTTCTGAGCTGGTTCATTCGGCTGGGGAAATCCAACAAACACCTCACACCCGAGCGCTAGGAAATTGGTTTAATAGTCTCAATACCCGTAATGAAACACCACCGGGGAGCAGAGGTCCCAGCTCTCACCTCCATGTGCAGTTTTCATGTTATAAAAAAACCAACTTCTCTCTGATTCCACCAAGTGTTTCGAGGTGTTGTTTTAGAGCCAAAACAACGGTTTTTAATGACAGTGTAAATGACAGTCGCAGAAGATCAAGCATGCAGCCGTCCAGCTAGGGCTATGTGCAAAGCCTGCCGGCAGTGCAGTGATTTTTAACTCCATGCTGCAGTCATCTGCGTTTTTATGTTTGTTATTTTGTTTTTAAGCAGTCGCTTAGTAGTATCTGGAGGGCATTTGCTACTCTAATAGTCAGCCTGTATGTGTGTGAAAGGAAGGGCTTGAACAAGCAACTGAGCTCTTCTAGGAGGAAAATAAAAAAAAAGGAATTCCTGCTGGCTGTTGCAGTGCTGAAGCTGGGGGAGAAGGCAGGGAAAGCTGCACCTCTGCCCCAACTCTGCTCGCTGAAAGAGAGAAACAATGTGAGGAAAGCCTCTCCGCAGCCAGGCAAGCTGCTGCTTCAGCAGCATCCAGCTGACACAACCTCTGTCCTTGGACCGCCAAGGCAGACGTGCCAGCGCGTGGGGGGTTAACGGCGAAGTTATAACTTCAGCTGTTAAAATTCATGAGGTGTAAAATACAAATTGCACCTGGTGGATGAGCTGTCTTTAAAGTTTATATATTACTTTCCCCTACCCCACTCTGGTTCAAACCACTGTTGGCACAAGCTAATTAGAGCTCACCAAAGGGGGAAGCGTGGCCTCGGTGGGGCGGCACAGGTTAGATGGGGGGCCAGCCAGGGCCCGACCAGACATTGTTTATAGGTGTTTGGCTACAGGAAGCCAGGGGAAACCCATGCCCTATGCGTGCATGAACAATCACAGATCAGAATTAATCGTTTACTCTCATTTCTTCCTCTTTTCTAACTTCTCAGTTTGAAAGATACCAAGCACTGCCTTTGAAGTTTATGCTCTTTTGTTCAATTATTCCCACAGCTCAATTTAAGTAATTTCCCTATTAAAAAACCACGAACAAAACATTATTTAAAAGTTCCCACCACAGTAAATGTTTTGCCTTTTTTTTTTTACAACAAAATCCAATCTCATTTTTTATATGCACCGTACAACTTGTCACACAAACACCTTCCAGAGACAAGCTTTTTGCATTTTTGCTCATACTGTTCCCTTCTCCTCAATACTGCTACTTTCACCATACTAGGCAGAAGGGTGGGGAAGTGAAAAAAGGGAAGGTACTGACATCCATATGGTAGCACCATCCCCATCTGTAAGGACTTCCCCATGCCCTAGGTGACCCTATGTATTTTCACCCAGAATTCAGTCTCCGAGAGGATTTTACTTACATAATTCTTTCCCCACCCAAGAAATACTTAGGCATCAGAGATTCAGTACAGAAAAAAATATGTAAATATCCAGAGCAAGGAGAATGAGCTTCAGCTTATGCATAGCTGACTGAATTGAACACAAACAATGATTGAGAATAGGATGGGCTGGAAGAGGAAATTTAAATATTTATCCTAAACGCTCTTTCTTTGCATTTCTTGAAATAAATTACTCCCAGCAATTGCAGGCAGAGATTGTTGATTAATTCCAGCAAAGGCAGAGAGATGGGAAAAATTACTGTACATCGTCTATTTCTGAGTTTCAGACGGCACTTTTCATTTTCCTTTGTAGTCTTTGTGATTGGGCTTTTTGACTCCAGGGTGATTTGTAGGCGGTTTGCAGAGGAGTTTGCTGCTCACGTCATATGTACAGATATAGATAGCAAAGCACCGTCACACGGACTGTATGAGTAGGAAGCACTTTTCATCTAGGGGGGTAGAAACACAGGCTATAACCTAGCCAGAAGATGCTGGGGTGAGCAGCACAGATGCCCTGAAGAGCTGTCTGCTGGGAGGGACCCAGGCTAGGTCTGCTTGCACCCCGAACCCTCTCTGCCACCAGCAAAAGCAGTGAGCAACGGGAGGAGAAGTTGAAACCAGGATGCTGTTACAGCTGGTTGAGCCTCGGCTGACAGAAATGCCCTCGGGCCACTGGCAATCAGACATAAATTAGAGCAGTTGTGAAGCTGCTTTGGTTTATACCTGGGCATTGGTCCAGCCCCAGCTGCCTCAGTGGCAGAAGAAGGTCTTAAAGCAGCCTGTCCTACCTCGCACGCCTGGCCCAGCATCGTGCACAGGCTGCCTGGGCAAAGGGGCCTCCCTGTCCCACATAAGCCTTAGTTCTCCCTCTGCTGAAACAGGTCCACTTGTGTTAGAGTAGCAAACCACAGATGGGTTGTGCTGGTATCTCGACGGCTTTAAGGAGGCTGCATTAGTTAGCCAGGTCTAAGCTATAGGGGATGTCGCAAGTAAGGTGCTGTGATTTACTCGGTGTGGATTCGGAGAGGGAAACTGTCCACACAGCTACAGAAAAAGGTGCTTTGTAATTTTTTTTCCGGCCTCAGGAGTCAGAGCTGAGCTTTGCACACCCCCTGAAACTCCATGAGCAGCTGCGCTGTGATGCACATAATGAAAAACTGAAACGGCTTAAAAAACACTGCCATGCAGGCTAATCCCTCTGAAACCAGGAGAAAATCTAGCTAAGGTCTCACTTGGCCGCTCCCTCCATGCCCCGTGACCGCTTGCTCGCTGCCCCGAGCACATGTCGGCCCAGCCGCGGAGCAGCAGCTGTGCCGTGGTGTGCTTGGCAGAGGCAGAGAGCTGAAAGCAGCTCCCTGGCACAGCCGGCGTCTGCAGTCCCCCCTCCCTTTGCAAGGGGATTTTCTCACATGCCAGGTCAAACCACCCCTTGCGTGGCCTGCGGCACCTTGTTCTGTGAACACCAAGCAGAGACTTTGAAAGCAGCCTAAAGATGCAGGAGAATTTCAGTCCCTGTCCTTGAAGCCCCTCTGCCACGGGAGGCACCTTGCAGCCCAGCTGCCATAGCAGCACACCAGGGCTCGCACAGGCTGGGCAGCTCTTGCCACTGCTTGAAGTGGTGCAAGAGGGGACAGGCGAAAGAGTCACCATGCTGAGGGTGCTGCAGGGTCTCACTTCTGCCTCCCTCCTCAGGATTTGGCCAAAGACCAGGAGTCACTGCTGAGCCCCAGCGGGTTCATGTGCTGCCTGCAAGGGAGCCAAGCCAGAGGCTGAATTTCACTACTGTGAGATCTGAGGCTCCAGCAGAGAACATTGGAGGGGCTCTGCAAATTTGGAAAACTAGAGGCACAGGCAACAGAGCAGGTACATTCTGCTGGCAGGTCTGCTGGCCAGCTTGTAGGAAAGCAGTAGCACACACACTATAACTGATCCAGAGGATGGCTGGAAGGGAAACAGAACGCCTTCCTTTTCTCCGTTGTCACTGGGCTTCAATGAAAGCCATGCTGCCATTTGCAGCCAAGACTTTGCAGGCAGGGCCGTTGCACACGGGGTCTGCAGGCAGTAACAGAACACATCGTGACACAGATAAAATCACGTCCCAGTAGCTGAGACTTTGCAGTGTGAAACAGATTTCCCGCTCTCCCACAAAACATTACTGCCTCTTCAGTGAATGTCTCACTAGTTTCTCCTTTGGAAGGCATTTCTAATGCTTCACTCTGATCTAGTTTTCTTTCCTGTAATCAGGGACAGAGAGACCCTGGGGTTTTCTGCAAATCCAGTCAGAGACCTCTCTGCATCTGTGGATACCCTGTGGGGTGTGGAAGCTCACCCTGCTCTCTTACACCAAACACTATCCCGAAGGCAGTGAATCCTTGCAAAGTTGCCTACAGCACATAGCAGAAGGAAAGTCTTTTCATTTTGGCCAGAGCTTTGAACCGCTTTGGTAACATTAGCAGCACACTAGGGCCAAAGCATTACTTTCCTTGTTCTTCAGTTGTCTTGGTGCTTTGAATAAACAGCTGGATAGACTGGAGATGTGATCAAAACATCCCCACACTGGACACCAGCACCATCACTAATATACTATAAGCCAGACTTCCTGGCCTCTGCCTCCATTCAAAAGCCTAGGACTGCTTTTCCACATCAATGCTATCTGTTGAGTTATCCAACGTGGAGAGCCTGCTGTCAGCATGGGCTGAGCTCTTCTGCCTTCCTCACAGCCAGCTGTGACTAGCTCCAGACTCACGGCCTTTGCCTCCTCCTCCAGAGAAACAAGCATTAGACACCAAGCATTAGGAAATTAAAGCATAAAGCACTAGGAAGCCCCCCAAGACATCTCCATAAAGGGAGCTATGTCCACAGCAGCTGTCTGGTTAAGAGGTCAGAAAGGAAGACCTAATTTTCTGGCCTGGGCGACCTTCATTTCCACATCAGGACAAGACTGTGCTAGCTGTAGCTACGGGGTGGCAGGCAGTGGGTGCGAGGTATGTCTGGGCTCTGGTGCCATGTGAGCGCAGGCAAGTGGCACCAAGCATGGGCTTTTGAGAAAGCAGCCCTGGTTGCCCAGGCTGCGAGAGCCAGCAGCCGGTTGAGAAGGTGCCCGGCACAGTTGGGGAGCCAGCAGTCACTGCCTTCCCATCAGCGTTCCTCGCACATCCAGCGCCAGTAAGGCTTAGTACTGTTAGCACCGGGACTTAAGAGAAACAAGAGGCTATTAAACCGCTAGCAGAGCCTGGGGGGAAAGAGTCTTGCTGGTTCAAGATACACAGAGGGATTTTAAAACCCAGGCTTAGAAATAAAAAGCAAAAAGAGGTTGCTCGCAGGCAGCGCTTTTCAAGAAACCTGCGATGTAGTGACCACCTGAGGTTAATCCAGGCAGAGTGGGTGGCAGGCATAAGGAATTACTTGATTGCGGGGGATGGACCAGCTGAATAAGGGATTTATTTGTGAGAAGGGCAGAAAAGGAGGGCTGGAGGAGTAAGCAACTTGGTGGTGAGCCTTTTCACAGCAAGTGATTAACCACAGCTTCTAATGAGGAGAGAGAGCCTAAAGCCGACTGCTTTTTTTTAAAGCCATTTTGATAACATTGGCCCCGATGTAATAAGCTATTTGTTTGTGCCTACTGGCAAGGACAGCAAGTCGCTACTGAACATAATCCTCTAGACCCGGCGCCGTCAGCCCGTTTAGAAGTGTCAGCAACAGCATCCAAAAGGGGCCGAGGCCCCACCACAACAACCATCCCAAGCACTATTTAAATGCCTCAAGCTCTTTTGTGCTCTTTCTTTCTGCCCTCTCTTTACCCTATTCTTCTCCCTCCCCAAGCCGCGGTGGGGCTGCTTCCCAGCCCTGTGCCCCTGAGCTGGCCGGGAGGCTCAGGGCAGGCTGGCCCACGGCCTGGGATCCCCGAATGACCTTCGAATTGCGTCCCTGCCAGTTCACTGAGCTGCCCTTTCTGATAAGCGTCACTGCTGGCGAAAGCAGGCAGATTATTGATGGGGGAGCACAAAGAGGGGCAGAGGGCCGGGGAGCTGGTGGGAGGGGGAGGCAGATCAGCCCGCCTGCCCTGGATATTTGAGGAGGCTTGCCCGCTCCTTTGCAATGAGGGGTACTTCTGGGAATCTGCATTTCTCTGATAATTTTGTCGAGTACACACGCTTTCTTAAAATAGCATGAAAACATCACAAGCAGCGCAATTAAGTGCAACCCGAAGAACAGGCTGAAAACAACAGTGAACTCGCAGCCCCAGCCAAGCCCTTTCAACCAGCAACGCTATGCTCCTTTAAAGCCACAGATTCACAAAAAAACGCCACTTTTTTATAAACTCCACTTGCTACTTCAGTGCCAAATCAGTCTTTTTTCAAAGGTACTCAAGATCGCCCCCAAACTCAAAAATACCAAAGCCCCGCCTGCTTTCCCAGCATGTCAGACCCACTACTGTCACAGTGCATACAGGGAGCCCAACATCACAGAGAGCTGCTGGTGGGACAGGGGCGCCTGGACCAAATCACCGGCAAGCAGAGGGACCACTTTTATACCTCTCTCAGGGGTACAAATGACAAAGCTGTTTGTGTTTTGCCTAAAGTGCTGATGCTGGGTCAAGTCAGAGGCTGGGTGGCTCTGAAGTGAGTGGACACTGGGAGTGGCAGTAGACTATTAATTATTATTTATAGTACTGGGATTCCTTCTACAGCAGTTTCTGCAGCCCTCGCCTTTGGGTATGTGCCATGTCTGGCAGGTAGGTGTGACAAAACTCACAGGAGATGGAGGTCTTTGTGTGAGAAGGGGCACACTCAATTTCCTTCTCTGAATTTTGCTACTTGGATTCCCTGTTGCAAAACCAAAAGTCAATTGGTTGTGTACCTCTCAGTTCAAAATCTGCTAAAGGCATGCAAAATACACCATGCCTCCATCTGTACACTTGAATACACAGCGCCTGATTTGCCTGGAGACTTCGCACATACACTCACACATAATCTCTGCCTCTGTGAAGAGCTGCCCATAGGCCCCGCTCTTGCTCTAGCTCTCTGATAATTCCTGTTATATCCCTCCCTTCTCCAAAGGCTCTCCCTTTTTTTGCTGAATCCCCCTGTACTTCATTCCCTGTCCTCTTGGGATGAAGCACCACTTCATTTTAGAGTGCTTCCAACTTCCCAGCACTGATGGACCCGCAATCTGCAGGACCTCCATGAAAAAGGGTGAGTGCAAAACAACTTGCTGAGTGCCAACTTGCAAGTTGATGGAACCTGTCCCCTGGCCTCAAGTCAGGGCAGGAGGCAGGAGATTTTTTGCTTTTAAAGGCAGCTTTGTCTAAAAAGTTGATTTGCATTTTGTGCCACTTAATCCCATAGCCATGGCCAGGGAGAACAGCACAGCCAATGCCATGCCAGTCAAGAGACTCAGCGCCAGCAGCCTGGATATAAATAGGCCTGCCCGACAGCTGGTGGGTCTCCACCCTTCTTTCCTTGCATGAACTTGTGGTTCCTGTTAAAGTTGCAAGATTATTTGAGGTCTGGCTGGAAAGGAGCAGATGTTCTGCCAATGACACTGAAAGCCCTGTGCCGTACGGCAGCACAGACCTCCCAGGGCTTCCCCCTTGCACACACCAGCTAGCAGGGACGGTTTGCTATAGGCTTCCCGCTCCTGAGGAAAAGAATTCCCACAACAAATTCTCATTAACAAATTCCCACTCCTACGGTTATTTTTAAAATTAGGTGGAAAAAGCAGGCTGAAGTTACATGTTTATCCATACAGCTGTGGAGAATAACATTGTAAAATAACAAGCAAGCTTGTTTCTCTGGCTATGCCTCCCTCCCTCTCAGCAAAAGATCCTCACTTCAAAGGGAAAATGTAAGCCTCCCCCTACCTTCCTGCATTATTTTTCTCCCCTGAAAATCTTTTTCCTCCACATTTCCAAAGCATTGCCCAATTAATTACTTCTAGACAGCATCTCGCAGCACGGCTGAGCAATAATGAACGAATCCTTGTGGCTCACATGCTGGTGGCTTTAAAAAAAAAAATTACTTTTTAATCAGCTGAATGAGCACAGGGGCAAAGCCTATTGAACTTGAGCATAAGCAGAGAGCCCAGAGCAGCACCAGGAGCAGAGCACGGCTGCAGTCTGCTCGGTCTGGCCTATGGCTGGAGCCTTCTCCAGAGCAGGTCCCTGGAGAAGAATGGGCAGGGCTCTGCCTCGTGCCCGTTGCAGCCGATCCTGGGCTGCTCATCGGGCAGGTGAAATGGTTTGTAAAACAATACTGTTTTCTCCCTTTCCCACTCTCTCCTCTTTAAAGCCCCATTTTTCAAGCTGAGTGGTTCCAATGAAAGTAATTTTCATTTGTTCCCCCTCCTCCACCAGCACAAGGAAATGCACAGCAAAACTTCAGTTCTGCCTACAAAAAAAACACAAAACAAAAGTGGTGCTTTCCCTCCAATGTCATTATTCTGTTTTCATTACAAACATTTTGGGACCAGCACTCTCTTTTATTCTCTGTACAGCATTAAACAGTGAGATCACCAGCGTGCTCCCTATCTCCTACCGCAGTCTGAGTAACAAGGAGTAATGGCAAATTCCCACTCCATTTTGTGGTCCTGTTTCTGAGCCGGATGGATGCAGGCTTCTGTGAAGCACATAGCTCTTTGTTCCTACCTTTCCCTGAGGTCTCTAACAATAAGATCCTTTAACATCACCTTTTTTTCTAACCAGAACCTGCCATCGGGAACCACCTCCCGCCTCTGTATACCTGTCTCGCTCCTGTTACTGAGCTTTGGGGTTTTTTTATTACTTGACTGTATACTATTAAGGTACTACTTGCTAATATTTGTCAGTTAGCAACATGCCTCTCACTCAGAAAACACCTCAAATCCCTGTACCGTTGTACTTACAGATTGATCTTCCTTAATTTGATCAGTGAAATAATATTTACTGTACCAGGTTAGTAGGAATTCTATATTTGAGATGAGTTCTGTGAATTCTTTAGCAAAGTAATTGCCTGTTCCTTGCTAAAATTTCAATACTCTGCAAATGTTGACTGGTGTATGGGTTGAAGATGACCAGCTTGTGAAGACATTGTCACATTTTCCTTTTCTCAAAATTTCAATAAACTTTTCTGTCAGCCTCAGAAAAAAATGCAGCTGGCTCCTCTGATCACCAGTGAATCACCTGGCCCACACATCAAGCCTTGCCTCCTCCAGGGTGGAATGCAGCATGAGACGTTATGCAAAATTAATTAGTATTGCACAGGCTGATTAAAAGTACTTCCTAGGGCAACAGGCTGCTTCTGCCTTTCCTTTTTTTTTTTTTAATAGAAAAGAGAGGATGAGATTCCTCCAAAACTGACCAATACAAAGCAAACCTGTGACTGGTGAGAGACTTGTACCAGCTGCTGTTAAAGTTGGTCTCCACCTGACAAATGATAGCTATCACGACAGCCATAGCCATTTTACTCCAAGAACTAGCTGTGATCTTTGCTGTGTTTCTTGTGCTTGCTGGCCTTGATAATACCAAGCCTTGGACCTCCAGTTTGAGAAATTGCTCATATTGTCTGCAAGTGTCACAATCACATTATCTTCCATAATTGGCGGTGTACAGAAGAACTTCTTGGGGCCCTTCTAGCTCGCCACGGTCTGTCCCTTCTGCTTTGGCCATGCTCGATGCTGTATAGAGAGTACAAATGTGGCTTGATTGGATTAAGGCCTTTATTTCTGTGAGGTCTGCTACTATTCACCGAGGTTTAATTAAATTTGTGACCTCCAAGTGGTCAGGGAATGTGTGTCAAGTCAGGCACATAGGAAAACTGATTCATTCTGCAAAAGCTTTGGAGGTGGACAATGCCATTTGAATCTTTCATGATACCGATACCAAGAAAAGGGCCACAGTATCATCAAGTATTATGCTTTTGTTGAGCCTCTGGGACAAAGCTTTGAGCTGAGAAGGTTCAGGAGTTCAGGTGAAGGCAAGTTTCTCTTTTTATTCCTCTCTAGTTCCTACTGCTTAGTTGGTCCAGTTACACTGGGGCAGTGAAACCTTTCCTGAGAAACCCCTGGCAAAACTTGTGGAGCGTTGGGCACTGGAGGTCTTGGTACAGCCTCTCCCTTCCCTCACACCCCAGCCCCCAGATACTCGCAACTCCCTTCATCAGGGCAAGCCCCCTCTCACCCACTCTCGTCTCTGTCTCCTGCCTGCCCACAGGCTCCACCCTGCTCCACACTTTGTGGAGAAAAAGAGGAGCAGCACAGGGCCACACTCCATGCAGATACGGTCTCCCTATTGCTGGAGACAGAGGCACAACAGAGACTGCAGTGGAGAGACACAAAGCAGAGCACAAAATGAGTCTTGTGGACCTTGTGGCCTCTGCACATAGTCATTTTGGTAGCACTGGGTAGGGCACACTTTTCAGATTGTAATCCCAGCATGGTCTAATTGCATTGACCACCACTACTGCAAACCCTGTAGAAGCACAGGGATGAGTTTGGCAGTAATATATTCCAGTCAACTACTTTGGAAGTAGGGTCCTACTCTGGCAGAAGGTAGTCCTTATATCTCAGCTGGAAGGAGACTCTTAGCTTGGTTTTCTAGGGAACTGGTGGGAGACCTGTTGCTATTCATGACAGTGTGGTAGGGACTCTTCCAGCAACCCAAATTTCACTAGAGGCAGAGACAGAACAGGGATGTTGTTCCCAGGAAGATGACAAGAGACCTGTCCTTTCCGAGAAAGTGATGCTTTGAATGGAAGAGAGGAGACAAAGCAGATGTGCCTCAGGGAGGAAGAGAGGGAGATTTTACCTCAGCATGTCTTCACCTAAAAGGGTTGAAGGGATGTAGGCAGAGGTAGCACCTTTAATTAAATAAGATAGTATATCTGAGAAAAACAATCCAGCTTTTGGGAACGTGAGCACTCCTTCAGGTCTGAAACAGAAGCAACAATCTCACGAAGGTAAATACAGGTGAAGGCAACTGGGTTTATGTTAATCCTCTGGATGATCTGGGAGAAATGATAGCTGCTGTCTGCAGGGCAGGCTGATGGAAGTGAGGAAGAGGAGGACCATTAACAAGGCAGAGGTGACAAGCTTGAAAGGAGGCAGCTCATCTTTCATTCCTCTCCCTCTCCTTAGGGCCCAAGTCCAGGAAAGCCCTTCCCTTCCCTGGGCTGAGCTGGGATGGGGCTGCATCCTCCCCCCCAGCCTGCAGCTCTCTCCCTGGGGAGCTCACACGTGGAGAGGATTGGGGGATGCTGGGGTGGCTTTGCCTTGGATATAAAAAAAATAGGTATTTATGGTGTTTCAGACAAGGGCCAAGAAGATGAGAATACCTGTCCTGACACACAGTAGCAAGTCAGTCAGTACTGGGATACAGTCACAGTGTGGAGTGTAAAGGAGGGGACAGAGGGACATCTGTCATAAGAGGTATGCCATGGTGTTGAAGGAGGGAAGCAGAAGATAAGGAAACAGAAGAACAGGGCTGGGGAAGACAAGGAATGACTGACAAAAGCACAGTGGAGGGGGATGAGAGAGAACAGAGGGAGTTGTAAATGGCTGACAGATTGGGAAATGCTCTGTAGGTGGCAAAAGGAAATTATAGAAAAGAGGACACATGTTTCTAGGAGAGAGGGAAAGATACTGCAGCTAAGAGATAGCTCATAAATACTGAAAGGGCTGAAGGAAGACACTTAAGCAACGATGCCACCAAAACAAGGCTCCTGTCTGGTCTGCCACAGCAGAAGTGCTTTCTCTGAAAAAAAAAAAAAAACTGGCTCAGGGATCCAGAAGAAACAGCTTAATTACTAAGAAACCTCTAAAAATCCATAAACATTTTTTAGTCTAAAATGAAAGGCAAGAGAACCCTGAAAATAAGCCCTGCGAGGCTCCAACTGAACTATTTCCAAATAGGGTAGGATTGGACCATCAAGAGGACTTTTTTCCAAATGTAAATAAATATGCTGAAAGTACAGCACCCAGAGCAATAACACACCCTGCAAAACAGTGAAAGACACTGTATGGTTTCAAAACACTGCCTCATATCTGCAGGCAGCCCCTGGGCAGATTTCTTGTTCCAGCTTCTTTGAACAGCTATGGAATTACAGGAAGAGAACCTGGACAAATGTCATCTCATTAAAAGACATTTAGGATGTGCGTCTGTCATTTAGGATGAATTAAAGCCTTGGAGATGAAATTGCCCGCTATCCCCAGGCACACACTGAGGAACATCTCAGCAGAGTTTTCGCTCTGGTGATGTATGCTAGAGCCATTTTCTTGTTCAGAGAGTCAACAAAAAAAATCAGTCTTAACCATGGAAAAATTGTAAAATAGCCATACAGTCTTTGTTGTAATATGTGTTCCTCTTCTCAACCTTTGGCTTTCTGTCTTTATTAGGTTGGAGTTTATTTAACTATGACCCTAAAGCTTACTGTTCTTACCTCTTAAATACAATAATCATACTTAATGTGAAGAAGGACACTCAGCAAATTATTCTAGAGCTTTAAGATTTCTCTTCAAGGGCATTATCAATAGTCCCTTGGCAAAAGATCTCATGGCTTTCCTTCTGTCTGATGGTGCCCAGGTGACTCTATAGCTTAAGCAAATAGCTTAGCAAATGTATTTCTAGGCAATCATCCTCTACACCATTCTCTGAGCACCAATGTCAGAGAAACACAGTAAGTACCCCACTGCTCAAAGGATCCAATATATCCTCCTTCATCCTCCAAAGCCTGCAGTTTGTAGTATATGGCTAGTACTATCGACTCAGTACCGGCCCTTTTCCCCTCTCCATGTTGCCGAGGTCTTCACAGGGAATCTTGGAGGATGGTGGTCAAGGCTTTGCAGATAAACTTATTTGCATATACCAGGGACCCCAGCACTGCCCACTCCCACTTAAGCAGTGAAAGCATTTCCATGACTTATGGCAAGGAGACAGTGAGCTCTGTAGTTCACATTAGGAGACAGTTTGTCTTTGGGTCATTAGAAGAAGGGCCAAGATGGTGCTTGATCTTATCTTCTGTCATTCTGCCCAGTTTGTAAAGCACCTCACCTGGGTCGCCTGTGAGCTTCGTTTCCATTGCATCCCGGAAGCACAAACAATACTCCTTGCTCAAGCAATGCCATGGTCTTCTGGGGCTGTCTGTGCTGGACCTGCAGGCCTTTCTCAGACTTTCAGGAGCCAGCCGGCCACCGGCCTGTTTGCCAGCTGGGCCTCCACACAGCTACCCTGCGTCTGCGGCAGATGGCTCTATCCACAGCCCACATGGTAGCTGCCAGCACCTTCCCCATGAGCAGGAGATCAGATGGACTCTCACACATTGCCCTTCCTGGCTCTGATTCACACTGGACACTTCAAGGTCAGGGATGGCTGAATAGAAATCATGGAGGTGCCTGTCTTTTGGTCTGGTTGCTGCAGTCTTTCCTTTCCCAGTGTCCCTGCCACAGCAGGTCTCCTAGCTAAAAAGCAGGAAGGGAGACAGGCTGGGCCTCTTGGCCACACATTAGTTGGGAGGGAGCATGAGAACACATCAGAGGGTCTTGCGACGAAGCCAACCCCCTCTTCTTCCTGGTGCCTTGCACATGCTGTCCTTGTCATTGCATTTTACCAAGGCATGCCCTTTTGCCTGGCTTAAAATTCATTTTCTAACAAACTTTAACATTAAAAGCCACTTAATGACAGATGGTAAGAGGGTCATCAGGAAGGAGTGTGAAAGTCACCTTTGGTTGCTGACCTTACAGGGGTACAATGCTGCTGTGTGATCCATTAGCCTCCATGAGAGTTAGAGTACATGAGGGGCAGGCACAGGCTGCAATATCATTTTGCATGTGGCTTGTAGCCACTTGTGGTTTTTGTGTTTTTCATCGTTGTTGCTGGATAACATTAAGATGGATGCTAATACATTGCTTATCTGAGGTTTTCAAAGGCCTCTTTGGCCTTCAGAAAGGAAGGGGCTCCCTGTGCCTGCACTATGTTGTGTAACATGGCAAACAAGGGTAACTTCTCCCTCAGTGCCCTTCTCTATACGTCATACACAGAGGAGGAAGACTATTCTCCCCACTGAATAATCTTTAATGTCTTCCGTTTTCTTTTTTTATTTCTGAGAAAGTTTGGAGGTTACATTTTCCTTAACAACCCACTGAAAGTCTGAGGCCTTAACTCAGTACTTACTAAATCTCACTGAACTTAAAAGGACCTCCCCTGAGTAAAACCAAAATAAAAACCGAGTAGAGTCTTTAAGATTTACTTTATTTTTTCTAATTTTCCTGTGTCTGTGCCATTTCCCCTTTGACATATTTTTCCACCTGATGGGTGCAGTAGGAACTTTCACATTCATCCTACAACACATCCATATGAAGAAGTCCAACCAACTGCCTAAGAAGTCTAGCAATGTTCACTCTTGAATGCTTTAGAGACCTCTGATAGCTGCATTGATTGTGGCTAACATCTTGAGCCCAGACATACTGAGGTTAGCTACAGAGATGTTGGTGACCCAGCTTCTTTACCCCTGGCAAGATTAGCCTGCAACCCTGAACAGAGACAGGGGCTGGCAGCATGTCTTCTCCTTGTGTTAGCGATCCTCCCCTTCAGACTGGTTGGCGCTGTGCAAGCTGGCCCTGTAGAGGGTACTAAGAAGGGAACAGCAGTGTTGCTCTTTTAGCTGTCCCTTACCCTGATGAAATTTGCCAGACACATGGTTGCCAGTGGTGTGGTAGATACTCCACTGCCAGGAGGTGTGATGTTGAACACTGGCGTGACTGACAGCAGTCTCCAGACTTGCACTGCTAGCGAACACCATCAGTGCCCCTCACATGATGATGATTTGCATCTTCCCAAATTGGAGAACAGGAGGCTTGTGAAAAGCACCGTCGCTTGTAAGTAACTGCTCCTTTCAACTTCAATGACATGTCACATCCATCCTTGAGCTCTTCCAAAAATTCCCTCCTGGGACTTTGCTTTCCCCATAACTTGGAGTGACATGCATCAGCAAGGAGAGAGACGAGGGTCTCGCTCAGCCTCAGTCCTGCGGTGTGTAAATGAAAAGGCTGGGCAGCGGAGGGGAAGGAGGGGGCTGTGGCAGAGTAAATAAATTGCACCCTGCGTGTGTTATGCCAGCGGGGCTCCAGAACGGTTCTACAGGCTTTCGTAAATGGGAATTCGCCTCCTCGATCGCTCAGGGCAGTGCTGTCAAACAGTGTTGCCAGGCTTGTGCCTCATCCAGAGGTCTCAAATATTTCCCAAGTCACCCCACTTCAATTTACTTTCACGAAATGATGTTTCCCTTTTGAGGAGGGGGAGCAGAAAAGCAAGCCCAGAAAGCCCACTGGGAGGCCATGGGAGGAGGGGAGGGGAGGCAGCAGGTGAGTGGGAAGGGACAGGAGGCTGAGTAGACAAGGGCTTTCACAACAGAGGAATTCAGGCTCTTCCCCCCGCGCCCCTCCTCGCACCCTTGTTTGAATTTAGCATGCGTCCTCCTATGGCGTCGTAATTACTAAGATTACCAAATGAATCTTTTGCTTCTGTACACACCGGGCATTCAGCGGAGCTCTAATAGTTGTCATTAAGTTTTCAGGGAGGTGGGAGAAGATAGATTGAATGCATGCACTCCAGCGCTGCGCAGAGCCCATTGATGGCTGCTGAGTAATGATTTTTTTCTAATTGGAGGAGAGCAGCGGCCCTAATGGATGGAGCCTCTCTGTGCATTTACACTGTCTCCTCAATCAATAACCCTCGCTGCGCCTGGCACGGAGGAGTTCCTGAAAGCCCCTTTGTAATAATGGATTGCTGGAGGTTACACAAACCGCTGCCTCCTGCTGAGTCAGCCCTCTGTCAGGCACCTCGCTCTTCCCGGGCCCAGCTTTCCAGACGGGACACCCCCAGGGGGGCCCTCGCCTCGGGTCTGTGCCCTCATCCCACGGCCACCGGCACCCTCCCTGGCTGCTGGGAGGGTTTTGTTGCTTGCGGAGCCCGTGCCGGCTCAGAAGAGTGGGAACAGCTGGGAAGCTTTTTATTGGCTTTGGCTTGGGAAGTTTGGCTTTTTATAGGAGGCTTTAGGGGGTGTTCTCCCTCTCGTCTTCTTAAAGAAAAAATGCACGGGTCAGATGCAGAGTCTTTATCAAGGCCAAAACCATGGAGAGGTCTGGCCATACCAAGCAGGGCTCTGAACTTGGCCAGGCTGTGCAGAGCGTGAGCCCAGCTCAGGGAGAGCAAGCTTCAACCACCCATTAACCGTCTTCCTGCACCACACGTGCATGGGCTGCTTGTATCTTAGCCCTCAACACCCCCCCATCTTCTGCTTCCCTTTTTAAGGGATGACATGCAAGTAACCGTCACAAGACGGCTCTTGAAATTCAGCCTCGCCGGTGCATTTCCAGGAGGCAGGCAGGTCTGACAGGTCAGAGGAAGACATGAGAAAAGGGATGTTACAGGGTATCTTAAAAGGAAGGCTTCACTGTGCCAGCCTAGCCTTCCTCTTCCACACACAAGAGAGCTTTTGACTGGAAAAAAAAGGGGATTTCCATGGTTTGCTGAGATCTACAGATGTCTGAGACTTGCTTTCTTCACTGTTACTCTGTTTCTGGGGGTACTGTGTCCTCACAGCCCACTGCAGAGCATTTCCAAGTGCCAGCATGTTGACACTGTAGACTCTAAGCCCCTCAGGAAAGGTGACCATTGATGGGATGGTCATTAGAAGTGAGCCTGACCTAGCTACATGGCCCAGACCACCATAACACAGGGATCCCAAGTGCCCTGTATTGTATTTGCTCTTGTTGGTTTGCTAGCAAGGTTTTTATGTCTCATTGCACACCTGGGCTTTGCCCAGCCGCATAACTCAAGCCGTAGTTCACCCCAGACTCTGGAAGGGACGTTACTGTGGGAAAGGGAGGAAGGGCTTGGGATTGCCCTGCTGGCATGGCTGGCTGCAGGCAGTCCTGCTACATATGTAAACTGTCTGGATCTCCTCCTACACTGAGGCAATCGGCATTTTCTTATGTCCTCTCCAATGCTTGGGGTCCTCAGAGCTTGTAATGATCTCCAATCCTTCTCCCTGAGATGGAATGTGAGTTTAAAGTCTGCCCTCATCTTGCCTTGGTTAAAAGCTGAAAACACTGAAGGACAAGACACAAACATTGGTTTTTTGGGTGGGGGAACTGGTAGGGAGGATCAGGCCTCAAAACTTCCCGCTGAGCCCCAGATCTAGACCCTGACAAGTGGCTGTTCGGGGATGGGTGGCAGAGGGCTTCTCAGTATGCAAACAGCATGATCTGCTGATTCCCACAGGGCTAAGGGTTTAGTAAAGAGCAGGTCTCAACATTCCTGCATCACTCCCAGTATCCTGGGAATATGGTTGGGAACAGGAGGGTAATCTGGGACGCTGCAGTGGCACTCATGTTGCTGTTTGGCACATCACCACTTGAAAGCATCCCTCAGAGTGGATTTCAGCAGAGGCTATTTCTACACTGTTGGGTACACACCTTGGTTTCAGCTGAAGAAATGGCAAATAAAAGGGTTATGGAAGAAGAAATATTTTTTCTTGGTTCATGCTACAGTGAAAGAAAGACTACTGAATTGTTTTAGGAGGTGGAAGTCTGATTCATCCTCATTGTCACTCCTGGCTCTCCATCTGAGTGCAGTGAGTGATTTTCTCTCCCTTTCATAGGGGAAATCAGTCATACATAAGTTACTTTCTCACTGAGCAAGGAACGTCAGAGGGAGTGGGAAGCATGTGGCCTTGATCCACTCATTTTCAGTGGTGTGTCTCTCCAGGATGGACAGAGGTCCAGGCAAGAGGAAGATTAATTCTTCCAGGATCTATGTCCACCCCAATGTGCCATGGCCTATGAGTCTCCCAGTCTCTGTGAGATCATCCGTCAGATCCTCCTGATCTCCAGTGCCTGAGATCATCCCCGAGATCATTATGTCGCAGGATGAACCATCCTGGTTTAGGGGCCTGGAGCTGCTCTTTGCATGTGGCTGTGTGCCCAAGCTGACAGAGTGTGCCCCAGGAGGACAGGGTGGCAGAAACCCCGGCCTGGTGAAGGAGGCACAGCAGACAGGGAAAGGATATTAAGAAAGAAAAAGGGGGCGGGAAGGTCCTTTTGTAGAGCAACCAGGACAGAGGGTCTTGAAAGGGAAACCAGAGTGATGATGAGGCAGCGGTGCAATAGCTGAGGTGTCCCAGGCAGAGACCCACAGCAGAGGACAGTACATTTCCCTGCTGCTGCTGCCTTGTGAATAGGAGAAGTTCCCTGGCCCTCAGTAGGGAGCGACCAGCTGACCAGAGACCAAAGACAGCAAGATAGACCAAGGCAGGCTTACAGAAAATCTGGATGGAAAATCTAGAGGAATGAGCAGAGCAAGAGGAATTTTTTAGAAATCTTTTATGAATATGTTTTAGAATCCTTTTGCAAGGCTTATTATCACTTAAGCAAAGGGGCCGGCCACTTCAGCAGTGTTGTTTGTGCTGGAGAAGGGAGCTGTGCCTGGGGAAGGGGAACTGAAGCCACAGATGGGCGAAAAGCCAAAACAGGGAGGTCCTGGAGATGGTGGCAGGTCTGCACAGGGAAGCCCTGCCTACACTGTAAGGGGCTGCTGAAGGTATCCCTCCTGCGAGATGGGCAGCAGCAGGAAGAAGCACAGAGGCCAAATCCTGCGCAGCTGGCCCCATGGAGCCCCCCAGCACAGGCAGCAGCAACCAGCCCCTGCGGCAGGGGGGTCATGGAGCGAGCACTCAGGATTGCTGCTAAACAGGGCTCCCCAAAGGGGAAGGATATTAACAAAATAACTAGATGAGGAAAAGCTCCTTAACTGGCAAGAGAAGCCAAAGCAATGGCAAAGGATAGACACGTAGGAGCAGGATTTGGCCCAGCTGTCAGTCCGGACTTGCACGTGCAGATGTTGGCAAAGGGGAAGGATCTGCCTCATTCACTCTCTGTGCCATTGCTGTGGTAACTCATCAGTGTTGCAGGAGTTAAAATAAATACATAGGTTTTCAGAGCAGGACCACGCTTCATCTAGTGTACAACTGATACATTGGTTAGAGCAGATCTGGCCCCATGTCCCATCACAGCAACAGAGATCCTTGCAGTGGGACTTGCTGATGGTCTTACAGCACAACTTTGGGAAAACAGAGCACAAGATCACATGAGCCACTGCGCATCCTGAAGTCGTCCAGCCATTCACTTATGCTGCTGCTTCTTTGCAATCCACTCACTAGCAGGTGGCTTAGATAAATCAAACTGGAAATATTTCCATAGCCTGTATGTTCTGCATAGTTTATGGAACCAGAGAAAACCTGTGGACTCCATCCAGGAGCTCAAGTGAGGGGGACTGAGATAGCTGAGGCAGAAGGTTTCATGCCTCTCTTTCCCTGCCTCTGTTTTCCTGCAGTGCACCCTTTCCATGCAAGGAGCCTGCCTGCCTATCTGAGAGGCAAGCCAGCACTGTGAAGCAATGCAAGATGCCTTCTCTTGCTCATGCCAATCTCTTCTTTGCTCATTTGCAGCCCTCCTTAATCTAGAGGAAATCCTCTTCACTTGGGAAGCACAGCTTGCTCTGTGTTTATAAAAAGCACAACCTTCTCACCTGCATTTGTGATTTCTCCTCTGCCCTGACCACTCCTCAGCAATTCCAGACCTGTCCCCTGCGGCTTCTCTTCCTCACTTTCCTCTGTGCCTTAGGAAAACAATGCCTGTTTTTGACTTTATTATCAGGCAAATCAGAATCTTCCCATACTGTCCATCAGAACAAGCCCATATTCCCATAATTTCTGTAAAGGAGCTTATCATGATTGACATGAGGATATCCTCTTCTATAATGAAAAAAAAAAAAACCAACCACAACCCAGGAGCTGTCTGAAAGAAAATTGCCACAAAGGAAAGGAGTGAGGGTTCAGTTTCTCTGACAATCAGAGTGATACAGCTTGCATGAGAATTTATTTCAGCATGCTTCTTCAGCACACGCTAGACTCCCAGAAGGGTGTTTCAGATCTCATTTCCTAACTTTCCTGATTGGAACCGAGGCCTGCATTTACTTGGCTTTTTCCTTTTACACTATCATTCAGGGTCCTGCTTGATTTCTTGCAACCTTCCTGCCCTCTGTGCCTCACCTCTTCCCCAGTCCCCTTACCACAGCCCAGAGAGATAAGGAAATACTGAGGACGTGACAGTGACCGCAGCTCAGTTAATTTCTGCCCTCTCCCAGCAGGAAGCACTCCCTCCTCAGAGGCATTACCCAGCCCATGGCTATTTACAGCAGTCAAGCGTTCAACTTGTTTTCCCAAAACAAGTTCTCATTACAGATCAGGGTAAAGGCTCCCCAAGAAAAGCACAAGCCTCTCTTCCATACTTGCCAGCTCTGGATAAAACAGCAGAGCCGGCCTGAGCCAGCTCCAGAGTATCCTAGAACATGGAGTTAGCCAGTCTTGAAAGGAGCCAAGGGATTAAATATCCTGGGTGAGACTCAGATGCACTCCCTTGACATGGGCAGCAGCTCACACTCTGCATAGTCCCACTGGCCAAAGAACAGTAGCATCTGAGGCTCACAGCTGGCCTGAGAGTCTAGGTTCTGTCATCTCACCCAGCTTTCTCCCTGTCATACTTTAATTTGACACAAGAAAGTTTCTTCTTCCGAGTGCCATTTCAGTTCGATCTTGCTTCTTTCAGGCTTTTTTTCAGCTAACGTAGGAATACCACCTGTTTGGAGCAAGAGATCCCTGTGCTCAGTTACATATCTAGGGCCAGAAGACCAAAGTGGTATTTAATAAACCATCACCTTTGCCAAAAGCAGCAACATCAAATCCCATGAAATGGGCAATTGCTGCAACGGAGATAGCTTGAGCTGGTATGCTGGCAGGGCCACAGCTGCTTGTCTCTTGGCTACTGCTGAGCCAGGTTCAAGAGCCTGAACACGGCTTTGAGCTCTGGCAATGAATCTTGGAGGCACCGTGTGCCCAAGCATCCCAAGGGCAGCAAACCTCCCTTGCATCAGTGCCTGCCACCCAGTCTGTGAAGTGGTGTTGCATCATCTCCAAAAGCAAGATGGGAAAGAGAAAGAGAGAGAGATGTTCACTCAAACTGGCAGCTGCCTTTTGTTTCGACATGGCAGCTGCCAGCAAGAGACAGGCAGGGCAAGGGAAAAACACACAAGAGCAACACGCTAGATGCAAAGCATATTACACGCTAGATTTAAAATAAAATAGCATCTATGAGGGGTAAATATTCAGCATAATGCATGACGACTCAGCCCCGCCATTCTCCTTCCAGTTCCTAGGAGCTGTGGGACTAGATTTCCCTGGGCTGCTCTGGCCATCCTGGAAGAAAAGACAGGGGCAACACTCAAATTTTATAAGCAAAGGAAGCAAGTGCCTAAACATTGACTTCCTTCATACTCTTGAGAAAGGTGAAAGGAGAAATATAACTTCGGTGAAGAAGGGTGGTCTGTGGATGATCCTGTACAGTGGGGTCATCGTTCCTCTCTCACTTCTGACAGCTCACTTGCTTCCTTTCCTCACGGGACTGTATTTTAGCTTGTTTAATGCTTTTGGCAGGGCAATGGCTCTGGAGCCTGACATCCCTCCCTCTACAGAAGCAGTGTGGGCAGCGGTGCTGCATATCCCTCTCCTCCCCCATCTCAGCCTCCCCACCAGCCTGGCCCCAGCACCAAACTCCCAGCACCACCTCCTGTCCTAGGGGAAGCCCTTTGCCAGGGCAGGATCCGCTTTGCAATAGTTGCTGGGGCCTGGGCAATACTGGCCAAGGTCTGTATCTGCAACATTGAACATCTCTGGCCCTTCATCTCCCCATCCGCCCCAATGGCGCTCCTCAGAGAGGCACGCCAGCGAGGGTGGGCACACGTTTCCCATCCCTTTCCAAAGCACAGAGTTTGACAGCACAGTGAATCTGGCTCTGGGCTCCCCGGTACTGCAGCGAAAACACTTCGGCCACATGGCACTCACTCCACTGGTTTGAATTTATTTTAATGGTTCTGACAGGCCAGCTTTGTACCAGCAGCTTCTTCTGCCAGATCAGATATTGTTTACCCGCCCCACTTTAACTTTATGCCATGTTCAATATCTTCTTTCCACACCGAGCGTACTTTATGCCAGATCAGGTATCGTCTGTCCTCCCTCGGCCAGCACAGAGCATAGAGCTGGCACACATTCCTCGCTGCGCACTCTGGCTCATTCAGCAGAAACACGAGCACACACCTGCACCTGATCTGGACCCTATGCCTCCTACTAAGCGGTCTGATGGTGCACGGATCTGGCATTCGCTGCTGGGGGACCACCACCTCGGCATGCTCCAGCAGCTGCCAGGAGCACCATGCACACCACGGGAGCAGATGTCCAGCTGCCCCCAGCCCTGGCCAGAGCAGCAGGAATACCTGGTGGGTGTAGAACTGATGCTGGGACACTGGCAAGCCATGCATGAGCTGTAAGCATGCCAATGTGTCAACAGGGAGGGGGGCAGGAAGAGAAGGGCAAAAGTTATGCTTTTTGCACTTCAGGTTAAGAAAGCAGTGAGATGAGTTTTACCCAAGGCTGAATTCAAGCTGCTAGCCCTCTTTAAAAATATGTATAAATAAAACCAGGTTACTGTGTTTGTCCTGCTGCCTCTAAGTCAAGTTAGTCAAGCCACACTAAAAAAAATACCTTTCCTTTATTTACTTGTTCTGATTGGGGAGTGTAAACATACCTGAGGGGATCTGAGCTCCTTCTTATGCAAATAAATGTTTCAGAGGAATCCAAGGAACCAGGACTTTTTTGCATGCAAGGTAGAGAAAGAAACATATTGTCTGAATGCAAAGTGACTCTGAATGTGGCCGTGTAGATAAAATGGGGTTTTCCGCTCCTGCATTCAAGAGCAGCATTTCTCAAAGACAGCTTTTTTTCTATTTCATCTTCTTTCTGTTTATTTTAGGTGAAGCCCCTTTTTATCTCCTTTTTTTAGGTTTTAATCGTTGTATAGAACACACTCCATGACCCTGACAGAGGAAAAGCAGCAAAGCCCTACGTCTACAGATGTGTTTAGAAACACCAACTGATCAAAGTAAAAGGCGTGTGAGCAGGGACCGAGTTACTCCTACTGCCACACGTTCTCGGGTTTGACAGACTGCATCATTTGGTGTGTTGATGTATCAGGATTTCATACACTATGAATATTCACTGCGCATACTAAATTAACCAGGTGAGAAAATACAGGTTTGTTTTGCATGTTAACTCTGTGTTAACGCTGCCCCTAAGTGGTTAAGTTGGTTTATTGCAAGTTAATTAGCCCTTAATCCAGGCAGTTATTTATTTATTTGTGGAAGACTTGTGGGTTTTTTTTCTCTTCCAGCTTCGTGGCTGGGCCTTGCCTCTCTTTCTAGCTCGTGTTTGCATCCTACTCTGTGTGGGTTTCACATAACCGCAACATTTACAGTCAACTCAGCTTGGAAAACACACGTACAGGGGAACATGGATGCCTACTACATGTTTATTACTCAATCCAAGCGAAGCTGTGATCCTGTTAGCAGGCTCCTCTCCCTCAGCTTGTTTTAATTAGCATTTCAAGGGATGCTTGGTGCAGCAAGCTGGTGAAGTCTGAAGTTATGATGAGTGGCTTTTTTGCATCTTCCCTCCTGAATTAATGTGCCACTTCATGATCATTTCATCACCCAGGCAAGCCTTTTCCTAGGTGCCTTGACATTTATCCTGGTGCTCCCATCATTCTTTGTGGATCCATGCAAAGTGCCAAGATCACACCTTCTCCTCTTGGGACAGCTGGTTGCTGTTGGCGTGTATGTAGGTGTAGGGACACCAAGCAGAGCAGCTCAAGCTTGCCGTGGGGCCTCGAGCTTCCCTTCTTCTCAGCGTGTGCCCCTCTACCTGCCCCACAGGGAGACGCAGGGGAGGAAGGAGGGCAGCCATATGCAGCTCACTGGCTCTGAAGGGCCTCACAAAGGGGACAGTCCCCAACAGAGGGGACTCGATGAAACCTCCAACCAAAAGACTGAGATTACTGACATGCTGGGCTCCAAGGTGCCTTTTAAGACAATCCACTACAGATCCCCTTGTTTTAATGGCTTCCAGGCTGTGGACAGAGAGCCTGGGACTGCTCCCCAGTTTGGTTTCCAGTGACAAAACTGCTTCCCACAAACGCATTAAGTAGATGACCACTGTGACCCCCTCAAAGTCCAAACTTCTTCGGCTCCTCACTTTATTAGAGAGCTGAGTTGCTCAGGTCAAAGCAGATTTTCATTTCTGAAGTCCTTCAGTTCCCTTTGGGACGGTGTGTAGCAGAAGGGCGCCTTGGTGCTGACCCTGCCTCATCCTCCTCAGGTGTCAGGGTCCAAACAGGCAGGATTAAGCCAGCAGCAGGCAGAGTGTTTGCACACTGGGCTTGCACCTCCAGAAACCTGGATTCAAATTCGCAGTAGAGTCTCTAGCTGTGGCAAGCAAACCTGGTCAGCAGCGCAGCAGCAGATGCCTGCACGCCTGCCCTGCAGCAGGCAGCACAGCCATCCCCCCCTGCTCAGGCTGCGCCGGCAGCACCGGGAGAGGAAGGCGAGGAAGAGCAGAGGCGGTGCCGCTCAGGATACCGGCGCATCTCGGCAGACTCTCTCTCTCGATGATCAGCCTCTTCTTGCCACAAGCTCTGAAATTCGCAGCCGAGACCCCGTAAAAACGGAACGGCGCCGAATCTTCAGGAAGGTCTCTCGGCAGGGAGCAGGGGCTGCCCTTCCTTCATGCCACCACCGCCCTTCACCTTGACCGAGCGACGTTCTCCTCCTGCCCGCTTCGCTCCTGAGCGCGCACCCGCAGTCCGGGCAGGCAGCCCTCTCCGCCTCAAGCCCCGAGCAGCCACACGCTACCTCCCTGCTGCGCATCCCAGCGCCGGGGCTCGGAGGGAGACGTCCGGGCTGGCGGCGCAGGGGCCGGGGAGCAGAGCAGTGCCGTGCCGTGCCGTGCCGTCCCTCCCCTCCCCAGAGCCGCGCAGGCCTGCCTGCATCCTGGCCTTGCGCAGCGCGCTCGGACACGGCGTTTAAGGAGCCCAGACGCCGCGGTGCCAAAGGAGCTGCGGCGGCGTGAGAGGAGCTCGATCCTCTGAAAGGGCTTCGGGAGGGCATCGGCACGCTTATAGGGTCCCGGCTTCCCTGCGCCTTCAAAACCTGCCGCCCCGTCTCTTCGGTGCTATGTTCTCAACCGGGGCTGAGAAAAGCTGCACTAAAGCTCAGGGACGACCTTAAATACCCCTAACCAAGCCTTCTGAACACTCTCATTAAAATACAACCACCACAGTCAAGACAGCAGGCTGGAGGTCTGCCCAGTAGCCGAATAAATCAAAATATGCCAGAGATCCTGTTTGCAAGTGCCCATTAAAGGTCTGACAACTGGCTAATACCAAAGCCAACGTGGATGTGAAAGACAAGAGACACCGTTTATCCTTCCCGTGAAGCAGCCTGGGTTTCTCTCTTGCCCTTCCAAAGCAGCTCTTCCCTGCCTTAACGCCGTCCTCTCCCCAGGGGCTGCAGGAGAGGGTTGCCAGGGGGCACAGGGGGTTGCCACAGCCCCGCGGCCAGCGCTGCCAGGGACCTCCCCCGCCCAGCACCGTGCCTCAAAGCCCGGCGCCGGGATTCAGGCCAGCGCGAAGAACAGCCATTTATCTGCGTTTGCTGCCTTGGTGACGTCCGCAGGCGCTTTCTGTGCTCTTTATCTGCTCTCGCAAATAAATTAATAAATAAAAGACGGAGAAGCTGGGGGGAAAAAAAAAAAAAAAGGACTGAGATAATGAGCAGATTTTGATCTAGTAAGCAATTTGAAGCTGGGCTGGCAAGCTGCATTCGCTCATTCATTAATTCAGTCGTGTGCTCAGAAAACCCCAGCAGGACTCCCTTCCAGCGCAAGAACTTCCGACTGTGAAATAAACCCCGCGTAACCAGATTAACTATGAGGTATGTATCAGCCAGGTCTTAGGCATCAATTCAAGCACACTTTCCCCGCGCTGCACATTGCCGGAGCCCGATTTCTGGATCAGGTGTTGCTCTCTGGCAGGCATAAACTCTCTGAAGTTGCCTGTCTTCCGCCTCTCCCCGAATTGCTGTTCCTTGCTCAATAAATAAAAAAAATATTATTATACGTGCTGTCAGGGAGTCTTGATTCGGCTGTTAATAGCAACGTTATCAATACCTTGTCTTTCCGTCTCGCATAATTCAAAGGTGGCTGAGCGGTTTTGTTCTGGCATTATGAAAATGAATCACTTCTGGGTTTAGCCCAAGCATAGAAAATCTCACCCTAAAACTTCAACATTCGTAAATTCAGAATATATTTAGCGTGCAGGGACTGATGGGCAAGATAGAAATCTCTGCATAAGCTTAGCGCAGTCTTCCGCCTAGCAAGTCTCTGCTGTATTGAATCACCAGGTGATTACTGCCTGTATGAGTGACTTCAATTAGAGTGTTATTACATTATTTATCATTTGATAAATGAAGCAGGACAGCAGCCCATGTGCGTCAGGTGCTGTACAAACATTCAGATGTGCTCAGACAAGATCTTGAGGATTATCCATAAAGTCAATGGGACATGAGTGGGAATCTTCAGACAAGGACCTCCTTCCACAAGCAGGCAGATCTCATACCGCCATAGCAAGTGCTGCCGTCTGCCTTGCCAACAAACTCCCAGTTTTCTCTGTGTGCTTCCCTGTGGACTGAACATAGAGGGACAAAGTCAGCGTTAAGTCTGTTGGTACAGACCTGAGCTATGAACATATTTGTTTTAAAACTGGACAGTGAGAAGGCTTGGGTTGTTTGGGATTTTTTTTTTTTTTTTTAAAGACAAAATCTTCATCTGATCTGGCTCTCAAACCTTTTTATTATTATGGCTATCTAAAGTATAGTTTATGACGTAGTTAAAATTAATGTATAGCCTCTGCTGTAATTTCCATACTTTGTTTCCATTTCAATTCTTTATTTTCTATGGTGAAATCTCATACATGATAACGATAATGGTAAAGCTTCAGTCCTGAACTGAGATGGGGTCATGCAGTTGGTACCAAGTGGTCCTTTCCCTTCTCACAGAGACAAATGCTGAAACAAAACTTGGTCACTGAGTCCTCCACTATGTGGAGACGTTTGGGCTGCCAGGACCTTTGACATACCTGCTCTGCAGATGGAAGTCTTGACTTCCCATTTTTATCAGTCTGCCACCTTCCAGAGATACTAGCTCAACTTTATTTTTTCAGCGAGTGCCTTTGCATGCAGCATGTATGTGTGTTCCTGCTATCGCTCTGAAGTATGGAGAATTCACTTGCTACTTCAGCCAGCTAATTCCCAGGCTTTCATGGAACTGGAATTTTTGAAACACAATATATTCTTTCAGTGTGGCCTGCAAATCCCATTTTTTAAATTGGATCTTTCTACACAAAGTCCTCACCAAGTCACAGTTTTTCTGGTGACATTTGGCTGTTCAAGACCCACATCATGGATAACAGGGATGAAAACATACAAAAATTACTTTTTTCTTTTCTCTCATCTGTCCCAGTCGGAGAAGAGGTTCACAAGTTGGAGAAGTTATCAGAGTCCTCCAGTGCTATTTATCAAGTTTTAATCCAAACAATATCTGTGAATATGTTTAGCTTGTTAGCAATGAAAATGCTTAGCTGACATTGATTTTGGAGATACATGTTGCTGAATAAAAGCTGGTGCTTTTGCTCCTGAGCCATCGGATGAAATGCAAGAGCATGCTCAGATGCTGACTGAGACGAGAGTCTCCAAGGTGTATGTGTTAACATTGCAGTGGAAAAAAAGCAGCTTCATCCCACAGACTTTAAAGAATACATGTGGCTTTTTGGTTCTCAGACAACTGTGAGCATCTTCTTTTGTCATACTAATATAATCTGTTTTCTGTTTTCACAAGACTTTAAGGGACAGTGAAATTGCTTCAAACACATGTTATTGTGTGAAAAAACAATTAACAGTGTTTCCAGGAGAGGAACATTCTAAGTATTCATCATGTATTCTGCAGTCCCAAACAGAGCAAAGGCGCTTTTCCTTCTGACAAGAGTATTTAGAATTATATATTGTATAGTATTCTGTAACTGTAACTATAAATCCTTATAAATTCCATGGGCAAGAGATGCATAGTGGCTTTTTGCTCCAAGATATATACAAACTTGGTAGAAAAAAAGACAAAGGGCCTTCTAGCATCACAAGTCCTTTCCCTCTGCCTGTGCTGAAGTCAAGTCATGCTTCAAGATTTTTTTTCTTAAGCTTCATAGAATGAGCTTCTTCAACTTCCCATTCTAGAGCAGGTTTGACAGGTTGCAAATAATTCTTCCAGACATTTTTAAACCCTTTCTGCTTTTGCAACAGCCTTTGCAAAGAAAACAAAGAGGGAAGAAGGAACTAAACCTTTCTGTTGTCTACCTTCTCTCCTCCCATGAGCACTGCCCAGCACAGCGCCAGAGCTCCCATTTGCATGGTTCTCAGCAGCCTCATACAACATCCCTGCACGAATGGTGCTCACCCTATAAGTGGACATTTGCTCTCATTCACACCAGAATAACTCTTCTGGGAACTGGTGGATAGTTACAAGCTTTTTTGAAGTAATAGCCCACGTGTCCTTCTCAGAGCTTCTACTTTCAGATATAGAGTCTCCTTACTCTAGAAATGTGACCAAATGCTTTCTTTCTCCCCTTGCTGTTTCAGATCTACCTAGGCTTTCTAAGCTCACCTCAACAAGGGTTCTAGATGCTCTGTAGACCTGCTGACCTCTCCATCCATTTGCCAGCTGCAAACTGCATCACAGTGATTTCTTTCCCTGACACACAAGTCAAAGTTCACTGACTTCGGTAGTCAGAGTGGTACAAAGAAGAACAGAATATGGCTTTGTCCTTGCAGGCAGGTGAAAACAAGGCTGCAAGGCTTCTGCTGCTGCAAGGGTAATGTGTCTCATGCAGTCCAAATTCACTGTTTCAGCTCTGCAGCCCCCTGGATTTCCATCCTCAGATGCAAACACAGTGATGAAGGCCCAGGTTTCAGCTTTCTTTATGACTTCTATTCAGAATATGGCTTAAAATATGGGGACCAACTAAATGTCATTTTCATTATTCAGGCAGATTTCTTGAGTTCTGTGCCAACAGCAGAGACCTTGAGTATAATGGCCAAGATCTCTGGCAGAGCATGGTGCAAACTCAAACTCTCATTTCAGCTCATACTCGAGAACCAGATTAGCTCAAACCTGTGTCTCAACATTGTTAAACATCCTATGGACAGCAGCCCTCATCCACACCCCCAGTCTCAAGAAAGGTTCTGTGTGTCACCCATCCTTGATGGGTGGATGAGGATAGGGACAAAGCATATACAGTGTATCCACACAGTTCCAGGTTTACTCTGATTGTGTAACAGCAGGAAATGCCACAGAGTCATTATTGTATTTCAAAATGTATTATAAGCCACAGAATAAACACATTTTTTTAAATGGATCAAACAATGGAAAATGGATATTTCAGTGGCTTTATACAGACTGAAACCACAAAGATATGTACCAAAACTGTTACCCTAAGCTTTATCCATAAGTCACTACAGCATTTCAAGTCCTGAAGAACTCCAGAGAATCCAGATAGACCTCATCTCTTGATATATGGGTTTGCTTGTAGAAACTTCACTTTGGAGCGGAGAGAGATAGCCAGACATGTCCTGCATTCTAGGCTAATTGCATGAGACTATTATTTATTCCATTCAGTAAGTGTGCATCTGGTAGTGATGATTGCAAAGCCTATAAGATGGCTGATACTTCCTAGCAAATGACATTTTTATGGTTAATAGAAACTGTCATAGAAACCACTTGGAAGGGGATATGTACAGACTTGATTTTCAACTTAACAGTAAATCATTTCGGATTAGAATTAGATATCATGACAAAATTCTTCATCCTGTAAATTTCCGGAATGCAAGTAGCAGTGGCTCTCAGAGAAACTGTGATAAAACTAGGAGAAAAGTTTCTCATTTGGTTTTGGCATCCAGTATGCCTGAGATCACATCTTCTCCATAAATGATAGCATATTACAAGTGTGCCTGCTCTATCGTTTCTTGCTATTGTATTAATAATAGGAAGTAGTCCTTCTTGTAGGCCATGACTCCCTGGGCAAGAGGCAGTTCTAAGACAGAAGAGAAAGATGGGTGTCATGCCAGGGACATCACCAGCAGCATCAGACCTACAGTGCTGCAAGAGTCCGAGTCATTCCGAGTCCCTGCAAATACAAACAAGTCAAAAGCACCTAGTGGGGCTCATACCATTAGCCTGTTGAGATGAGGACACAAGGGGTGATGCCGTAGGTGGGGTGAAGGTGGCTCTACCTAAATATTCTTATTCCTAATCTGGGGCAGCTGCAGACTTCTGTAGTATTCATGCCACTGAGCTCCTGCCAAATGCCCTAGCAACCTCAAAGTATTTTTGTAGTGGTGGTGATGGTCAAAGAACATAGGTAAAACGAAGTCAGTGTGTAGAGACAACATCTATAGTTAGACCAACTGATTATAGATAGGAAAATCGGACAAGCTTCTGGGCACAGAAGACCTTCTTCAGGACTTTAAAAGCCACTTTTTAAAGTGCTTCCAAAGAAAAAACTATGAGCACAAATGACCAACATTCTCCTGAATATTAGAGCTCAGCTTTTCCCTTCCAACAAGGGATTGAGTCATGGTTAGTTTTGCACTATCCACCCTTCAAAGGAGCCCATTGCCCCTCAGCAAGCTCTGGGGCACTCCCAGAGCCCTGGAGCAGTTGTATCTCTGAGCCATGGGTCTTCTCTTCCTCCCCCTATTACATAGGTGCTACTGGCTTGCCTGACACTGCCCTCCTGGCTGGCTTTAAGGTCTTATTCCTTTGGGGCCTCTCCCATGCATGACGTGGACATAAGACTGTATTTCTGCCCAGCTTTCTCTTTTTCAGGGAGGTGTAAAAGCTCCACGGGGTCATGGGGCAGCTCCTCAGGACAGTTTGCAGTGCTCACCATCTTCAGTTCATGGTTCTGCAATCATAGTAATAACATTTCTGCATCCAAGACACAGGGCAACTTCACCAGGGAAACCCAAATTCTCCACAGTCAGGAGAAAGCCCCATGAGAAAATCCGGTATGAAACCAATGGAAGATAGAAATCTAGGCGTGAAAATGTTTGGGATGGAGCGTAGCCATGGAGGCAGATTATATTTCAACTTCCAAGGGTCCCAGTACGCCCCTCCCATGATGGAGGTACTTTCCCCAGCAGCCGTCTTTCAACTGGGTTCTGCTTCCAGCAGCGAGAACAAATAACCATTTCAACAGAAGTGACACTGCACTGTACAACATCTCTCTGCAGCCCTTGCCAAAGCACCAGTCACACGCTATTTACCGCAAGCTGGAGAATTCACTAAATCTGGCCTATTTTGAGTCAAACGGGGGCAGTTCCAGCCCTCGTGAGGACAGCCCTGCCAGCTGCCCTCCCTCTTGCACAATAGGGAGAGGAAGAGGACATCCATCTCCGGTACCCAGGCTGAGAGCAGCCGTGGCAGCGCACGCAAGGAGACAGGTGGCTGGTGGGGAGCCACAATGGAAAGGCAATTGCACGGTACCTCTCGTGGAGTACAGACGAGTGTAAAAGCCTGCGAACAGCCCAAGCCAATTAATTTCCATATTCCTTTTCAGTCAGATCTGGAAACGAAGCGTGCTGCATTCAGTGAGGGACGCTCCGTCCAGGGGGAAGATCAAAAAAAAGAAAAATGGGGGGAAAAAAATGATTCAGCAATCAGGAAATTCAGAGGAGGGGCAGAAGGACTGGGTCTAAAGAGATGAATCAGCATTGGCTTCAGGTGATGGAGGGAAGGAGGCATTTCTGCTCCGCTGATTTGCGCAGCCTGATTGAAGTCAGCCCGGGCACTGGCACTGCATCGGAACGGAAACTGCCTGATAGGCTGTGAACGCTGTGAGGGGAAAAATCCAGCAGTCATGCAGACAGCGTCTTCATGAAGTACATTTTGTGACCTCCCAGCTGCCTGGACTTTTTTTTACTGACTTATAGTGGATGTTATAGATGCTGGGGGGTAAGAGAGGCTGTTGTCTGGGGAGTTTTGTGCGTATGGTGACTGTGTGTGGGGTAGGGAATTTTAAGCAAGGCTGCATGAAATTCATTCACTTAATCTTAAATTACAAACCCCTGGCTGCCAAAGCAATTTTTGAGATGGAAATTCTTCTGTTTCGCAGATCCTTTGCCTCTTTTGAGGAACGAATAAGTAAACAAACTATGAAAATGTTTGCTTTTTCAGAATTTGCTGGCAGGGAAACGTTAAAATTTTTTCTGTGGCATTTGGCAGGGCCTCCTTTCCCCTCTGTAGCAGGTAGCTAGGTGAATATAATTCACTATGAACAGATATCATTTCCAACATTTCTCTATTGTATAGCCAAGAGCTGAGCCTATTGTTTAAAGTGTTGTAGGGATGTTAATTAAGGTATACTAGAGATCACAAAACCTATTCCAGTCCCCTTGAAAGTCCTAGAGGAAGCAATGGGCCAAAAAAATTTTTAGAGGATATATCCAAGTGTTTGGTAATGTTCTGAGAGTCCTTAGTCAGCCAGGTAAGACATCTTGGGATTACCCAAGGATTACTCACACAAGTAATTGTTGCAGACTCAAACTCTTCTGTGCCCACTCTCTGGCAATCAAGTTGTTGTAGAAAGAACACTCTTCAAAGGAGATAAACAGCGAAGCATGAGTGCTCAAATGAGTACTAAGAGGAATTAGACCTTCTGAAAACCCAGCCCTGGGTCTCGTGCCAGCACAAGGCACCCAAAATGAGTAGATGGGTTTAGAGATACTGTCTCTCATTCTGGCTTTGGTCTCACTCCACTCCAGATCAGGAGCCTATGGTTCCAGTTTCATACATGTGCAAGTGACAGGTAGTTCAGACCTGAATCTTGCCCACCACCATCGCTCCTGTTGCACACTGCATCCCTCTGAGGGAACAACAGGGTTCATCATCATGCAGAGCAAGAGGATTGTGTTCAGAAGTATTGCTCTTGCAGTCCCACCTCTTTCAGGGTGTTCCCCATGCCTCAACTCTGACGGGGTGAGTTGGGGAGAGGAAGGACAAGCCTGGAGTGATGGTGCCAACCACAGACGAGGCTTCAGATGTCAGACTCTGGGGGTCTGGGCTCAACCCTAGCCTCACAGCACCCGGGGTCAGGGCCACACAGGGCCAGATGCCAGACCATGACCAAGATTACAGGGATATGGGCACAGAATTAGGGAAGGAACACCTACTCCTCTCTGGAATTTGTGCCTCTGGGAGTACCACGCTTTCCAGCTTTACTTCATGCGGTTGTGATGAGGCCAACCAATACACCAAAGACTGTGGGGCACCCAGGTGCCCTGCTAATGGGGCTGCGTAAGTGCTGCTGGAGCAGACGATGTTTCACATCAGCACGTGCAGAGGAGAAGATAGTAGCTGTTAACCATCAGTCCACTCATTAAGTCCCCACAGCTACCCAGTTTCTGACTTTCTCCATTGAAAGAAAAAGAAACCCAGTGTTCTGAGGAATAAACATCACAAACCAAGTCATTACAAGAGATTTTTGTTTGTTTGTTTATTTTCTAGATACATCAGGCCTGCCTGAGACAGTCATACATGGTCATTGTAGTGTAAAATTATTCTCCCAAAGAAATTATTACCAAGCAGGTAACCTCTTAATAAATGGTATGTACATGATCATGCACTTCTCTAAATTTTATTCAACCCAGAAAAGAGGCTGTAACACAAACGTGGCTTTCCTATTTCCTCCTCCTCTTTATTTTGTGAATCAGGACATCCCTGCATTATTGAGGCCTGCTCAAAATGGAGCTGCCTTTAAAGCAGACTCTCTGTATTAAGGATTATGTGTGGATTATTGCTGAGAGATCATTCAGAATCAGAGCTAAGCATTTACTCAGAAATCATTTGTAATTCCAGTTGCCCCTTATTTTGGCTAATAGCGGCTGTAAGGACAATTGGATCAGTGCTGTGTACCTGTCAGGCGCGCCGAAATTCCCCGTACAGTCCCGAATTGTGTGCTGCACGATTACCAAGGGAAGCTCAGCGCTGTGCCTTATCTCTGTTATAAATCCTCTTAATGCGGTTGCTGCTGGATCCCCTGCACACCACTGAATCAGCACCTCCTGTCAGTCACCCAGAGGGGGGCTCTGGCTTCGGATGAACTGATTCAGCAGGGCTGGGGACCACCGCACCGGCAGCACCAGCAGAGCTCCTCGGAACAAGGATCCACACATGGGTGAATGGGAATGTGGATGCAGGAAAAACAAAGCGTAGTAGCAAGGGAGGAGGGAAAGAGCCTAGCGTTGGCCTACCCACCCTGTTCCCAAGAGGGTCTTGCTGTGCCCCTGGGGCACATATCCTCCCCATCGGCAGCAAAAGCACAACCCCCCATCCTCTCCTCGCTCAGAGCGAAGGGGACAGGCTTCCACAACGGGGCAGGGGGCCCAGCTCGCCCACCCACACTGGGGATCCCCTCACCGCGAGAAGGCCACACGCTGAGCCTGCTCTTTGAAAAAAAAAAAAAAGACCAACCCTTCCAAAGCCACAAAAGAAGGATCGCTAAAAATCTCGAGCCACTGCATCTCCCCACCGCAGCAGTGGGTTTTTTTTAAACAAATCCCTGCTTGACTGAGAGAAGGGAGGGGGGGAAAAAAAAATCCTTCCTTGGGTTTTATCCATTTTGCATGCACATAAAAGATGAACTTCCCTTTGGAAACAAAACGCACAGAGTTGCGGTTTGAAAGGGGCCTCAATTTGGCTTCGACCGGGTGCAACTAATTGCAGTTGCGAGCGCCGGCAGGTGCGAGCAGGCAGCTGAGGAGCCCTCCCCCCGGCTCTGCCTGCTCCCAGCAGAGGACATGTCCGGGCCTCGCTGGAGACACAGCCAGCAGGCGTGAAGGATGGGACCACAGGGTGTTGGCAGAGCCCGCTCGGCTACTTCCTTTCTGAGAGGGCTCTGTTCAATGTCAGCAGGGCTAGAGAAGGTCCTAGGAGATTCTGAAAGGCCCTGGGAGGTTCTAGAAGGCTCTGGAAGGCTGTCAGGGCCACCTTGGGCCAGGGCAATGGAGAGCCCCCCTAATCTCTCTGACCCCAGCTGCAGCTGTGACCTGTCTGGACCCCAGGTCCTGCCACTGGGCCAGCACTGCTGCCCTGTCAGGAGGGAGAATTGCTGCTGCAGCAAAACCATAAACACCTCCAGTCTTTCCTTGATTTCACAGCCAGGGAGAGGCTGTCTATAACCTGTCTGGCATGCTGGCCTCCCCTCCACCTGCTGAGGGGGCCGACTTGGCCCAGCAGCAGGCAGGTCAGAGCTGGGGCGCAGCAGAGGTTTCACTAGGGACTGTGCAAGTCCTGGCCAGAGTTCCATCTACTACAGGCCTCTAAGCCAGCCAATGTGTCTCCATCTTGGCTGCTGCACCAGAGTCTTCATTAATGCTGGGCTGTTCGTTTTCTTACAACAAATGCCCACATGAACTTGACAGCGCATGGTGGCGGTTCTGCCCTCTATGATTGGCAGGCCAGAAGCCATGCGTTGGTTCAGTGCTGCTTCCCAGGACAACTTCACTCCAGACAGGGGCTGCTCCTCCGCTGCTGATTTTTAGGGTGCTCCTTACCCTGGCCAAATTCAGCAGAGCCACAGCAAGAGGAACGCAAAGCACATGTTATCAGTATATTTCCTGAAAGCTCATTTTGTCTGCAATGCTTTTAGCAGGGCAGACAATTGCATTTGCCATCTTAATTCTTTCATTCTTTTTATGTTTTTTTAAGAAGTAACTGAATCACCGAGATAATGCACAGGCTTTCACGAAGGGGTTCTATGATCCCATCGCCCACACCCTTCTCGTCCCACTCTTGCCCATTTGTCCCTTTACTTAGCAGCCCAGGGTATGAAACGAAGAGCGTGAGCCAGTTTGGGCAGGTGCTGTGGGTTTCCTGCATGGTCTCTAGGTACCCTGAAGGCCAGTGAATCTCAGGGCCACCAACTGCAAAGGTAGAGCAAGCCAGCTTGATTACCTATCCCCAGCTCCTGAACAACACACACAATGAAGGACATCTCTGAATTCGTTCCTGAATGAACCAGAACACATCTTTGGTGGGAGGTGGGGGGAGGAGGAAATCTAATCCTGATTTAAAGTTGCTGGTGACAGTCCCCACAGTCCTTGGTAATTAGTTCCACTGGTTAATTACCCTCACTGTTAAACATCTGCACCTTATTTGTAGTCAAAATTTGTCTGGCTTCCAACTTCCAGTTGGATCATATTATCGTTGCGTCAGCTAGATTGAAAAGCCTTCTATTATCACATTTCTGTTCCCCATGTCAGTACTTAGAGACTGTGATCAAGTCATCCTCTCAACTTTGTCTTCGTTAAGCTAAACAGATGGAGTGTCTTCTCCAGTCTGTCACTTCAAGCCACATTTTCCAGTACTTAGTCATTTTGTTCTGTGGCCTTTCTTGGATTCATCCTCACCTCATCCACAACCTTCTTGAACTGTTAGACATACTCATCTTTTTCAGGGTCAATCCTCTGAAGATCGGGAGTTCTCTGCAGTCCTGGGACTGTAGTCTGTATTCTGTCTCTGGATGTAAGCCCTAGTGTTTGACTGCATAGAAATATAAATTTTTGGGTTGGTACCCATCTCATTAAGTGATCCAGACCAATTACCTTGTGTTTGGTTTCACTTTTCAGTTGGCATTCCCACCGTTAAGGAGTTTTCCTCATAAACAGTTGGGCTGGACATGTTGCCTTCCCTTCCCTCTGCTGAACTTTCCCATTGCAGCACTTTGAAAGAACTGAAGTGGGGAATAGGAACTGGCATGAGGATGGGACAGTCTCACACTCAGCTTTTGTCTCTGCTGAAAACAGAGGCCTAGTGTTTGCTGGTGCAGTCCATAATTCTGGCTGGTTTATTTTAATCATAAAAGAAGTTATCCTTAGGTAGGTTCTGACTTTGCTCCACCACAGTGTATGGCAGAGATATCCTGCCTAGCTTTAAAGAAACTGGGGATCAAAAGCATCACTGCATCACAAAGCCTAGACAGAGCACATGATGCTGTTTCTCAGCAGATCAGCCCATACAGAGGTGGATACTATTCCTTCTTGAATAGTGCTCAATGAGGAATCAACATTTTCCATGGATTCCCAGATAGCAGTAAGCATGCTGCTTATGGCACACAAACTGCTTCAAGGAGGGCCACCAAAAAAAAAAAATCCAGACCTTTTTTTTTTCCCTAAGGGAGACATGGAGCAGCTTTTCTTGTGTCCACACACAGCACAGAGCTGGGACCATGGCTTCACAGCACAAGCCACTTTTGTTTGCATAACCACACACCGGGCACAGAGGCACACACAGCTCCCAAGCATGGAAAAATGGGGCAGTGCAGGCCATCCAGGCATCTGTTCCTGTTTCCTGGCTCAGGGAGTGTGACTTCGGTGTAGTTTCCCCGTGGTTCCCGGAGGTTGTGCACTGAATCCTGGGCCTGCACCACCAGTGAAACCCCACACAGTGTCTCCAGTCCCCAAGCATCTGGTAGGCAGCCAGTGGGAAGCAGAAAGTCAATGCAGCACCAGCTCTTCTTTTTCTTTCAATAATAAGTTGCCTCAAAGCTAGCTAAACCTGTGCTTATCCACCAGTGACTTCTGTAGATGTCATGTGGATGTTGCAGGACAGCAGAAGAAAGTGATGGGCAGAAGTGTTTCTGTGGCAATTGCCCCTACCAGATTTGCCCACCATGTGCAAATGCCTGAGGACACCAGTTCCAGGAGCACATCCAGACACCGTGCACACTGCCGCTTTCTGCTCATCTTGTCCTGGGTTAGGGAAACAGCCATGTTGTAACTGGGGGTGGCCTGTGTTTTGGGTATTGTACATGGAGCCTAAATTGTGCTGAGCAAAGCCTTGGGAATACTTAAATGAATGGGAGTTTTGCCAGTGACTTCAATGGATCTATGATTTCACCCTGACATCTGTCACACATTAGCTACATCAGTATTGATGTAACAGGCTGAAAACCAAGACCTGGCCTATGCCAGCTTAGAGTCATCGGAGGAGCGCTGATGCCAGTATTTGGGGTACAGCCAGACCCAGATACAGTGCTTTCGTTTTTGGTGTAACTGCAACGAGGCTTGGAGATTGTGGAGCTTTTATTATCCTGGTAAAATTGTTCCCCCATCACCAAAATAGTTATACTGGTGTAAATCCATTTGGGAGGAGGACCTGGTTTTCATATCACTGTGACTGGGATGTACTGCCTAATTGACAAGAGCACACTAACATTAATTTCACTAACACTTACAAAGCACTCTGAAGAAAATAAAGGTACTATATTATTTCACTACCACATGAACTGAAACACCGTACCACGAAATATTATTTTCATACCATAAAATAATGTTTAAAAAAGCAATGTAAATAATTAATGACAGAGATCTAACAAAAATTAACCACACACAAAAATCCAGACTAGTCTCTGCACAGGTCTAATAAATACCCTAAATATCTGGATGTAACGGCTGAAGCCTGGTAAGCATTTCAGTTTTGAAATGAAAAAAAAAAAGAAAGCAGCCTTGGCTTGAAAATAGCTTCCCCTTTCTGCAATTTTTTTTTCTCACAGTCCAAATAACACAGTGAAAAAGAACCCAGTCCAATTCCCACAGGTCTCATTAATGAACCTGCAAAGGGAATGTGTTGGAATAGCTGAGAGCTCTCACTCCATTTAAAACGTGTAACAAACCCAAAAATTACTTATCTTCACTGTTTCAAGGGTATACAAAGTTTGTGTTCAGAACTGTACGGCTGGAGATTTCTGGCACAGATGATATGCTAAATCTTCTGGGCTTCCCACTGTGCCCCTTGCCAAGCTCTTGATGCAGAGCCAGAGCCAGGTCCTGCCTGCCCACAGAAGGTGGGGGACCTCCTCCACGATTCCTTCCAATGAGACCACTCATAGCCAGGCCGTGTTTGAAGGCTGGTGCCAGCTGCCCAAGGGGCTGAACTTCCCATCTAGTCTGTGCCTTTTAATTGTGCATCCTCCACCCTGGGCTTGCTTTTCTGAAGCAAATTGATGAGGTTTTCCATATCCCTGTTTAGTTTAGACATGGAGCCAAGAATTGAGTGGTGTAACGCACTGGTTGCTCTTCCCCAGTGACTGGCAGGAGATGCTGGGCCTGAGGCACACCTTGGTTTTCCCCTTGCTGTGGAGGCAGTTGCTGGATGCTGGAGTGTTGCTCACTGCTTTGGGAACTGCAGCCATTCATTTCCAGGTGTGTGAATTCAAGATCCAGTTAAACCACCCGCACATGAGCCTCACCTTTCCTTGCAGCACTGTGAAAAGGTGCAGCTTAAGCCACAGCCTAAGCTACAGCCTAGCTCTCCAGGCTATCGCTTCCTTCTGTCTGTGTCAATTTGGCTCTTATGTCCTATGCAACACCAACATGGCTGATCCAAAATGAGTTATCTGGGTTGGGGATCCTGGCTCAGCACAGAATAAATAGAGGACCAGATGCAAACCTTTACTTTGGGTTCCTGCCATCTCAAATATACATGAATGGAGCTAATTTTGTTCCAAAGAAAATGAAGATTGTCTGGTTTTTTCCTCCTGTGTCCTTCGTATAGTCTGTTTTTGTTTATTGAAAGTGGAATTACTCAGGCTTTTATCTAGGCCTTATTTAGGAAGACTGAGTTGCTAGGTCCCTCCTGCTTCATCAAATCCAGTCCCCTGCTCTTGTAGGCAATCACGTCTTACAATGCCATTCATAAACTGATCAAGTGCTGTCTAAAAACTAGTTACATTTTTTTCTTTTTTTTTTTTTTTTCCTGCTGCTCCTACTGAAAAGGTGCTCCAGAACCTCCTATTTCAGTCACGCTTTTTTGCTCAGCATGATGGTAAGTCCAAATAAGGGAAGGCAGTCCAAAAGGAATAAATAATATTGTGTGGGGAAGAAAAGCGACTAACCTACACATTATCATTAAACAACAGGACGTGACAGGCAGTGTAATGTTTCTGGTTTTGTTGTGAGTCAGGAAGATGAAGGTCATGTGATATCAGCTCTCTCTGCAACACAATAAACCTTATTAACATTATAAGATAAAAATAAATATTCAACAATTAAGGGGAAAAAGGGTCACACGTTTGCATCTGCTGGGGATTATTGACAGCAATCTGACATTACCGTCAGCTAAACCCACTGCTCTATTTTGTCCAGAGTTTCTAAAGCCATTATATAATGATCAGTCTAATAAAGTCTAGATTAGAGGCATTTCTCTTGTGTACAAAGAGATTGGCTTTTGGGTTGCCTCATGGAAAAGCAACATTATTCTTAGGGAGAGAAAGGGTTAGTTGTCTCTAACAGCGATCCTGATGAAAAATGTAAACTGTCTGGGGCCATTTCAGACCTCCGGCAATATTTTATGCTAACGGGTTTATGTCTGAATTAACAAAGTTCTCTAACCACTTAGTCTGTTAAAATGCAGTTATTTTTTCCCCCTTGCTAGGAAAGCATGTGCCAACCTAAATTTGGATTGTATTTATTACCATTTGCAATCACCTGGTGTCAGAGGCCACGTGAATCTGTGAGTTTATCTGATTTGAGTCCGGTGCATCCAAATGTACCTTTCAACTTGTTTCTTCATGCTGTGCATGTCTAGAGTGTTTTGCAGTAATACCATAAGCCGCTACAAGTGCACAGAGTGATAGGAAGGAGCAGAGTAAGATACTGTCCCTTGGGTACCACATAGCTTGGAGGAAGGTGCTGAATTTGAATTATCCCATATCCACTGACCCATCAGAATGCAAGCTTCCTTTCTTTTCTTCTTTTTTCCCTTAAAAAGGATGGAGCCGGGGGTTGGGGCAGGGAACATCACTTAACTCAAAGATGCTCTTAAGCCAGGTAGCACTGAGATATGGCTCCTCTCACGCACCATTTTACAATGCATGTGAAGATTAGCAACACAGCATCAGCATCTACCAGCTACCACCTGCCACAGACCTTCTGCCGCTCCAGATCCTGGGACTGCAGAGTGAGGGGTGAAGGACCTCGAGCCAGCTTCAACGCTTTGACCGTGCCGGTTCAAGACCATGGTGGGAGGGTGGCCCCATACCTGGAGCCCTCAAATGCAGGAGACGTTAGCAGACATGGGGCAGTGCACTGATACAGCTTCATCTCTTCTTTGAACTGAGCTGGCCCAGCACAACGCTTTGGAATTTTCTATTGTTCATTCCCAGCTAACTGAAATCTTCTGAAAACTTCAGTCAGCTGGAACATCCATCCTATTTCTGCTATTTCTTTTAAAAACACTGGGCTGATTTCAGCCCTGGGGGATTGTCTACGTTGGCCTGCAAAATCAGGTTAATACTTTTCAAAAACTTTGCCTATAAACACTTTTCTTGCCTGAGAGGCAATAGCAGTTTCGCTTGGCTACCAGAGGTAGAACTCAACCATTCTTTAAAACTGGTTTGTGTAAGACAGTTTTATAAACCATGTAAAAGAAAGAAGCCAAACCCCGTTTGCATTATCACCTTTGTCAAGGAGATTGTGTTTAGCTTCAGATCATTAGAGAGATGATAAGACATTTTTCCTCTTGCCAGCTCAAGCCAGGCCTGGGATTTGCACCAGGGGTTTTGGATGAAAAGCCAACACCAGAAAGCTTTAGTCCTGAAAGCAGCTTGCTCAGCCTCACCAGGGCCTATCTGCAAGAAGAGGCTGGCCCTTGCAATGGGTATGGAAAGCCAGTTTGGCTGGCAAAGGCTTCCAGATAAAAATATATCCCGGTCTGTTTGGGGCGGCTGGTGAAACACAGTCCCAGTCACATTCTTTCCACATTTTCTCTTCTCTGTCTGCACTAGGGACATTTTTCAGGTGATATTCCTGACCACAGCCCCAGGAATGCTGCAAGCCCTGCTGCAATGCCCAAGGTCCTCAGTTGCTCGCCCAGTGGGAACTGGCTGCATGCAGGACCCCTTGACGTCCAAGGCCAGATGGAGTTGGGTAACTATGGTCAGCCATGGCTGTGAAGACTCAGCATTGTTTTAAGCTCTTTGCCAACCAGATGATGACGTATGCAGGACAGCGGGTCCCAGCATTTAGAACAGCCTCTCTACCTGCTGCTTCTCCACCTTAGGGTTCCTAGGGTTTTTGCTAAGACGAAAGCTACTTAGTAGGCAGTGAACAGAATAAAAGCAAATTTTGTGAAGTTTTGGAGAGTAGCCATTGTCCGAATAAGCTTTGGCCTACCTACATTAGCAATGAAGAGACTAGCTGGCCACCCTTGTGTGAACCATTTTTGCATATCTGCCCTCAGATGCCTCACTATCCCTCCCTTTAACAGCAGTGGCACCAGTTGCCAGGGGTAAGTCTCCAGAACAGGGGCACAAATCCTGCTTAAATGTGTAATGTGTGTCTGTAGGCTTCTGTATCATATGGGAGTTGAGAGTCAGACATGTGGAAGCATATGGACCTTAGTCATCAGCAAAGGCTGGATATGCCTTTTAAACCCTGGTAGAATACGATGTGGCATGAAATACCTAATTACATACCCTGTTTAATTTTATTTTCTGTCTCCTAAACAAACGCACACGTGTAGTGTAAGGTTCAGAGCCATCATGCAAAATCCATGAGGACCCTGTGACAATAGCCTGACATACTGTGGCTGAGGGCCTGGAGTCACCAGGCTGAGCACTGCTCTCTCTGTGTGGCAGCACGGAGAGCTAAAAGACTGAGCCGGGATCCAACTGTGCTGCTGTCATGTGCTGTGTGGGTGACTGTTTGATTGCTTTTGATTCCATCCATTACGGAAGGAGGTAACATTTGTTTTATTTCCCTTGAAGGAAGGGTACATATTTGCCTTGATATTTCTAATGAATTAAGTCCCCCTTCATGTGCCAATTAGCTTTTAGCACATTTAGACTATGTCTGTGTAGCACTTTTCTAGTGCTTTTAAATCTAGGAAGAGATACAGGTTGAGTTTGTGTCTGGACCCTGGACATGCCCAGAGATCATTCCTCACAGCCCTGACAGGTTTCTCTCCTTTGCCTGACAGTGCAGACCTTGTGCAAGGTACTAGCCACCAGCAATTAGAATTGGAGTCCCAAGGGGCTTCGAAGCAGGGAGGGAAGGGGTGTACTTAGGAGGCAAAAGTTGGCCTTTTTTTTCTTTATGCAAAATTCATTCAGTACTTAAGCATTCAAGCATGCCTTTTCCTCCTTTGCTGTGTGCCAGAGTGGTGTCCTAGGCAGTGCTAGTCAGTGGAAAAATATCTTCCTCTCCTACCCTTCTGATACTTGCTCTCAACCTGAGCTGCCCTGCTCTAGAAGGACACATCCTTTTAATTTTAGATCAGCAATGTTTTGCTGTTAGCCAATTACCTTGAAATCACTCTTACATCAGGTGAAAGTAAAATGCAAATGTAAGTATTTATTTACAACTCCCCAGACAGACCATACAGTTTAAAAAGATGCATGCATGGAAATGCTGGAGCGTTTCTGTAGCCATTCTGGTAGGCCAAGAGAGATTCAAAGCTTCCCATCAAAATATATTCACTTCTTTTCCTCCAAAACCTTAATTACCTTTAAATGTTTCAAAAGGCAGTCTTGCTGCTCTTCCAGTGAAAACAAGCACTCTAACTTGGAGATGTAAATGTCAATGCACTAGACCAATGTGTTGCATCCTGTTCTTCAACTTGACTAAATCAGCAAATCCTTCACTCAGTGAGGGTTAAATCCTCTCACCCCCCACAAAAAAAAAAAGATGCAGTGTGACTCATTTCCACTGCAAGTATGTCTGTCCATTAAATGCTGTATTTTATTTTACTCCAACCCTTAGCCAACACACTTAGCACAAGAATCTGCTAGGGACAAACATGGGTAGTTCATTAATCACTCTTGATTGAGACCAGACACTGCAGTTGTTGACTAGTGCACGGTGACAAAGGGATATAGGGGATCCACCATGATATACTCCCTTTATACTCCCTTTCCAGGACTACAGAAACAGTCTTATTTCCTACTTGCTTGAGGCTCAGACCCCTGGGTTCCTGCCCACCTCCCACTCCCTGGCAGCAAGAAAAGAGTAAGCAAGGGATTAGTGCATGGGAAAGTTGCACTGAGAGACTTGTCTGTCTGCACAGTAGGTGTTTGGCTACCAGGAAGATAGCCAAGGTATATAGGAAGGTAAAAAGTGGTAGTAGTAAGTATCGAATGGGATGGTGCTCATTCCTCAGGCTGCCTCTTCTAGATAAGATGGCATCTTCTTGGTTTGTGGAGGTCTGTGAACTCTGAACACCATTACAACTCAGTTTCTCCTCTATTTTGAAAAGTTACTTATGGGAGTTTTTGTTCTTCTTGAGAGAAGCAGATAGTCCCAAGCACTCTCTTAGAAAGCTGTTTAACTTATTTTCATGCAAAGAAAGGAAAACACTTGACATTAAGCAGAGTGGTCTCAAATGTGATGTTTGAGAGGGAGCCTGGCGGAAGAAGGCCCAGATCAAGTTACTTGGTCATCTTGACACATTTGCAACTGGCTTGCCTTTGGTCTTTAGAGACTCACTCTACCTCTTTTCTCTGGATCTGTGTTGAGCATGAAAGTACTCTAGCTGCTAATCCCCTGCCAAGCATGCTGAAGGCTTCTCCCCAGATTTTCTTCCACTCATCAAAAACTTTCTCCCAGTGAAGACACATCCTAAACTGACCATCCACTAACCCTTCCTTTCATTCTGCCTGCAACTGCCAGTTACAAGCATAATAGAGATGCCTTGCCAGATCCCCTCACAATTTATTCTGTCTTTCAAGAAACACAGCCTTTTTTACAAGCCCCTCTCAACGCCAATGGAAGAGTCGGCACATTTCTGCATCCCTGGCACAGGCAAGGGTGCTTGCCAGGGCAAGGCTGTCTAGCCAACATGCATAAAATTGCAAGAGACTCTCCAGAACCTCTCATCAGACACAAATTAATTTCCTGTATTCTTCTCCAAGGTCATTTTTTAAATTGCCTGCTGGAGGGAGACCTTGCTAGCAAGTTACTCTTATCTCCTGCCAGAACCAAAGCTCCATGTTTTCCTTTAGCAGTCTCTCACTGACTGCTCTCCCTGTAGAAATTACACCCCTTTAGGTGAGGCTACCATGCTCAGCTTTCTGAAGCCCCAGTCAACTAGGCTTGTGAGGTCTGAGTAGATCCCCTGTGGAACTGGGAGGGCTCCTCTGTGTGCAACACAGCTCAGGCTCAGCATCCCCACCTCTTCCCTAGTCAGATGGATGAAACAAAGACCATTTATGAGGCACCTGTTACAATTTCACAGTGAGGGGAAGGTCAGAGTTACTTCTTATCTTGGATGAAATTCCCATCTCCTCTGGCCTTTGTCTACATAAAAGCTGTTTTGAAAGACAACTTCTTGATTTGGAATGATGAGATGGCATCAAACAGCACATTCATATACTGCTAAACGGTTTCTCAGTGGAAGATACACCTTCATCAGGACCATCAGCCCCATGGCACAATGCAATTACTTTAGGCTGTTCTCCTGAATCTCTTCACTCTTACACTGGTTTTCTAACTGTGTTCCCTCCGTGACTGTAACAGTTCTCCCTAGTTTATACCAGGAAGAGAAAGACACACAAACTTACCATTTTCAAAAAGAAAGGAATAGCATTCCTAGCAAAATATAGCAAAATATGATCTTGATCCCACAGGGACAACTTTAAGGGAATCCTCTTTATGCGTTTGCCTTCTCAAACCACAGCTTCCTTCTTCACCTAGGGCCACAAGGGAATGGTGTTGTTAAAAGCTAAATACTACATTTCCTGGTGCTACCTCTGGCTACCTGGCCTCTCTGTAGAGGAAGGACAATGAGTTGACCACCGAGTAAGAGGATGAGAGCTAGTTCAGCAAGCCATAGCCAATTTTTCCATCTCCCAGTGTAGCGTAGCTTGTTGGAGTTTGATCCAATCTGTGCACTGAATTCCAAGTCCATGATCTCTTTGCTTTTCCTTTATGCTTATGTCACAGTTAGCCAGATATCAACATACAGGCCAGAAATGAGCAACTCCCATGTGCATGTGCTTCAGGAAGTATCTAATCCCTGCTCTAGCCAATAAAAGCTTTTAGGAAAAAACATCTGACAACAGAAAAAAAAAAAAAATCCAAATCTTAGCATGAGAAGAAAGCTGAGACAAAATTCCCATAACAGGCCATCTACTGCTCACACCCACTGCTCCTTAGACAGGAAACCTTTTAAAAGACCTCTGCCAGTTCTAGCTCTTTGAGGCTCCGTAGATGTACATATATGCGTGTGAAGCAGAGACAGAGAGGAGAGGCACGTCAAAGTGTTGCTTTCTCTTTACTGACGGTTGCAGACAGACCCGACACTTAAGAGCATGAGATAGCATCGTGCCTGATTTACATCAAAGCTACTGCTGCCTCTTCTTTGCAAAGAAAAAAGAGCCAGAATCCATTTCAGTTATTTAATTCTCAGCTGTAGGTACAGCAAAAAGCAGCATTCAAAACAAGGATAATTGTGTCCAGAGAACACCTATGGAGTGATCTGTAGGTACTTACTGGTCAAAATGACCCTCCGTTTTATGATCTCTCGTTACCCATAAGGCCCTCTGTCCTACTGCTGGTAGCAGGTGTGTTTACAGCCTTCTGCACCTTCCTTCTACATTTTGATCATGTTACTGAACAATTCCTAAACCTCCCTGAGGTTTGTAAGTGCTAGCAAAGACCTAGTCCCATCCAGGGGTAGCAGATGGCGAACATCCCACATCTGCTTATTTTACAGCAGTGATGGTACTTCACCAGTACTAAGCCTCGAATAGAGGAAGGACTCAGGAGCACTGCACTATACATGCTTTTCCTCACATGTGACATCTTCTGAGCTCATACTAAGTTAACCTGTACATTGCTGCGCCTTCACTGTTGTGACATTGACACTGATTTCTCTAGGCCATAAAGGGAAACTACAACTTTCTCCTTTTTAAAAAAAAAAAAGCAGGTTTCCTTGGCTCATTTCCATAAAGCCAAATGCATTATGCATTATCTCATTCAAAGGTAAATAGTGGATACACACATGGATGAAAGATTAAATCCTGGAAATTCTAAACAATTGGCAGGAGGCATAACCATGGCAAATTGATTCTGTTCCCCCTCTGCAAAAAAGAAATGAAAGAATATTTGTTCATTTTTTAAATTACACATAAGATTTAAAGACATTTGGGCGTTGATTTCTTTGATTTTATTTTTTTTAAATGAAAGTACCTAGTGATTTTCAGAAAGTTTCTTGAGTTCAGAAGATTATTTTAAAACAAAACCTCTGGCAACCTTGCTCATTTCTTGCCTACAGTATTATGAGCCTAAGTACCTGAATAACAATGCGTGCATCTATCACAGCAATGATGTGAGGAGACAAACAGAGCCACACGAAGCTCCATGCAGAAAAGAAAAAATCCTTAAAGAAAATTGTATTGCTCCAAAGAAAAAAGGTTAATTTAAATATGTAGGTGGTCTTGCTTGATTGGTTGGTTTTATGTCAACCCTGACCCCACGGTAACCCCAGTCTTGCTGATCAAAGGGATTATGCTACAGGCTCCAGGGCTGAGTTTGTAGCCTGTGAGACTTTGCCGTATCTCTGTGTATTGCCTCTCGTAGAGCTGTGGTTTGCTATCCGAGGGCATCAGCGAGCAGTCTCACTGTCCTTACTGACCTTCATTTGGACTCAAAGCAATTTAAGGGCTTGATGTACAGTCTGATCACAGAAGTCTTTTTCTGTCCTGTGTCCCAGCCTGGCAGCAGGAGAAGCATTTGGTGACAGCACCATCCACAGAGAAGGTAAGAGGCTCTGAGCACACCACGTATCATTACTGCTGTACCTGCACAGATCTGATGCCAAGTTGATCCAGCACACGGTTTCAGCATGCTCCTTCTCTCCCTGGAACATTTTGTGCAGCCGACGCACAGCAACAAGAGCAGGCACGGTAAAGAAAGCCTTGCTGCCTCTGCCCGTGTTTGCCAGTACAGCAGCAATTCTGTTTTGTGGCCACTAGGGCCAGACAAGCCTCTTTTTTCTGTTCCTGTTCATGCCTTATTACACCTGATTGTGTGCGAGCGTGCATGTGCGTACAGGTGTATCTATGAGCTCATATTGGCTGCAGAGGGGTAGGAAGGTGCCTGTCAGAACAAATATGCAGCCTCCACACTAGCCTCCACATCCACTACGGTTTGCTAAGGAACACTTTGCTTTCCTACAGGCAGATGCATGCTTTTGCACAGCAGCCTGGCCATCTGTGGTCTAATTCACCCTTCATGTCTCCTGATGAAGTCCCTCCCTTCCCTAAAATAACTGAGCTATGAAGCAGGGTGGCATTTACAACAAGTTCTAGGTAACAGATTAGAGAAGCTTATTACGTAGGCTAAGAGCAATCAATGTCCCATCCTTCCCTCCACTTCCAGCCACACGTTTTCTTTGCTCCTTCATGCTGGTGGTAGCATCTGAGTGGCCTAGCAAGAAGCTAGAACAGGGGACTCATCTGAAAACCAAACATTTTTTACTGAGACTTAACTCATTCCCAGACGAACACTGAGGCTTATTCTCACCCATGATCCCCTATGCTGTCGCATGTCCACAGGCTGACACCTGTGCCCTTCTCTTCTGTGCATCACACCTCAGAGACACTGCTGACACATTCGGCAACCAGCCATGGCTCTGTACACCTCCAGACAGCCCATATACTGATTCAGTGGTGTTACCCTGGAAGGAATACTCAGGCCTTGTCCAAACAGGGGTGCAAACACACTCACATCACTATAATGCCAATGCTAATAAAACATTACCTCTACTGAGGATGGATTCATGGTCTAACTGTACCCCAAGGCATTTGGAAGTCCTTGAAGAGGACATGTAGTTCCTCTGGCCCCGTTTAACAACACAGAAAACTGGCTAATTGTTTGATTTGATGCTGCAGGACTTAAGTAACATCTCTGCTGCTTCATCCCAACTTTGTAAAGCAGACAACAAACACAAACTCACAACCTCAGTTTTCCCTCTTGCCAAGGTTACCGGTCTATCCTCCACAGCCCTGAACTCCAAGCAGGAAGAAGGAGTGTGCCCATAATTACATTCCTTCAGAACAAGAGGGGAAGTGTCGGTTGGAGTAATAACCACCAGCTGACACTGCTTGCCATCACAGGCATGTTTGCTCATGACAAGGCTCAGGATGCTCTCTGGTCCTTGGAAGTTCCCTTGTTTACTTATTCCCAGGCTCATCCTCAGCTCCACGTGCATGCACACACACCACACGTGCACACTCAAACACACCCAGTGACCTACTCGTCTCTCTCGAGGCAGCTAAAAAGACAGGCTGCCAAGGAAACAACCCTCTTAAACAACCCACTGTCATTTGACATTTAATTTTTTTTCTACAGGTGAGTTTTCTGTTGTAGCAGAGCATCTCACTACTCAGAGTTTTACTTCTGTAATGTCTTACTGTCCATTTTGGACATGGCCACCAGTAGACGCAGTTGTGAGATCAGTAAAGAAGATTGGAGAAGAACTCTTTTTCCTCTGCTTCCTTTTTCAATCTTACAGTTGCCAGCAAGGCCTCATACAGCGCTGTCTTTGAACTCTTACAAACACAGAGTTTGAACTTTCTCAGGCCTTTAGTACCTAATCAGAACCAGGACATTAGTTCACTCAGCAAATAGAGTGGATCTGTTCCTCACAGGTTTTCCTGTACACCATTGCAGTTGTGTCAAGACTCAAAGCAGTCCCACCAGTGCCTGCATTTCAGCTGCCATTCCCAGAGGATTTTATTACTCCCTGAAAACATGTTTTTTTCCTACCAAGGTTTCACATTGCCAGGTAAGTTCCTCCATTGCCTGTGAACATTAGAGCCTCCCTGTCCCACAGCTATTGGATATAAAAGCAGCAGAGTGGTGGGGTCTGTGTGGTTGTTTTATTGTCACTATATTCAGGAGGAGTTTTTCTAGTCGGTATTCTTCTCATTGAAAAATGCTTTTTCCATTGTCCTGAAACAACTGTCGAATTCAGTGTGGACTTACCAATCTGCTTTCCTGGAAAAAAATGTCAGGATTATATTCACAAAGCTGAGAGGAAGACAGCCACTTTTTATTCACTCATAAAGGATGTGGGAGTCCTGGGTTTAATTTCCTCCTCTGCCTGGGGGAACTTGAACCAGCATCACTTATCTCTCAGGAGAATACCATAAGGTTGTGCTGTGCTGCATACTAAGGTGGGTTGTTCTTATTCCCCACCATTGATGTGTCCTGGCCTGTGCAGAAGTTTTTTCTAGACCCTCAGCTGAGACCCTCACACGGAAATGGTTCTCCTGGCTTCCCCAGTCTGTGCTAATGAGTACTGGACTATTAAGGAGCATGAAAGTGCTGTTGACAGAGTTCCACCACCAGGATCTCCCTTGGCTGTGGTGCTTTCCTAGGAAATCAGAAGGGAAGATAGAGCAGCAGAAGAGGTTGTTGCATGTCCTGCACAAGCACTATATCAGGCAGACACATATGGGGCCTACAAGAAAGCTGGGAATGGACTGTTTACAAGGGCATGTAGTGATAGGACAAAGGTCAATGGTTTTAAACTAGAGAAGGGTAGATTTAGATTAGACATTAGGAAGAAGTTTTTTATTATGAGCAGTTGCCCAGAGAAGTGGTTGGGGCCCTATCCCTGGACATTCAAGGCCAGGCTTGATGGGGCTCTGAGAAACCTGATCTAGTTAGAGACATCCCTGCTAACTGCAGGGGGGTTGAACTAGATGACCTTGGAAGGTCCCTTCCAACCCAATGCATTCTATGATTCTATGATTCTATGATTCTATATACTAAAGCTCATAAGGTATAAAAATACAGCTCAGTCTGCTAAAGAAAATTACTTGTACAGTCAGCACAAGTTAAAGATAGGAAGACCAAATTAGTTCAAACAGAAGGTCTTCCTAATACCACCCAAAGACTGTGCTGAGATCACTGTTCATATACAAGATGAACACCAAAATCAATGGACCAAAACTGGTGTGCCAGGAGCTAAGCTTAACTGGTGGCTTCTGGCATGTTCATCATCCTCTGGGATCATCCATTTTGATTATAGGATAGGTGGACAGAAAGTAGAAATCCTGATGTCATTAACAACTTTGAGACCTAAGTTAACACTGTGACACTGTTGGCACTTATTTACCTGATATGATCAGACCTTCTGGCCAGGAGACACACAGGTGTCATTACTAGCTCCACCAACTTCAACTCAGTTTTGGAAACCCATGTGACAGATGAGATTTTTTGGTCCTGATGTCACCCCTTTCTTAGTTGTTTTGTAATTTCTTCACCTGCTTCTCTCCTTGTGCTCTCTCCTTCACCTTCCATTTAATCAAACTAGGCTAGACAGGAGGGGTACAGGTTGTGCAACGCAGCTGTGAACTGCAGTCAGGGAGACACCTAAAAGCTATGTCTGAAAGGGGCAGACACTGGTACAAATTCCCTAGATCTCAGAGGGGATAAGGCCATGTGTTGTGCTTGTCTTTTTCTAGCAGTGAGGCCAAGTAAAAGTCAACACCAGAAAAGGAAGTCATATTTTCTGCCTTTGCTGTCCTTTTCTCTCCACTTGTGCATACGTGTGTCTTCAAGTGAGCAGAGTCCAAAAATGAGTAATAATAACAGATCCAGTCTGTCTTGATGAGTGTCTCTCTTTCCCCAAGAACAGCTACTGCTGCTATGAACTTAAATAAAAAGAGGGAAGCATTGCTATAAAAACTGTTGACAGCTGAGGGAAGAGGAATAATGGATGCTTTTAAAAAGGAAAATCTTACTTAATACTTTATTTTTCAAGTGCTTAAACTGTTTTTCCTCCGTTTTGTGTATCTTTAATTAAAGGTTAAAAGACTTCTACCAATGATTTTTTGCCATGGCAACCAAGTATGTTGAGGTCTCTGAATCCAAAACCCAAAACCTTTTTAAGTGTTCAGCATTGCACAGTGTCAGGGTCATGTCAGCATCTTTGACCCACTGAGCCTACTTCTTCTCCTGAAATGAACATGGCTGTGCCCTAATGGCCAGGCCACTAGACCAGAGAGGGACAGCCCCCTCAACTCCACACTCCCCTTTTGAATCTAAGCCCTTCCTCTCACTTCTCTTTTGGGTGCTCGAATGATTCGTTTTGGATTAAGCTCAATTTTCAGTATGAAACAAAAGCTATTTCTTTGCAGTTTGTCATCAAGAGAAACAAAACCTAACCCAACTCCTGTGTTCCTACTAAGGTGATATTTTCTTCTTTCCCATTGAACACAACTGCACTTATTTATACCTTGCTGCTATTTTTAAGAGCAGGACCCAGCTGCAAGCCATTCAGAGTCACCACTAAGACTTCAGCAGCAGAATACACATCATAGTATTTGCTAGTTAGTTCAGAGAAATGACTGGCAAAGTCATTTTTGCACTGCGCACTGCCTGTATCAGAGCACGTGTGTGTATTTATTACATTAGTCACCTCAGCTACTAGAATGACTTGCAATTAAGATTGCAGTAGTACCTGAAATGTCACATCGCTTGTCTCTCTTCTGAAAGGGGCACTGTCTAACCAGATAAGGCAAAGAAAGATGTATGAGGGCACGACCAGACTTGTCCTTATAACCACGTTAGAGTGGCTAAAAATGCTACCACACCTAGTAGAGAAATACCTTTTAACTGAGGCAGAGTCACTGGCCATGTGCAAGCTCTCAATCTGTTGTACTGCAAGGTAAAATGAGTTTCAGACCTGGAGGAAACTAACCCATTTCTCTGTGCACTTGCAATAGACCAGGAGTAGATGTCCATGCAGTTCTCAGGTCTTTCCTGTGAGACAGCCACCTCCAGCCATAGTGGCACACATTTCTTAAGTTACTGTAGCAAGACACACAGCATCATCTGAATGTAGGCTGATATTAAATGAGATGCAAGCAAGGCAATTAGCATAGGAGTACCCGCATGGCTGATGTGTTGCGTCAGTTTTGCCTGTAGACAGAGGTTGGTGTGAGTTTACATTTATCTTGGGTGAAACACAGAGCCAGGACCTGCCTCTCCAGCAGGCCCCTGCTTGGGCACCCTGGGAATTCCACACTGCCTTCAGAGCAGATCTCTATCCATCACAGCCCAAGACACCAAAGTTCCCCCTCTCTTTGCCTCTCCTGCCCATCCTCCATTGCTTTCTCACCAGTAGAACAGCCCTGGTCTTTATTTCCAGGGGCCTTTCCTTCTTGCTGCATAGATGAACAGTTTTATTTATTACAGTAGGTAGATAAATCAATGAAATTAGGAAAGAACGATAGCACCAATAACTGATTGATGGGATGGATATAAAGTATACGCAACCATCCAGCCTTGCCCTCATGCTCTTCTAAACTAACTAACACAGGTGGTTAAACTGTGGCACAAAAACCCAACCTCATGTGCTTTTTCATAAGACTCACTCACTTAAATCAGCATCTTGAAACAAAATTAAAAACAAGTTTCTCCAGGAGAATAAAAGGCAGATTATGTTTGCTTCTATACTTTCTTCTTCCAAGTTTTTCTATTTCGTAAATTACTCTCAACCACAAATGTTTTCATATTAAATGTAGAGAAAAGAACAAGATTATCTGCTCTGAGTATCAGCGGACATACTAATTTGGACAGATTCTCATCTGCCAGATGCTGGAAGAGCTGCTTTCTGTGGAGCTATATCAAAGTACCCAAGCCAAATTTTTTGACTTTTTCAAAAGAAGTACTTGAGGTGACTTATGTGCTAGTTCAGGCTGCTGTGTTGGTTTTGGATGAGACACAAACCTCTTTTAAATGTTTTTTTTCCAAAAAAGAAAAATTGTCTTGTCAGTTCCATGAAGGCCTGCCCTGCAGGGCTCTATGGCCAGCTGCTTTTTTTTTTTATTTCAAAACAATTCTCTAATTACTATCTTTCCTAAGTCTTTTTAATTTGTATGTCATAGTATGAAGTTTTCTGTGGTTGCAGAAGTCCTTATTGAATGTCAGCGGTACTCCATGAAAACACCTGACTAAGTAGGAACCATCTAACCCTTGGGAGTTATTGACTGCTGCCTCCAAGGGCGTAATTAACAAGTGGCAGAACTTGCCATGTGGGTCATGTTTTACAAGATCCCACAGTATCAGTATTGATTATGATTAGATTAGATTAGGTTGATGGCAAATGCTTATTTAAGTTATGAGATTTTCAGGCAAATAGTGAATATCCTGTCATGAGCACCACTAAGCACATATTTAACACAAAACCACTTTAAATTTATAGTTATAATCATCATATATGCAATACCCTGAGGCATGGATATATGCAAGAGACTGAGCATGCTGGAGAAAAGCCAGATTCTGATATTTGACACCTTACGAGCTAAAGACGCAAATGAGTTCACCACACTTGAGAGGTAATTTTACATTAAAAAGAGCAACTTATGGAAACCTCTGTTCTGTGCATGTCTGCCAGCTAATGGCACATCTATAGAAGATGGTAGCAAATATGGCTGGGCTAGCACATCATGCTTTATTGCCTTGACACTGAGTCTAAGGAGGCTTGCATAAACTTGTACAAGGGACAATGTTTTCTTTCTGTCCCTCAAAATATGTAGGTGTTCTTTTGAATCCTGAAAATTCCAGGCATCTGTCAGAAAATTTATGTTTTATCCAACAAAGATAGAAGAAGCCAAGATGATTTTGCTGCCTGAGCAAGGGTGTTTGTTGCCCTTTAGATATGCTAGGGCATCCAAGTCATCTGAACACAGCTGCAGACATGACAGGGGACCTAACAGAGACCATGCCTTTGCAAAAGCTGCAGCTGAAGGGAATCCTGAAGTATCTCATATATCTCTTGTTGCCTAAGGTTAGGCAGCTGAATCTCACCCATTTTTTATTTTCACGTTCCACTTGAATTTTCCAGTGTCTTCTGACCCTTTTTTTCTCCTCCCCTGTCTTATTGTTACTTCCTCAGTAGCAAAGTGGGAAAAGTCTAACAGGAGGAGAGATAAAGAAGAAGAAAAGAAACCAAAAAAAGGCAAAAAGTGGAACATCTCTTAATTTTAAAATGTCCAAACAAAAGGCATCAGAACTGTAAAAAGCTTTACAACAAAACATTTTCCTTGATTTAATGGTTGGACTCAATGATCTTAAAGATCCTTTCCAACCATAGCAATTCTGTGATTCTGTGATTTAAAGTGACCTGCAGTTTTGTCTGGTCCACCCTACCTACTAAGGCATGGAAAACCCTCCACCTCATCTGTGAATGCTCTTTTCCCAAGTATAAATAACTGGCAGATTAATTCAAAAGTCTTGTTGTGCTACAAGTGATCAGATGATGGAAACAGTGCAGTGAAGCTTCTCACAACGTCAACTCAGTTTAGAGCCTCCTGTGTGGTCTGGAAGACAAGTTAGAGGGCCATGAATGGTAATCCTTTTGCTGACCTCCTGAATGGTCTTGGTTGCCCCACTTCATCTTCACTGAGATAGCAGGCAGGAGTAATGAACCCCAGTGCGGTGTCATGAAGATTCATGTCAAGTATTATAACTGGAAGTCCTCTTAGGTGCCTGCAGGAATTATTTCAAAACCTCATCTGAGAGAAGAGCTGGTTTTACTGGCAAATGAGCATAGAATATGAGAGTAGAAATTGCCCTTCTAGCAGGAAAGACAGCAGATCTTCAGACTGTGAAGTCTGTGGGTGTTTGTGTGTATGTGTGCAGCAGGGGAAGAAGCAATAATTCACTGCTTTCTAAAAAGCAGCAGATGGATCTAACTCCCTTGATATTGGAAGTGCTTGGTCCTAGAGTTGTTTATTTGACTCAGCTCTCTTTTCAGCCAAGGCTCAATGAGATGCTATAGCCACAGCCAGAACTGCCCCTGGATGTAGCTCTGAAGAAGCAGTGGGGATCTGTGGCAGAGGATCTGGGGCCTGCCACTGGCCAAGGCCTGGGTGCCTCTTCCCAGGAAGTCTCCAAGAGCCTTCAGACCACCTTCTTGAGCAGTCATACCACAGGAAAAGAAAGAAGCTGGGCTCCCACCAGCCTTTCAAAGCCAGGCACATCCTGGAGCATGAGAGGCTCCAGAAAGCAGATATATGTAGTTCACTCAGGTACAGAAAGCTGTTACAAAACTTATGTTGCTGCTTTCATATCACAACGCCTTTATTATTTTTTCCTCTGAGGTTTTATCTTCTCCTGGGCACAAGGTACTGCTAAGTTGCAGGTGCTCTGCCATTAGAGTTGCCTAGTTTTGATGGCAACACCATCACCCTGATAAGCCTGACACTGAGGGCCAGTCCTCTGCCCTTCAGGCAAACATGTAATATGCATGGCTGCATAGTTGGCAACTGAAATAGGATGGAAGAGTCTGACAAAGAAAGGCCATGTGGCCCCGGTGCAGATAACAGTCCAACTGTCAAACGCAGCATGGTGACCTCACCAGCTTTGAGGATATTGGCAGGTGGGAAATAGCAGAGAGTTTTGCACCTATCTCTGTGATCATCACCTTCCTCACTAAACTCTCCTGTTGTCTTGCCTGGCTCTCATAGACACTTGGATCCAGGCAGAGCATAGCAAGCAGCTATATTTCTTCCACAGCACTGAAATTTTCAGCCAGTGTGGTCTGTTGGGTCGGCAGTAATTCCACCTCCACCAGTACCCTCTCATGCTGTGTGCAGCCTGGGATGAAGCAGGGAAAATGCAGATCCAGCTGTGCCGTGATCTGTACAGCTGCAGCCACAACAGACTGCTGCTACTGCTCAGGAGCAGGGCAAAATGGCACAGCCAGTCTTCAACAGCCTCTTTGTGGTGTAGCCCGTAATCCTCCACGCATGTTCTACCAGGCAAATTATCAAAGCAGAGCTGTGAGTGTCAGCAAAGACTCTCCAGTATCCTTGAGTGATAATGTTCAGTTGTTTTCACAGACTTTACTCAGGCCAAGTTTACAAAAGCAGACAGAGAGCAGTCCAAAAGCAAGCACAAGAGAAACACATAAATCAGAGAGTACAGACGGATTCTCTCTTGCCCAACTCTGTTGCAACCAAGAGACGCCAGTGAAGGCAGTGTACCTTCACTCCTGTCATTCCCCAAGAAGTCTCTTCACTTCCAGTCCCCACAACACTGCTTTACCTCCATAGAAGCAACGGGATCCTTTCTCTTCCATTGCAATCTCTTGATGCCAACTATGTCCTGCCACCAAAAGTCTGGGACTAGCCCCACCACTGAAACCTGCTCAGGCCAAGGTGAGGCATCCAAGTGCCAACTCTGCAAGTTCATGCTGGGGCAATTCAGGAGGTTATATTAAAGCAAGCGGCTGTGTACTGCTCTCCTCTGACAGTCACTGACTCTGTCACACCGATCACAGAAGAGGAGGATGTGCCTTGTCTTTGATGCAGCAGCTCACAGACAAGGTGCTAATCTGTGCTGGAGAGAAAGCATCAGGAACATCTCCCTCTCAGTTGCTCACCTGCAGAGGCGATACCCTTCAGCAACACTTCCATGTGTGTACTCCTAGAAATCATCCCAGTGTGACTTGGCAGGGCTTTATGAGCTAGGGCCCTTGGAGCAAGCCTGAAGAGCCCCGTCATGGGCTGGCTGGTCATGAGATGCCCACTGTCAGAGCTGTCACAGCCTTCCCGCCACGGAGGTGATCTGGAAAGAGGGACTGTCACCATGCAATTGTAAACTCCTCATGGCAGAGCACATCTTCCGTCCTTCTGGCAGAACCAAGCACATCAGAGGGGAAGCAGAGGGACAGTGCCTAGCTGACCCCTTCTGTCACACCCCAAACATAAATGTTTATTAATAATTATAACACAATAAAGAGAGGCAAAAAAGGGCAGACCCTGCAAAACAGTGCAACAGTTACCTGCCAACTGAACCCTAGAAGCAACACAATAAACACAGTGCAAGTAGAAATTATCAAAGGCAACTTGGGAGGAAACCACAAGAAATGGCAGTTGAGGCTTATTAGCACTATAAATCATAGAACTGGTTTCAGTTCCTGCAGCTCCTCACAAGTCGTGTGACGCTGTCTCTCGCACAGCAAGCAATAGGGGTCTGCACAGCCTGGAGGCACAAAACAAAGCAGGCGGGGGAAAGCGTCGCTTTTTACCGAAGTAATTCTTAATTTAATTGTAAATCAAAAGCAGGGGGTTTCTGTTGCTGTCTGTGAGCGACAAAGACCAGAACGAGACTTGTGTGAGGTGGGAGAAACATGGACTTTCTGGGGTTTGGAAACTTCTTTAAGTGTGTGTTCCAGGCAGACATTCTCACAAGGCTACCTGCTTTGTTTATTTATTTATATTTTCTGAAGATTTGCTGCCTCTGCACTCTGCATTTGCCTGATTGTCCCTAAGCCATCTTGAGGGGGTTTTCTCCAGGGTTGATTTTGACAACAGGAGCTACAATGTTTGATTCCTCTGCTGACCGTCCTCTGAAGTGCAGGGGACAGAGGGAAGGCTTAGTCCACCCCACCTCTAATTTTAACAGGGTTTGAAGTTTCTTGAAGCACACGATCATTTTGTACCTGGGACCCTCCTATCCCCAGCCATTGATGCGTGTTATTGATTATCCTTCTTTTCCTGCATAGAAAATTCATCCTATACTGAATTGTCTCAGCAGGACTTTAGATTCACCAATAACCACTGTTATCTACCTTGTTCAGGGAAGCAATGAACCTAGGAATTAATAATAATCATTACTTATTTTTAGCATTATTTAAAAGCCAGAAATGTGCTCAGCATGATAAGAGACCAAAGATGTGGAGATAGTCATGGCTACAAGTCAAATGCTTTCACCCTAGAAATACCTGGCATGAGGGAAAATTCTGTCTCCCAGGAGTAGCTCCAGAGACATTAAAGGGAGTCCCTGACTGCCTTCTCTCAACCAACTGAGCTGTGCTTTGCAATAGCACAACCTCAGAGGAGAATGCCACAATGGCTTCAACCTGCCATGCAACCCTTGTTTGGTCCTTGATGCAACCACTTCAACTAGAGACGTATTAAAAAGGCTAAACTAAACCACTCTTCCAGTTAGACAGGGAAAACGCAGGTTCTGCATTGCCAACAGCTACCCAGAGGGAAAGGCATGGCCTAGATGGACCATTTTTAGACCACAGGTGCCACACGTGGCTGGGGCAGAAGCAGAAGGCGGGTTGTTCATGCTTCTAAGTCTTAAGCGACCAGCAGCAAATGGTTCATGTAGCAACATTTCTCTCTTTCATTGAGGTGCAGGAGCCAGTTTGGTTTGTAGGCTTCTGTGAGGCCAGGGAGAGAAAGATTTGCAGCCTGGCCATGGCAGGGGACAGCATCTGACACTACAGTTTGGTGATCACAGACTAAGCCACCTCCTGCCAGGTGAAGCTGTCCTAGCCTCCCCTGCCTCCTGCCACTAGTTCTCACCCTGAGGTCATCTTCATCTTTAGCTTCACAAGAACTGATCCCTCACATCCACTTTCTTTCCTTCATTAATTTTAATCCAGACTAATTCCTTCATTCAAGTCACTGTGTGGCCTCACATGCTCTTGCATCCAGCAAGTGAGTGAGCACTAGGAAGCAGGACCAGGCAGCCATCAGGAGAGCTTTCTTCTACTTACTACAGCAACTGCATATTGCCACTGTGGCTTTTGGGGTTTGGTTGGGTTTTTCAAAGGGGAATTCTCATTTATGTGGCAGAACATTTAAGCTCTGGCTCTCTGCTTATGGCTCCAACATATTCACAATGATCTTGTCTTCATTTTCTTAGACACGGACCAACTGCAGGCTCTGCTAACGTAGTTAAAGGCAACTTTGTAAAACTTTCAGGGCATACAATATGAACTCCACAGTCTTGCTGAGCGTACACCTTATGCTGACTCTGATGCCTTGCCAGATTTCTGGGTGTAAAGATAATCTATCCCATTGTCTGAAGTCCTGGAGAGCCTGGACTTCCTGCAGACATGCTGTAGGACAGCCTACAGCAATGCATCAGGTACTGAAACATTTTGTGTGCGGTTGCTCTTGCTGGTGACTGGCAAAGCAAAGGGTAACAGGATACTTGGCTTTCTTCTGACTCAGTCTGGTTGATCTTTTGTGTGTGACCACTGCTTTCAGTAGCAGTACCTGTATATGCCTGCTTGAAATGACTGTGAATCGTGGGCTTAATCAATCACCATCTTGCTCAGCAAACAGGGCTTTGTGCAGTTTCTGAAAATAAGCCCAGCACACCAAGCGTTCACCAAAAGCACATCACTTCCTCCTCATCAATGAGATCACAAAGCCCCAAAATCCATCTGCTCCTTCCAACATCACCTTCTGATCCCTCCAGTATCAAGCCAGGAGCCGGGAGGCAGCATTGTACCCAGGCCAGCTGTCAGCCTGCAGGGGCATTCCAGCAGAGTGAGCATCCAGGAGTCATGCCTGGTTTTGCAGGGGCCAGAGGATGGGTGTCACAGGGAGCCATTACAAGAAGCTGCTGCTCCTGTCCTGTTCTGCTGCACTGCACGAGGAGTCTCCCTTCAGGACAGAGGAAGCCGCCCCTTTCCCTCCCACACAAGACTGCCAGTTGCCATGTTTCTGATGGGGTGGGGGAGTTGATATGTCACCTCATCACACAACTATTTTAATCTGCCAAGACTTGCGTTTCTTGTCTGAGAATGAGTCAGACCACAGGAAGTGAGGAGAGGCATATGCAGGTGAAAAAAGAGGAGTATGACCCTCTCAGGTAGGATGGTCACTGCAAAGGAAGGATTGAGATGTAATATCCAGTAGCCCTGGACAAGCACACATTTGATCCATAACCTCTGCATCTCTTCCATTCTCAAAACACTGCAATGAAAATATCCAGTGCACTAAGGATTTTTTTAACAATTAATCTGTGGACATCTTCAGGAACCTACTTCAAACTTTCAGGCCTTTCTCCTCAATCTCGTCAGCACTGAAAAATAAAAAAGAGAGAAGAGGATGTTTTATTTAACAGAGCACAAACACAAAAACTATGCTAAGGGTCCAGGATGCTGGGTTAGTAGCAGTGATGCTGGCCAGGGCTTTGGCATATTGCTGACACATCCAGGACTCCGTTTCCCAACTTATAGTGTGCAGTGTTTGTCTAAGGATGTGAAACGCCTGAGACAGAGCCAATTTGTGTACAACGCCAGTCATCTTGCCAGATCTGAACAAAACTAATTCCAACATCAGGCTGAGATACTGGAAACAGAAATGGCCCTGACACATAATGGTGAGCATGGTCTGTCTTGTCTTGATAGTGCTTCTGTCTCTGCTAGCTGCCTTCACTGTCCATAGCCTTTGCGTTCTGCTGGAAGTTTCCTCCACCCAGACTGTCCCCTCATCCCCTCTGTGCCACACTGACCCAGCTTTCTACTTAAAATCAACTCCCATTTCTGCTCTCCTGGCTCCCTCCATCACTGCATTCCTTTCTAAAGTGTAACCAGGCTCCAGATTTTAATACAGCTCTGCTACAGCATCTGATTAGACCCTCCAAATAACATTATCTTCCCACCCTTCTCATTACTTAGAGCTATTCTGAAGACAATAGATGATCAGATGTGCCCAGGGAAACAGCTGGGGTGAGCATAGGGATAGAAAAGCTAACTTAGGAGAAAAGGCACCAAGAGAAAAACAGTGAACTGCACTTTCAAGTTTTGCCAGCATAGCAAAGAGTGTGGGAACAAATTACAACCGTCAGTAAGATACCTCTGGCAATGAAAGCCCCAGTTTCTTCAGGAAACTGGTGTAAGTTATACTGGCAAAAGATGTATCTCCAGTAGGAGTTTGTCAGAAAACCCTTCCCAGGGTAGGCAGAGCCAGCAATATTAAAAGGCAATAATATAGCCCAGCTGTAGGAAGCCGCTTTTCATGGGGAGAAATATTTTCCTGTGACAAGTCTCAAGCAGTTAAGCTCCAGAGAGTTTCACAGTACAGGCAGAAGCTTTGTACGTTTTCTATATGAATATGTATTTAATTATGGCTCCAATGCAGAACACATTAACATAAATAAAGAGGAGAAATAGAAAGCAGAAAAGGAAGAAGGGGAAAGGTCTGGTTTCACCTGTCTCCCTTAGCAGCACCACTGACTCCTCATTATTCTAGGGAGGACACAGAGCTGTGCATGGACATTTCATCTTGCCCATATGCTCCCAGCAGCAAGGATCAGCCTCCTTAGCCCTGCTGGTCTTGCTTAGGGATTAGTACATGTAGGACCATGGTCAGATAACCAGGAATCAGCATGATAAAGAGACATAATATGTTGAGGAACAGGGGAAGAAGATGTTGGTTTTTGGAGGGTTTTTTTTTGAGACCATCTACAGACCCACAGACCTCAAGAAGAAGAAAAGTTAGCCACAGGAATCCCCACATTTTCAGAGCATTTACACTGGGGAGGCATCCCTTCAGGCCAACAGAGTTTTCTTCTGACTGCAGGCATCTGCCACAGGCTCAATGTCTGAGGGTGAAGCAGGACCGTCTCCCTGACCCCAGCCCTCCAACACTGTGACCCCAGTACAGCCCTGACACAAGGCCTTCCCTTACCTGCTGCCTTTCAGAAACATGTCCTTACATGGTAGCTTCTCACTATTGTATTAACCCTCCACCTCTATTGCTGCCCGTGGGCAAGGGAGGCAGGACACATCCCTATGTCTCAGCTCTCCTACCTTCCTCCTTCCCCTGCCTGGGACACGGTCCTTCCCATAGCAAGAGGACTTTACGTTGTAAAACGATTGGCAAAAAGACAGATGAACAAGAACGCTGGTGCAGGAGAAGGAAAGCTTTGCCTGAAGACCAAGGAAGAAAGCTCCCACTTCCTCCGCCCCTCGGTCCTGCAGAACTGGCCCTTCACATAAGCATGAACATCCAGCTCCCCTGCTCAGTACATGGTGACAACTTCTAGCCCATCAGCTTTCTGAAGCAAATAAATCATGTCCCTTGCAGAGGATAGCAGAGTATTCCTTCTACAGAAACTCTACCCTGATTGCTCTGGACCAGCTATAAAGACCTCACATTTCTTTTAAAATTTTGTTGTGAAAGGGTCTTTGCCAAAGGCCTAATATACTCTCATTTCTGTGCCAACACTCTCACATGCCCATCTTCAACTGGAGTTCATACCAACATCCTCAAGGATAAGATGAACTTCCAAAATGCGTGATACTGTTTCATCTTTCATTACCATGCTTCAGAAACACACTCTGAGGCACATGGAAGACAGGGAGGCAATCCAAGGTAGTCAACACGGATTTACTAGGGGCAAGTCCTGCCTGACCAACCTAGTGGCCTTCTACAATGAAGTGACTGCATCAGTCGACAAGGGAAGACCTACAGATGTCATCTATCTGGACTTCTGCAAGGCCTTTGACACAGTCCCCCACAACATCCTTATCTCTAAGCTGGAGAATTATGGGTTCAATGGGTGGACCATGCAGTGGATAAAGAACTGGCTGGATGGTTGCATCCAGAGAGTGATGGTCAACGGCTCAATGTCCAGATGGAGGAAGGTGAGGAATAGTGTTCCCCAGGGGTCTGTGCTGGGACCAGTGTTGTTTAATATCTTCATTAATGATATTGACAGTGACATTGAGGGCACCCTCAGCAAGTTTGCAGATGATACCAAGCCAGGGGCTGCAGCTGATACACCTGAGGCACGGGATGCCATCCAGAGGGACCTGGACAGGCTGGA